>CM027832.1:20413647-20799009 GCA_016097485.1 Eucalyptus sideroxylon x Eucalyptus melliodora
CATAAACAAGTGAAAATCAGAATAGGGCAAGATAAGAGATAAAGATGAATCAACTCGAACTCTCAAAGTGAAAACTGGAGCATCCGATCACTCCTGATCAGGCACAGTAGAATTCTGTGAGTATCAATAAAATGGCCGAGCTGGCCCATATGAATAGCGTGCGGGCCTCCTCCTGGCCCACATAATTATTAGACTGCATTTTTTTTCCCTGTTCCCTCTTTATACAAATTAAAGGCTTGAAGATTGAGTATGTCAATGGTCCGTACATGAATTCCGTAATTAACATTTCAGTCTGTTTGTCCGTGACGCATGGCAACGACCTGAGCATGGTCCACACTAGTGGGATCCGACTGAGCATCTCTATCACCATTCGATTCAACAGCATTTCTAGCAAAATTGCAATTTCAAATACACACCTAGCTGGTTCAACCGATTTCACTCTGTTCATTGTGTGCTCCATTGCTGTTGAACTACAGATTCGGGAGAGAAAAGGAAGAAACTTGTTACCAGGGAGGTTTGTATTTGGACTTCTTTTCGCGTGTTGCTGCGAGTTAAATAGCGCGTAGGAGAAGTTGAAGAGCAAGGCGGTTTGGGCTTTGTTTCGAAGGCGTCGGTCTTCCTCTCGGTCTTCCAACACTTTCCTTAGTGTAAACGGCAAATATGTACACGAGAAGTTCATAAATTGACCAAATGAAATTCGAAAGGAAGGGCGCAATCACCGTCCACGTGATCTCTCTCTCTTTACGATTGAGGGGTCCTTGTCTTCCTTGGTGCCAAGCCAATCAGAGACCAAATGAAGTCTTTTTCATCGTTTGACATGTCCTTTAATTCAGTTTTTACAATTCAGTCCTTCAACTGCTCCACTTCCTTTGCGGTCAAAAGACAGAGCTACGCGTAGCGTCAAACCATGGGACACGGCAAGGGGAAAAGGACAAAATAAGAAAGAAGAGCGGAGGGCAAAAGCCACCTTGAGGGTAAACTCTACTGTTACTTTTAGTCCTCGTCCCCATACGCATCGCCATTTACACTCGCTCAGGCCACTACACTTACACGCACTCGCGAAGGAATACGCCCCAACAACACACGTTGTCTCTCTATCTCGCGGCGGTTCAGCACGATCAAATCAGAGTGATTGCCAAATCGGCACCAATATTGATCTGGTTAAGAGATTCGAATTTGAGTTCGCTGACACCATGGCTATCAATGGTGGCGCCAATTATCTCAAGAGAAAGTTATGGTTGTTCTTAAATATTATTTAATATTTTTCTTATTTAGTTTAGGTCTATTTCACTCCTTGCTTCAGATTTCTTATCCGTTATTTTATCCGGACGTGTTTTTCTTTATCTGATCTGGAGGGCATTCCCAAGCATCAAATAAGACAATAAATAATCTATGCAGACTTAAATTAAGGTTGCCAAACGCAACCAACCGGTATTTTTTCCCTATATTTATTCCATCATTGCTTGCTGTACGTGTACATACTCCCCACCTTCTCTCTCTATAAATATTAGGTACTCCCGCACTTTCGCATCACTGTAGTCCCATGCCATTCAGTGATTGCCACGTGGCATGGGTGGGTCCCATAGCGGGAAAAGTACAAAAAAAGTCCCAAACCTTTGTCTTTGTACCGATTTTGTTATAAATCTTTTTTTAGTAGATTTAGTCCTAAACTTTTTTACGTTGTGACAATTTAGTCGTTTCCGACCAATTTTGGCGATTTTGTGACTAGACATCGGCCGGGACGTGGCATGATCGATGCTAGTGGATAACTTTTAATAATTTTTAATATTTTTGAATTATTTTTTTCTTCTCATTTTCTTCCTCCAACCCGTTATTGGATCTCGGCGATCGTCCGAGGTGATGGCTAGCAAGGTTGAGGTCAACCTCGTCGGCCACCTCACCGTGGCCGTGAGGGCGACCTCATGTTGGGTTGCGAGGCTTGCCCTCGCCGGATTTGGTGAGGCTCGAGCCTCGCTCATGGCCGACAAGGGCGAGCCACGCGGTCTGGCGAAACGGCCCTCGCCACCCGGCGTGATGCGCCCTCGCGGCCACTAGTGAGGTGGCCGGCGGCACTCAACGGCACCTTTGGCTAGTTGCTGAGGTTTGAAGCGGCCGGCTAGAGGAAGAAGAGGAGAAGAAAAAAGAAAAAGAAAAAAAATCAAAAACATTAAAATATTATTAAAAGTTGTTCACGTTAACGTCGGTAAATCACCCAATCAGCATCTGGGCTACAAAATCTAGTCAAAATTGGTGGGAAATGATTGAATTGGACAATGTAAAAATGTTTAGTGTTAAATCGGCACAAAGACAAAAGATTTAGGACTTTTTTAAGACTTTTCCTGTCCCATAGTCGAGGCCTCTCTTCCTTCGTTTTGTCCACTAATAATCTTTCCAGCAAATCCTCTAATTTCATCCCAATTCTCCCTTTTCCACGGTTCATGGATAACCCGCATGGTCATCGGAGGGCTTCACCCTCATAAGGCCCTAGGTGACCCGCCGTCAACAGTGGCGGCCCCCCTCTCCGGTCATACAGTGACTACCGTCGACTTCTCACTAAATGTTAAAATTTACATATATTTGTATCTATATATTATGTAAATATTCTCCTCCAATCCCAAACAAAAGAAAAAAGAAATAATAATAAGGAAAGAAGAAGACGAAGAAAGCTGAGGCTGAGAAACGTAAAAGATCAGTTGAAATGCATCTACTTCGCTTTTGTTTTCCTCATAGTCTTTCATCATCATCTTGATCGATGCCTTTCTAGAAATTTATCACAAATAGCTTAGAACTGAAAGTGCCATGCTACTATTACTGTCTAGGTCGCCTTAGTTGAACACCATTTGCTGCTATGACAAGGCTTGAGCTAGCTTATGGCCGGTCATCGGTTGCTGCAGTGGCTAACTATTAACCGAGAAAGAAGCCAAAAAAGAAAACAAAAAGAAAAAAATTTAAATTTAAATTTAAAACAATTATAAACTTGATTTTTAAAAATAAAAAATACAATAAAAGTAAAAGTGTTTGGTGAAAGAAAATACTTGGTCGAGAGGTGAAAGAAAGAGGATGATAAATACTTTCCGCTTTTTGGAAAGTGGATAACATTTTTCCCATTTTTAAAAGTGTTTTTTATTGGTAGAAAATGTTTTCTTTAATTAATTTTTGTGAATCAAATGCCAGAAAATTCGAAAAATTTGTTTTTCTTTGAAATGAACGAAGCCTTAAATAGAATGGTTTTTTTCCGACCTCCTCATTGAAAATAACTACGTGATATGAAGTTACAAATGATGGAAAGGGCATATGGAACCCATTTAAAAAAGTTCGAAGACTAAACTAACAACAAAATTAAAGAACGATGTTGACCAATAAAAACCAGCTCGAGGACCTCTTAAAAATCATTACTCCTAATGTAAAATGCACAATTCCTTGCACCTAATGGTGTCATATCCCCCAGTAATATGAATTGAGAAAATAACAAGAAGTGGAGAGCACATTAATATTTGCTCTCTATCAATGTTGTCTGATGATATCTAATAATGATTTTCCAATGTAGTTCAAAGAACGCCGTTTATAAAATCGAAACGACAGTGAGTGGTTGGCTCGGACGATTTGACTATGTGCATAACGTCCTCCTTTGCCGTCGAACTTCAATTTGGGAGAGAGAAAAATTTCCAGGAAGGTTTCTAAGTTGACCTCTTTTCCCTGGTCGGTGAGAGTTAAATAGAGCTTGAAGAAGTTGAAGAATAGCATGGTGTGGGCCTGTTTCGGAGGCGTTGCATTTCTTCGTCCCGGTCTTCCTAGAGTAAAACGATAAAAAAATGTCAAACCGATCTTTCATAGGAAAGTCTATAAACGACCAATAATGGAGAAAGCAGAAGTCATCCTTTTCTTCATGATCTGTAGGTCTTCGTCTTCCCCGGTGTCAAGCCAATCACTCAAAAAAATTCTAGCAAAACATTTTGGATTATTGTAATGTTAAAGTAGAAGGACTTCATGACCAAAAAAAAAAAAAAAGTAGAAGGACTTTGAACCTTTTTTCATCGTTCGATGTGTTGTTGATTTTCTTTTTTTTTTTAGTCGTTCGATATGGTCTTCGTCTTCCCCTGTCACTATCCATGGCCCCTCTTCTTGTTGTGGCTGAACACCACAACCACCACTAAACTAGACCCCACAATTTCTGACTTGGCAACGACTCCTCTCCATTTCTTGGTCAGATTTGAGGCTGTGGCAATCTTGGATTGAATGTTGAGGCAGTCGAGATATCTTAGACGTTGTGATGGCCTCAAATTTGAGGTCAAGAGAGAAAGTGCAACCTGGGGAGGAGGGATGTATTACGAGGCTCGCACATGTTGCGATGGTCGTGAATTCTGTGTCGGCGGAATAATCTCGGTCATGCACGACAATGAGGTCATGGATAGCGATGATAACAGATGAGGAAAAATGAAGGAGAAGAAGAAAGGGCTAAAAAAGCCAAAAAAAAAAAGAAAAAAAAAAGAGAAAACTTTTACTGACTTGAATAGATGGACATGAGGTGCCAAGTCATGTCATTTTCCTGTCCGGTGATTACTCAAGCAGCAATCCACGTCGGATAAAGCCACATGATATAGAGTTAATATGAACAGAATGGCTACATCGTACCCATTTTAAAAAGTTCAAAGTCTAAATCAAGACAAAAAAAGGTCATTCTGCCGTCAAGCCAAACTCCGCGAGGAGTTCTAAAAGATCCTTGCAAACAAAGAAATTCTTTTGCTAGTGAATCCATAACAGCCTGGATCTCTGATGATGAGGGGCGCAACACCTCCTATCATCACACGCTTAACTCTGGTTAGACAGAAAAAACGAACCACTTCTATGAAAGATCAAAATAATGGCCATCTCTACTCCCGCTAGGACAATGAAACTCACGTAAATTGTCATTTCTCTTGCTTATTTACTGTGGAAAACAAGCTTCAATGATCTCCTCCCGTGGCACCCCTCGACGGGCCTCGGATCCTCCTGTGGGCACCCCTCGACGGCCCCCGATCCATTAGGGTTGCCACTGTTCGCTTCTACCTTTCACTTGCCCTATTAACATGTTGCTCGATCAAAGAAAGGGCGGGCGGTGACACCCGAACCCTTCGCAGGTCGTCACCAGCGCCGATGTTACACTTTATTCTCCTTTTTGCCTATCTTGTACTTAAAACAAGCGTCGTTAATCATAGGCATTTTTTTTTAAACGATCGGTCCCAACGCGACTCATAGCGGAAGCAAATTAAACATCACGTCTCTCCCCCCCTTACTAACCATGATACAAATACACACCCGGCTAAGCATCGGGATTTTTATAAACAACTTTGACACTTTGCTTACATATATATATATATAGCAAGATGGGATTCCCTTCGGGTCGGTACATCAAAAAGGAAAAGCTAGGACTCAGCCATGTCTAGCCTAAAACCTCAAAAAGAAACTCTCGACCCTCGACATCATACGCATACGAACCCCCATAAAAAAATGTCGACTATCTACATCAAAAATAGATCCAGCTCTTACTCATCGCGCGTAGGTCTCACACCCAGCCCGGTGCATCAGGCGGTGGCGACGGCAACATCTCTCGCATCGTTCCATCCCGACGAACGTGCACAGAAATGAACTCTTGAATAACAGGACCCCCAGCCAGGCCCACGTCATACATCACTAGACATCGCACTCGAATAAAAGTCGATCCGGAACAGAGGACAGTTTATCTCAACACACTTGACCTCTACATCGGATGGTATCCCGTAAAATGTACCACGCGTGTGGACGGTGTAGCGGCATACTTGCTAATCTGAAATGTTATCCCCAAAAGAGGTGAGTACAACCACTTGAACAGGATAGGGAAATTCAATAACAACTCAATGCATCATGCAATTTCACATGCATTGCAGGCATTACTTACCTTAAAGCCAGGCACACACTATCATGCATCATCATGTCACGTCACATATCATCATCATCATCATCATCATCATGCATATCATCATGCATATTATATATCATATCATATGTGATCATCATATCATGTCACATCACATCATCATCATCATCATCATCATCATCATGCATATCATCATGCATATCATATATCACATCATAGGTGATCATCATATCATGTCACATCACATCTTCATCATCATCATCATGCATATCATATATCTCACATCACATCATCATCATCATCATCATCATCATCATCATCATGCATATCATATATCATATCATAGGTGATCATCATGTCACATCACATATCATCATCATCATCATCATCATGCATATCATATCATTTCATAGGTAATCATCACATCATGCCACATCACATCATCATCATCATCATCATCATGCATATCATCATGCATATCATATATCATGGGTTCATTTTTCATCTTTTATCTTTAAGTTTGATCACCACATCACCCACTTCTCATATCATCAATATCATCATCCCTTTGGGCAAAGACCTCGGCGGGGTTCCAACATTCCGGCCATCCCGCGGCCATTGAGGCTTCGACCCTCCACATTCCGGGCATCTGGCATCTCATCTGGCATCACGAGGCATTCCTTCCGGGGCAAAAACCTCCGGCGGAGCTTCAGCCTTTACCCTTCTAGCCAGGCATCCCGCACCCCAATCCTGGTGTCGCGAGGAACCTCACGGCACATTATCCAAGATACAACCGAACTTCAGCCCCCGTATTGTCCGGGCATCCTGAATCTCCCGAGATGCGGAATTACGCCACCAGGCCACCCAGACATCATCCTCCACCACATCCTCTTACTCACATGCTCGTTTTCCACATTCACCATCCCTTTTAAATCTTATTATTACATGGCATATGATTCACACATGCATCACAATTTATGATCATACATACACCAATGTCATACAACAATACCCAAAATAAATTCAATGGAATTCATGGCCAATAAAATAATCCATTTTTATTTTATTACTATTTTATTATTTTATTATTATATTATTATTATATTATTATATTTATTTATTTTCATAAATAAATATTAAATTTAATATCTATGATTTTCCCAAAATCATGATATTCAAACAATCATTAAAAAACAAATAGATCACAATTTCATACATAATTCATGGCCAAATTGAATTTCTCACAATTTCACAATTTCCACAAAATAGCACATGATATTCGGATAATGACCAGAATTTGCACAGTTTCTAAATAAATTCAATTAAAATACTCATATGGCCTTCAAAAATTACGAAATTTTACAGGGTGATAGCCAACACATTTTCGTGCACTTTTTAATGCAGAACTCTAAGCCAAATTATTTTTTTAGATTAATTTATACAACCCCATGAAACTTCTGGAACCACTACGTCGTCCAGAACACTCTTCTCCGAAATTTTTAGATTTCACCCATCTATTCTCTTTCCTTTCCTCTGAAATTTGAGTATGTTATGTACAAGGTGTCCTTTACAAGTTTCATGAAGAGATCTAGGTCAAATAACCAAATTATGGTCACCATTTAAGTCCATGAAGTCTCAGGTGTCTCGAAATATTTCACCAGAACCATTGTTTCCAAGATCTAGCCGATTGACCAAGCTATACTTGTTCTTTTTACTTCAAATTAGAGTATGTTGTATTTTAAGGTGTTACCTACAACTTTCATGAAGACATCGAAGTCAAAATATTCAACAGAAATCAACATGCAAACAAGAATATAGCAAGAAGTCAGTGAAATCTTCACAGATCTAGGGTCTCCGTATAATAGAACTTTAACCCCTCATATCTCCATCATTTTCCACTTAATTTCAGTATGTTATAGTACAAGACGTTAGCTACAACTTCCATGAAGACATCGAAGCCAAAATCGGACTCCAAATACACATGCAAGCTCAAACAAGCTACTGACTCCAACAAACCGAACAAGAACAGTCACACGGTTTGTAAATAACCAACTCTTACCTCGGTTTTCGCACAAATCATACCTAAAATCGAACATGCAAACACCACCAACAAACATGCAAGAGAAGTTACGGACTCCACTTGCCTCTAAGATGAACAAACCACGACGAGCGGCGGCGGGACACGCGATCGGACGGCAAACGAAGCGGCACCCCTCGGCTCCGCCTCCTCTCCTCTCGGTTTCTCCCTTTCTCTCAAACTCTCTCTCTCTCTCTCTCCTCTCTCACCCTCTCTCTCGGCCGAATGAAACAAGAACTGGCCATCTCTCTCTCCTCATCCCTTTTATACTCCCCTAATCCCATGATTAGCAATCATTGCTTTGCCTAAAGATTAACCAATGCATGCTCTTGCCATTTTTGCCACTTGTCATATTGGGTTTTAATTTGAATTTGGGTTTGGGCTTGGGCTTAGGCCCATCCGGCCCTCCCCTTGGGCTGGTCGAATTCTCTTCTTGGGCTCTAATGGGCCGACTAGCTTGGCCCACCAAGCTTTAGGCCATGGGTCCAAGGCCCATTCCAAAAATAACCTTCTTTTTCTCTTCTTTTTTTTTTTTTTTTTGAAATTCCTTCTATAAATATTTCTAAATTTCAATTTTCAATCTTGGCCAAAGTCTTAGGATATTTTTGCTCATTGAAATTTAAATCATATGGCCAAGCATAGATTATTAATCTTATTAAATTTAAATTTCCACAATCAAAAGCACAAATCATCAAATTAAAAGACTAATGGCTAAAACATAAGCCATGGAAATTCTACCACCTAATTAAAGACTTTAACACACCTTATGGCTCGGCTTTGAATTTCTAGGATGCCACACCTCCCTTTCCCGAGATACCCAATGGGACAGTTAATCTCTCCCAAATTAGCGAGCTCTAGCTCAGCCCATCCTTGATCCTAAAACCAAAAATGTTATTTGGGGTCTTAAAGCTTTCAAATCTCATGGACGTAGGATGGTTGAACCCATCTTCCATCATGATGGTTTTATTAAAGTGATGGGCCTAAGTTAGCCCGTCTGCCCATGTTGGGCATAAAAGCCCGGCCCACAAGATTAGGGCCCATGGATGGAGAGATATGATGAAGGGGCGCAGTTTTTTTTTTTTTTTGAGGGACGTATATAGGGAGAAAAGAAGAAGGGAGGAACGCACTTTTTGGCATAGCGTGCGTTCCTCCTCCCTCTCTCCCTCAAAAAAGAAAAACAGTAAGCAAAAGATGAATCCATCTTCCCTTCAAGGCCAATTGTGGCGGATCGAAACGGGACTAGTTTCTCTTCCTCATATCGGCATCGGTGTTTAATCTGTGGCTAACAAGGTACGCTCCAATTCCATGGTATGCTTTAAGATTGATGATACAAGTTTTTTCTCGGGCTCGTCTTCCACATAAGTTTAGGGGTTCAATTTAGTGTCGAATCCGGTTTCGAGGGAATCCGACAAACCCAACATTGGTATTAGAGCCGTAGTTATTGTTTCCGATCCTTTTCCATGTTTTTCACGACCCCTTTCATGTTTATGGATGATTTCTTATTGATTTTTTCATGAAAATAATCGGCCAACTTGCCACCCGATCGGGAGTGAAAATCCCTGACTTTAGAAACGCATTCACCCATTTTTTCGAGTTTTGTAAGTCGAAATCGATTTACGATGGCGTGGGATGGAAGGTCTGCCGTTGAGATGATTGCGACAGTGGCGAGCACCGCCAACGGCCGTTAGACCCGCGCCCCGTAAGCTTGACCGGAGCGAAGCGAGCGTCTTCGCTAGGTAAAGGCGTGTGTGTCGCCTTGTATGTATGGCCAGAAGCCTTTGCACATATGCAGTCGATCTGTCCAGAGCCGGCCCAGCTTGATCCGACTAGTCCGCAGGCACGGTGACGACCGTTGACCGTTGACTTTGACCGTTGAAGGCAAAAGAAAAAAAAAGAGGAGGAAAAATGTATTTCTTTTTTAATTAAGTCTATGTGGATTATATGTGATCCCTTATTTTTTTTGCATTTGTTGTAAGAACAATGCCTCCTTAGGTTACGCACACCTATTGCCAAGTAATTACCAATGAACAAAAGGAAATGCTTTCTAAGTTGATAGCTGAGCTGATTGATCATCGATAGGAGAGTGGTGACTTAATTGATCACGTTCTTGAAGTCAACGGGAAAATTCAAGAGATCATATGGAATGGTCATCCCTTGCTGCGCTTGAGATGGTGCGATTTTTCATGAACACCTTCACCAAGAATGGCAAGGAGTGTTGAATCGCATATGGGATGTCAACAAAGCCACTTCATATAGGAAAATTGTGATGGATTTTATAGATGATTATTAATGTATTGTTATAAGGGAAAATATCAAGAAATTGAACAAACGAGGATCTTTCCCGGTTCCCGTATTGACTTGGTGTTAGATGTATTGGTTGACCTTTGTTAGTGTGCTTTGTGAACGTCTTATATAATGTTTACTACCTGATTGTTGTTGATGTAGCAAGCGATATGTTAGTTGTATTATGTGAAAGCATTATTATTCTATTGGATGTCAAATATTATTTGCTTTGTTATTGTTAGTTCTTGTGGGTAGTTCATAGAAGTTTTTTGTAGCTTCATAGAATTTATTTTGCATAAGACAATTATATTAATAATAGTTTTAAGTTAGGATTTTTTGGAGGATGATTGGAAACAAAGTGACATTTTATTAAATCTTACTTAAAATTGTTCATTAATATGATGGGTGCGGCAAAATGGATGCATAAATGTAGGCATTAATTATTCGTGCATATATGCGATGTGTTCGCATCAATGGCTTCAGCCACAAAAAGCATAGTTGCCGAGCTGAACAAATGTGAAAAGCTCAATGATGACAACTATGAAATCTAGCACATGAAAATTCAATATGTGTTGGAAGAATAAGAGGCATAGAAGCTCTTATGCTGACCATGTAGTAGAACACTCAAGAAGGGGAAAACACGCACAACACAAAAGAGATATGGCATTTGCTGTATGGAAAGAAAAAAGAACTCTCTTGCTGCATTCGTTGGCACGGCGGCATGGAAAATGACGTCATGTGAGAGTTTAGGCGTTTTGAGAATGCCAAGGAAATGTGGGAAGCATTGGCAACGAGATTTGGTCATACTTCGGTGACTAGACTGAGGTAGCTCACTATTAGGTTTGACTCTTATAAGAAGCCTCATGGTCAGACCATGAAGCAACATCTCAGAAAGATGTTAAACATGATTGATGAGCTGAAAGATGCTGGCCATGTTCTGACTGATGAGCGGCAAGTGCAAGCAATGGTCGTTCCTTGCCTTAGAGTTGGGAGCATATGAAGGTGCACTTGACTCATAATGAAAATATCAAAACCTATGAGGATGCAATGCGTCATCTTGAGCTGGAAGAGATCGCCTCTGGCGGCTAAGTCGGAAGCTGAAATCTATCATCTTGGTTTTAGCTCCCATGGAGCTTCAAGCTCAACAAAATGTCCTAACTTGGTTTGATAAAGGAGGAGATTTAGATAGAAAAAATCTACCTTTGGATTTGCTTTCTTCTTTTGAACAATGGCGCCATATCATGGAGCAAAGAAGAAACAAATGTGTATAGCCTTATCCACGATGGAAGGGCTGAGTTCGTGGCATTATTAGCAGCTTATACAAGAAAGAGTTTGGCTTAAAGAGATTTTTGGATCATTTAAGTGTTATTGAGAAAGCTGCAAATTCATTATTGATTAAGCGTGATAGCCAGCGGTTATAGCGTACACCAAATATCCAAAATATCATGGCAATACTAAACATATAGATACCAAGTATAACTTTATCAAAAATATGGTTGCACGAAAGGATGTGAACTTACGTACATATCTATGCATAGAATGGTAGCATATCCTATGACAAAGTCAATACCTAGAGATGTGTTTTGTGGCCATATGAAATCTCTAGGATTGCGTAGAGGCGATGATGTACTAAATATTGTAATTTCCCTAAGTATTCACATTTGATGAATTTGTGTTTTCATCATTAATGCCTATGAATATTTGTTTGATCTTTATGTATCTTAATGCTCGGTGCATTACTAGAGATTGATAAAGTATAATCGAGACAGATTTAAGATTGGCTCACTCACACGGGTAATTACCTCCATTTCTTTGTGTGATAAATAGATATGCGACTGTTTTTAAGCTTATTATCTAGGTGATAATCGAGAGCTCAAACTTAAAATATATAAGTCGCCTTAAATTGAGTGTTAAGATGATGATATGATATTTACTATGTTCGAAAGCAAAATAATTCACATATTTTACTTTATCTATCTATAATGCTAGATGAGTTACGAGGAATTTTATGAATGAGTAGATACATGAACTCCAAGTTAGACATTGGGTATGTCTACGAACTATCATCTATACGGTATTGAAGATGTAGACACACTCCATGGGAAATAAGTTAATATCGTAATACGTATTTCATACTACGTATACATGAGACGACTAATAAGAGTGGCAAAAGTTTGATCTCAACTTTTATGCCGTGTGAGACTCTTGAGGAAAAGAGTTCTTCAATTTTAGTGCCCTCATGACTTTGACTTATTCTTAAGATTTCTATTTAGTGTTTGCTATCTTAGGATGTTGCCAATGGTCATAAGTTGATTCGATCTAATGAGACATTTCTATAAAAAAGCAAGTCAACTGAAATTGAGAGTTTGAAGGAAAGGAAGATCGAATTTGGAGAATCACATTGTAATTTTGTGTTCATCGGTCGACCAATTATGATTGTCTTTAATAACTACATAATTGTGAATACAATATATATATATATATATATATATATATATATCATTTGTTTAAAAGAGATCAAGAGAGATATAAATGTGATCGGTATTGCATACTAAATCTACTCAGAGTGTGATGTCCATTATGAGCTGCTATATATTTCTAACGGATGTATAGCAACGAGCTCTCAAAAGTATGCTGGTCGCACGGATTATTCACCGGTATGTATGTTGAAAAGAGATAAAGATAATCCTGTTCAGCTCACCATGTGCGAGTGGGAGATGATGGTTTTATTAAAGTGATGGGCTTAAGTAGGCCCGTTCGCCCATTTTGGGCCTAAAAGCCCGACCCACAAGATTATGGCCCATGGATGGAGAGATATGATGAAGGGGCACGTTTCTTTTTGGAGGGGACGTATATAAGGGAGAAAAGAGATGGATGAATGCATATTTTGGCATAACGTACGTTCCTCCTCCTCTCTCCCTCCAAAAAAGAAAAACAAGAAGTAAAGGCGAATCCATCTTCCCTTCAAGGCCAATTCGCGCCACGGATCGAACGAGACCAGTTTCTCTTCTTCATATCGACGTCGGTGTTTAATTTGTCGCTAACAAGGTACGCTCGATTTCGTGTTTGCTTTAGGATCGGTGATACAAGCTTTTTCCCGGACTCGTTCTTCCGCATAAGTTTAGGGGGTTCGATTTAGTTTCAAACCGGTTGTGGGAATCGACAAACCCAACATATCATAGTCTCCGTCCACGGGGAATCTGAAAACTTCTTAGCCTTACCAATGTACTAAGATAGGTCACATACAATATTTTAATTCAAAAGTGCCCTTTTTACCATGAATAGCGATGCATAGGCAATCGGAACCTACACAACAAACACACATGGAACAAATTTGGAAAACAATCTCAAAAAAAACTCCTCGGATATTGAAAACTATTTATTTCTTTCAAAAGGAAATGAAATCAATAAGAAGGAAATTCAATTACTTCATGTGATATTTTTTTATTTTTTTTAAAATTTGAATATATACTTGAGCGAAACTCAATTATGTTGCATTGTACCCACGAAATTTTTTTTAACTTATTATAGATGTAATGCAAGTCAAATTAGCAACCGCACAAGTATGTTTACCTAATTTAATGAGATTTCACAGAATTACTCAACAAGTGAAAATTTGTTGATTGCAACATCTAATTTGGCATTTGTTGATCAAATCCAATGTACTTAATTTTTTAAAAAAATTACTTCATTTGTGGGCGGTCACAAGATGATCACAAATTTTGATTTACTTTGAATAACTACTTGAGCACAACCTCAATTATTTTGCAGTGTATCCACTAAAAATAATGAAAGTCAAATTAGCAACCTGGGTATGTTTACCTGATTTAATGAGATTTCAAAGAATTACTCAACAAGTGAAAAATTACAGCATCATAACATCGACTACGGCATTTGTTAATCAAATCCAATGTGCTTTAAATATTCAAAAACATTATTTCATTTGTGGGTAGTCACAAGTGTTATGATATATGTTAATTTAAATGTGATCCCAATTTTGTATTTCCCAATTAATTCCAATTCATTACTCAATTTATTGGTCACGTTTATTATGTGATAATTGCTCATTAATATATTACCATAATGGTTTTAATGGAAGATGTTAAGAAATGAAATAAAAGCGTCAGGTTGTCTAGTTTAAAACTCTATTGATGCAAAAAAAATACCATCAAGTTTTGAGGAGTATTGGTTAGTGAAACGGGACATTCAAATCAAATGATTCCATGTACCGATTGATACACGGCTCGCACATCCGTTCAAGTTTTTTGGGTAATCTATATTTGTAGATTTTCATCAATGACTGGAGGTATGTCGATCCTTACATTTCCGCAAAATTGTTGCCGATTACACACGTATTTATTTGTGAATGACAAATCAGATTGTTAGTTTTTCTTTAGACTTCGTCTAACAACAAGATGATCACAAATTTTGATTTTCAAGTTAACTTAGACAGCTATACCTCAAGTTGAACTTAACCTTTCATTTAAGTCTGTAAAATTATTACAAGAAACAACATTAAGTAACATGAAAAATGATAGCAGAAAAATTTAAAGTAATTGATTTTGTCATATTAAAAGATTTGGATTTCTATTAGTTTTAATTTGGGCAAGACATTAGAATGAACAAAATTGAGGGGTGAATACAAACACTACTTGATCTTTTTTTCTTGATAAAGTTTGGTCATATTTCTTTTGAATAAGGCCTTACATAGAGTTATTAGATTTATACCATATTAAGTGATTTTTCCAAAAAAAACCAAAGGATCCAATAGCGCAAATTGAGAATTCATGGACTTAATTGGACAAATCACATAAGGTAAGGACCCGAATGAAATTATCCTTTAAGACATGACAAGTGGGTGAATCATCTCCTTAGCAAGGCCTTATCATAGCTCATTACAGGTTAGGGCTACTAGAATGGCATAAAGAGTTGATCTAACTAGAAGATCTATCTCCACCAAACCCAATTCTCAAATAGTCTATTTGGTTGAGACGACTAATATCACCATCAGATTTAAAGACCCAATTGTCCCCATCAGATAAGTGGAAAATGTTGATGGAAGTATTCAAGAACTTGCTGTGTTGGTTATTTGGGCAAGCCCGCGCACGAAGCGTTTGGAGTACTCCACCATGAGTGATTGCTGCTACTCGTTGTCTTACACAATGAAGAAAATTTTATTTGCAATTTCTATTTCCAACTTAACTTATATTAGAAATTCTTTAGTAGTGAATAGAAAGAGCAATTAAATCATGGTCGTCCTCGTCCTCATCCTCATCTTTTCTTCTGCTAGGAAAAAGTTCTAAAAAAATCCTAAACCTATTGCATTGGTACCAAGTCTTAAACTTTTCAATTGGACCAATTCAATAATAAACTTTTTAATATTTGTACCAATTCAGTTCATCCGACCAATTTTAGCCGGCGGCGGCTATTTTGTGGACGCCGGCGGGTGGCCGAACACCGACGTGAAATTTAAAAAAACATTTTTTAATATTTTTCTTGAATTTTGGCTTAACTTTTCCTTTTTCTCTCTCTCATTTTCCTATTCTTTTCTCCCTTCTTCCTCCTTAACCCGGTGCCGGTGGTGGCCACGAGCCTTCGGGAGGCTCCTTGGCCATTGGGTGAGCCGCAAGCCCGGCCCCTTGTTAGCGAGGTCGGGCCTTGGCTTCGCCGCTAGCGAGGGTCGCGGCCCTGCCCTCGGCCTCTCTTAAGGCCGCTGCGAGGCGGCTTTGCCCGCATCTATGCAAAAGCCAGCCTTGCCCTGGCCTTTGTTGCGGGTGGAGGCGGCCTCGCTAGTGGCCGGTGAGGCCATAGTAGCCATCGCTAGGGTGGAGGCGAGGGCTTCCAGCCGGAGGCTCCTTGGCCACACGGGCAAGGGCCGCTAAGCCCTCTCTAGTCGCCGGCGAGGATCGTGGCCCTCACTTGGCCTAGCACGGGGGCCATGGGTAAGGTGGCTTTGCTCGGATCTCAGGCGAGGCTAGCCTCGCCCTAGCCTTGTTGCGGGTGGAGGCTACTGCCCGCGGCCATGCAGGCCAACGCGACCCCTCGAGGAGCCTTGTTGTGGGCGAAGGCTCCTCGTAGAGCTCGCTATGCTACTATAGCATGATGCAAGTTAGATATTGTGACATCCTAGATTTTCGACCGCATTCAATTCAATAAATCAAAAGTATTTCATCGATATGCCTATAGTGCTATTCTCAAAGCCGATCACTCATGAGATAACTAGACTATCTGAGAAAGCCATTAAGAATTTTAAAACAAATAGACTTGAGAATTCGATCAGGAATCGGTTATTCAACCGTGCTCATTTGCCGAGATCATTACGGCACATATATAAATTGATTAGAGATCAGAGATAGGTCGGTTTGATTGAGATGAGTGGTTAAACATGGGCGATCCCACTAAATTGCAAAATTCTCATCGATCGGCACTAGTTTGATTTTTATATTGTTTTGGTATCCTGTATCCATATTTGAATCCTCAAGATTTTCACACCACCAAGAGTCGCCAATGTGTCAAGTGAAATTAACCGCAGATTTAAATCCAATTTTAGGAACGCGACTTAGTCTCGAAGATTTTTCCGCAACCTGAAATTTTTGGCAAAAAGTCGTCCTAGGGTCGTTTTTTGTCGGAAGAAAAGCCATGGACTGTTTTTGATCATGCATTTGGGATGCAAGATGGTTCAATTGGTGAGGAAAAATACCAATTTGATAATTGACTCGATAACAGAATTTATTGAGGCCAATTTGGATTGATTTATGCATGAATGAGTGTCCAATTGAGGGAAAACCTATGCAAATTCGTATGCTCCTTGCCTAGCCCATATTTGGACCACTTCAAAGGTTGCAAGAAGGGCATGGGTGGCTGAATTGTAGCCATGGAGACTAGCTGTGGTTGAGGTAAAGTCAATGGGACAATTTTGTTGAAAAACAAGGCAAGTGGCCTGTTAGTTCCCCTCTCTCTCCTTCCTCTTTCCCCCTTGTCGTGCGATCCCCCTCTCTTCCTTCCTTGGTGTGCTTTGGAGACTTCAATGTAGAGGAACCGGCAAGCTATCCAAGCCGATTGCGCCACCGCACGACATCGCCGTCCATCATCTCGCGTGCCGCGCGTTCTTTGGTTGAGTGTTTCTCACACCGTGTCGCTTGTCCGCGTCCTGCCTATCGTTTGCCTCGTTTGTGCGTCCAAGAGGCTATCTAGCCGCCGTGAGTGGCCGTGGAAGCCCGCGGAGCCGCTTGTTCAGCCCGCTGAGTGTCCGTGCAGCGCCTTCGCTCGATCCTTGTCGCCCCTTTTAGCTTTGTTTCTCTCTTTTGCAGCTCAAACAAAGGCAAAGTGCAATGGGTTTCCAACGGCTTGTGGCCTATTTTGAGGTAGTTCCGGGCCTCGAAAGTTTGGCCCGCTTTAGAGAAAGTCGGTCCCCGTCACATCCCGTCGAATTGAACTGTTTTACTCACTAATCCTCAATTAGTAGGTTAATTATGCTTAGGATTGGATTAGTCTAAGTTAAGATGGATTAAGTGGTTAGATTAGATTAGATTAGTAATTTTAATTACTTGCCATTACATATTAGGTGGATAGATAGTGTAATTAGCGAGTAAATAGACTCTAGTATTTATTTAATGAGTCTTGGAAATTTTTTCGGGCTCGTTTCGACTTCCAATTAAGCTATAATGAGCCTACGTTAGATTTATTGCATTTATTTATTATTTTCCATAATTAATTAATTAATTATTTATTTATTTTCCTAAAGTTCAACTAAGATGGTCAGTGACTAGAATTTCGTGTTTATTGCATTATTGTTTTTGATTTCTTTCTTTTGCATTATCGTTTTAAGGTAGTTTTTAGCTCGTTTTCAAGAAAAACTCCAAAAGTCAAATGGTTGACTTTTTGGTCAACCCCAAGTCAAAAATTGACCTTTTACACAAAAAAAAAAAAAAAAAACTCCACTTAGCTTTAATTTCACATTTTTCAAATCAATTTCTTGAAAATTCAAAGATTTGATCAAAATATTAACATTTTAAGAAAAGTCAACAACGTGGTTGACTTTTGGTCAAACCTTTGACCCAAAAAAATAAAAATAAAAATAAAAAATGCACAAATATATTTCTTTTAATATCAATTTGACTTTTGTGTCAAAATTTTCACAAAATTCAATTAAGAACCTTGATTTCTGAATTTTTCAATTTTAGGTTCTAAATTGACCAAAAATAAAATTACTTTTATTCTAGTCGAATTAGATGTAGTTCTTCTTTGACATTTGGTTTAGGGACTATCTCAAATCTGTTTGAGCATTCAATTTCGCGATTTACCGAGTCAATATGAATTGCCGTTTTTGAGCCCTAATTAGGGGACCAAAATCGATTATACATAAGTTGTGAATGGACGATTATTTCTCAATCATTTTCTTAAGATAAGTCCAAATTCAAGGTTGATTTTACGAAATTCACACAAGAACTCATCAATTTGAAGAATTTTATCCTCCAAAGCATTATAAAGTCAAGCAATTGAGCTTCAATTGGCAAAATTCAAAGTGACGCATTCATGGCTATGGTTTAATTTCATAAATCTAGGTCCAATTTAAATATTATGCTTAGATCCAATTTTGACCTAAGTTTGAACACTTCAATTCAAGGTCAATTTGAATGTGGTAAGTGATCTTACCTATGGGTAGCTCATTAGATAGGGCAATTATGACACTAATTGAGTTCAATTTTGATTAATTTGCAATTTTGTTCATTTAATTGCAAATTTTACCATTTTAGCCCTTTAGGCCCAATTCAAAGCACCCATGGTTTCAACTCATTTTTTTCCATGATAATCATTCAATTAGGTCAATAAAAGATCCATAGATCACATTCATAAGGTTTGATTAGCTTAATTGTATCTTAATTGGTCAATTTCTTCATAAAAATGATAAAATTCCTCTTCAATTAGGTCTTTTAAGGGTCAAATTGCATAAAATTTTGACCCACAGAGGTCCTAAGTGGAAAAAATGGTGGGAACCGGACCAAACCGGTCAAGAACCGGTCAAAACTGGGACGGGTCGAACCGGTTCTCTGAGTCTCGACGGGTCGGCAGAATGGCTTGTTCGGGGCCTTTCCAACTCAGTTCTTGGCTTCCCCACCCATTCTAGAACCTCTCACTCTCGAATTTCACTTTACACCTTCAATTTCCCAAAATTTTACAATTGATCCGCGAATTTCACAAATTGCAAATTGACCCATAATTAGACATTTTGACGCAATTCTCGATTTTGGCTTGGTTTTTTGCAAATCAAACCCAATAGATCAATTTACCCATCACCTAGAGATCATAATTGAGCCTTTGAAATGGATTTTTAACCATTGGATCAAGTTTTGGCCATAGGGTCAAACTGACGGCCAAAATTGCTTAATGTGGAATTATATAAGTGAAATTTCTTCAATTTTCAGGGGAAGAGGGCTCATTTGCACGAATTTTTTTTCTCTCTCCTCAGTCTCTTTCTCTCTTATTTCTCCCCTTCAAAATTCTGCACAAATAGATCTCTCTGTCTCTCTCTCTCTCTCTAGATTTGGTTCACCTCTTGACCGATCTCGTTTAGGCTCAAATTGGCAACCACAGTAGCTCTTAAGCCTTCAAGTCTCTATTGATTTGTTGTAGTAGAGTCTTTGAAGTTGCTGGATGAGGTGATTAGATCTAACTAATCGCAATAGAAACCGGCAAAAATCGCAACAAAGGTAATGATCTAAAATTCGAATCCGATGAAGTGAGATCGAGTTAGTTGATTGGGGTTAAGATTCAAGATTATGAGCTTTTACATGCTTAATACTGATGAGTATGAATGTTGCAATGAGTTGATGGTTTGAAAGATAATTGTGAGTTTAAGCCTAATTTGTGATTTTCGTAGACATATACATAGGTTCTTGTTTTGGCTAAAATGAGGTCCGAAATGAGCTCATTTGAGCTCGAGAGTCCTATTAGGATCGAGATAGTAGACATCTTGAGCTTCAAAATGATAGGTCGCACCTCTAAAATGGACATTGTATGGCCCTTCAAACACACCTCCGTAGATTAAAGATTTTGTAGTAGTTTAGGTTATTTTTGGTTCCGATCCGATTCGCCTCTTCCGACTTTGTTATTTTTGTGCCGATTTTCATGATCATTTTTTGACAACATTTTATTGCAAGTTTTGTTCCAAAATCATGTTGTGCATCTTTTGTAATTTTTTTCATGATTTTTGGATGTGCTTAACTAGGTCAATTTGTTCCATTTCGATCTCTGTTTTTCTATTTTTGTGCTGATTTTTTTGTTCATTCGAACAACTTTCCTTGATGAAAGTTTCTCATACAGGTGTTGTTTGTTCATCTTCTGTATTTTTTTTTCAAAATTTTTGAACATGATTAGCTAGGTCAAAAGTGCTTAGATCTGGACATAGGTCAGTCTGTCCTGTATTAGTCCGAGATTTGTTTTAATGAATCTCTGTTTTTGCTATTTTTATGCTGATTTTTGTGTTGAGTTATGGAACAACTTTCCTTGATAAAAGTTTTTCATACAGGTGTTGTGCATCTTCTGTATTTTTTTTTTCAAAATTTTTAGACATGTTTAGGTAGGTCAAAATTGCTTAGATTTGGACATAGGTCAGTCTGTCCTATACTAGTTCGAAATTTGTTTTTATGATTGAGTCCACAAATGCACTTATTTGGTCTCAAATCCTTCATGAAAGATGAAATAAATGACATATATGTTCAATTGATATGTATGATTTGTAAAGTTTTTACTTTGGTAATGTGAATCAATTGCATGCATTAGAGTAAAAGGTACTGCTGCAACATGTGTTGGACATATTATGTGATCTGTTTTGCCATTTTTTCCACGATTCATATGATCTTAATTGAGTTTCAACTTCTTACTGAGAAATATTCATCACTGTATTCTCTGTATGTGAGATTTTTGGTAGGATTTATGCATATCTTGAAGATGACTGAAATCATGCTTGTTCTGTAAATTTAGTGCTGAAATGAAACCTTGTCATATGTGCACATTCCCATGCTTGTTTGAGTCATCTAGGGATCAAATCTTATGATCACGCCTTTATTGACTATTGAATTGCATGTTTCAAAGTTTGCATACATGTTTAGGTCATATCATTTGAGTTTCATCTTGCATATCAAATTGTATCACAAAAAGTGTTCGTCACACTTAGAATTCCCGAGCACATCATTAGGAATCATAAATCATCTCATAATGTCATTTAAATTGTATGACGTCTTGCATGTCGACTTAGGATTTAATGACTATCCAAAATTTCCATCACATCCAATCCTAAATCCCGTGTGATTTCTTCATGCAATTTGGACATTCTTGAGTAATTTTAAAGTTTTCTAATGGATGCTTATGTTTTGTTTTCTTAATTACTAATGTACGCACTTTTAGAGATCTCGATTTTAGAATACCAAATTGACCAGTTTGGAATCGAGCTCTTCTAGGAAGATGTAGAAAACACTTAGAAGTTTCTAATGCCACTTATTACATACCAATCGCTCATCGTTTGGACTATTTTCCATTTTTTCAAAGCCAGATCACAATCTGGACAGAGGATCAAATTCGGATCCCCTGTTTTAACCCCTGTTTGGACAGACTTTTGATATTTTTGTTCCATTTTTTCTATTTGGAATATGAACTTGGCATGAATGAAACTTTCTTCTCATCATGTTGGCTATGTTGTGTATAAATTTGATGATTTTTAGATATGCTTTCACGATAGGACAAATTCTCGTGACATTTAGTTGAATGTTCCGTTGTTTTGACAAATTTCTGATGTGCTGTTGCTTGTTGTCTGATTTTTGTAAATTCATGTGTAGCTTGTTCAATAAAACTTTCTTCATAAAAGTTGTTTGTCATCATGTCATGCATATTAGAAAATTTTTCCATTGCTAGATTGTCAATGGATATTACTCAATTTTGCTGTCCTTGCACGTCTGTTTTGAAATTTCCTGATATAAACATGATTGTGTTTGTTTAGTTATATCTTTTAGGTTAGTTTGTGCGTGAAATTAGGATATGCCATCTTCATGAAAATTGTTTTAAATGCTTCTGTCCTTTTTGTTAACACCCGGCCTTTTCAAATCGCATCTTTCAAAAAAATGTGTTTTGGTACATGTGATGTTTCTTAAAAACGATTCCCGAAAAGGTTATTCTCCAAAACTTGATTTGGCTTAAGAAAAAAAATCATGGTTTAGAACATATTCAAAATGCCTGCAGCGGTTGTGACTTCGAATGCAAGGCCCAAGCTAGCCTTGGCAATTGAATGTGTTCCATAGCCTAGATATTCCTTAATCCTAAATATTTTCAAATATTTTAAAAATCATGATTTGACAACGTGAAAGTCACGGTTTGAATTATATTCAAAATGCCTACGACGCTTGTGACTTCTAATGCGAGGCCCGGGCTAGCCTTGGCAATTGAATGCCTTTCATAGCTGAGACATCACCTTGTCTCAAAAATTTTCATGAATGATTTTGAGATAACTTTTTTGAAATATCACATGTACCCTTCATACATATCATCCCATCATGCATTAGAAATTGCTTGTGTTTGTGATTGGTGCATGCCCTTGGTAATAAGTGACCCGCTGACGGTTCACTTTCTTGTTTGATTGGTTGAGAAACAATATTCAAAAGACTTGTATGCATGTTTAAATTTTTTGCAATGCATTTGATTTTTAGATGAATGGTAGGGTTGATGCATGATATCGAGGGAAAAACTTGGGATCATGTAGATCGCTTGATTAAGAGACTTAGTAGCGTTATTGGCCACATGAGAATACAATTGGTCAACAATTGCTATAAGTCACAAAAAAAAAAAAAAAGGATTGGGTAAGTGTTTTAGTAGGACCTTCGCATGAAAGACAAATGCCAATCCTGAGGCCCCAAAATTTGACTTTCGCAATGTACTTCTTTTAAACGATTGATATTGACATGATGTCTTATTTTTTGATTGTTTGATGTGTATGCTTGTCTCTTTTCATTGTATGCACCTAGTTATAAGTTTCTTAGATTAGGTTGAGATTAGGACCTTGAATATGGAGAAAGTGTGAAGACGATGGAGGTCAATGTCCATTTTGACCATTATCATGTACTATTCGTTTTTTCCCAACATATGTCTCGGGTTCCATTTTTTTGTATAAATTCCGACGCGTTGCGGGTTTTCTCTCTTTCTCTCATCTTTTTCAATTGTGTTTCTTTTATATATATATATTTTTAAGGATTGCATGATAGATTTACTGCTTTCCTTGATTGTTTACTTATTGTCTTGTAATTTTATTTCCACTGATTGTTTTCTTTTATTGTTTTTCTAGAAATAGAATAGAATGAAAATGACCAACCATGCATGATCATTTAGTTTAGGACAAATGATCCCACAAATTAAAAAAAAAAATGCATGGACATGTTAGGAAAATACAACATACTGTTTAGGTAGAAATATTAGCGTAACCCAAGTCCCCGAACCTAGATATTTGGTTGTGTAGAAATCGAGGGAACCCTCCTGATCATCGATTGGGTTTTCTAGTCGATCCCCAAAATGAGTCTAGTGGCGACTCTTGTCTTATTTTTAGGTTGTCATAAACAACTAGATCGTATAAATGAACCCGTCGCGTGGGGTATGAGTTTCGATGAAACTCACCATGGTTTACTATACTCGATGTGGAAGTAATCCAAAGGATGAAGTGATGCCATCTTAATGGGCAAAGTGTACTATCGAGAGGGTTATCGTGGTAAGGGTACCCTTAAATCCGATATTCACATCCGACTCCTTTTTCTAAGGATGTTGCTCGTGGGTATGGATCGCAACACTTTAGCATCACGTGGGGTATGAGCTTGGGAGACCTCACGATCTCGTGGAGGAACTCACGAGAGGGCTTGATCCAAAGGCGAGGTGATGACATCTTTTGGAATGTAAGCCGTGAGGAACTCTCGTGATCAAGTACCCTTAAACACGACGTTCCCTCCCCCTTTTTTTTTTCTCTTTTTGTGATGATGAGGGATTCGAGGGTGGCAAGATCAGGTTGCAAAAGTCGGCTGTGTATCCACACACGTATATTTTTATTGGGTATGATAAAAATGGTAAATTGAATTAATGGTTTGGGATGGTATATTATATCAGCCTATGGGTGATATGTCGGTTTAGAATGAGAGCAAGATATCAAAAGTATACTATATCAACCTACATGCTCTGATATGTTAGCTTAACGAGAGCAGTATACCTTATTAGCTTAGCAAGAGTAATATGATCAGCTTAGAGAGAGCATTATTAGTGTGTTATATCAGCCTATGGGCGATATGTCAGCTTAGTGAGAGCAGTACATTATTTATCAGCTTAGCGAGAGCAATACATTATTTATTAGCTTAGCGAGAGTTATATTATCTATTTATCAGCTTAGAGTGAGCAGTCCTAATATAGTTGGACTTATGATAGTATTAAATGAGCCGACCAAAAGATAGTCGTGATGACATATAATTGACTAGGTCGATTGATCGATGATTCGATCTGATTTGATTAGGAGGTATGTCTATCAATATTTATGAATTGAACTGACTTGCAGGGAGAGACTGAGGTCAAGGTAAGTCCTCTGACTCGTATTGTGCTTAGGTAGCCTTTAGGGTGTATTGGCTTCCTAATCGAGTCTTCGGGGTAGAACTCATGAGGCGTAGTCTCACTCCATTGTGGGATAACATTTCAGGTCTTTAGATGGCAGCACCTCTACCTCCTCAAGTACATTTTGGTATACTTGAAAAAATTACTAAGATAGGTTATCATTTTCCGATACACTCCCACCCCGAGAGACTCGAGTATGTCTTGATAAAATCCACCGTCTGGGTTGATGTGGGTAGACCCGAACATGTGCCCCATGAGTACCGATCATGGTATCATCACTTCCATGACGAGCGAAGGGAGTGGTCTTGTACTAGAGTTTGATATACATTTGTACCTTTTGGAGGTAGCGTTTGGGAAGGGTATAGCAGACCCCGAAGGATGGGCCAGTGGTGGATGCTAAGGATCTCAAGCTCGAAGGTGATTTTGACTCCCTAATGTGCTCGGCGAGATAGCTCCAATGAGGACGGAGGATGTGGAGCAAGAAGAGTTAGCGATGATGAGTAGTTGTAGGTGTTAGACTCCCACCCCTGTTTGAGAACCTGTTGTAGTGTATATATTTTTATATACTTAGACCAACTTGTATAATATATGACATTGTTTGCTATGTATATATGTTTATGGGCGTGGTTGGTATGATTTGAAATTTTATGGCCTTGTTTTCCTATCCGTTGTTTTATTATATGGGGATTATTTATATGTTTCCACATGCGTATATTAAAATCGAATGGTCATGCGATAAATCTTGGGACATCGCTATTATATCGACTAAGTAAGGATGGGCACGTACTCGGAGGGTCGGGACATGACAATTATGCTCCAGGATCTGATGCGGCATGGCCCCATTGTGCGTAAGATATTGGTCCAATCCATTTCGTAACTTGAGGAATGGGTCCCTGACGATCTGACAAGTGGCCCGTTTTGGTTTGGGGATCGACATGGTCGGCGGGGAGCTGGGAGCAGCAGAGCTAGAATGCTGTTGCGGTGCAAAGTGTCAGCCGTTGTCCCACGCGTGCGACGCGTGTCTCCAAGATTTGAGCCGGATCGGCACAGGCCAAACCCCATTCTAGGGGTTGTGTTATAGGCCATGTGCAAAATGAATAATGCAGAAAAATTAAATTAACATCATGACACATCTCCTGAATTTACCAAGATGTTGCCGATCTATTTTGATAGAATTGAATCAATTTGCATCAATACTAAAAGAGTTCCATTCACGAGGCAAAGAATTGAGAGAAACCAAACTAGTAAGAAACGAAGTGGATACCGTAGAAAGAGTACTCTCTTGAATATGTTTGAAGTGTAGTTTTCATAAATGTCATGACGCGGGTGAGGATCTTCTTTTTCACCATGAGGATCTTGTACTCCTTTGAACTTTGCTTTTATTGTTGTGCTCTTAGGTGGTCGGCCGATGGGGGTTCGAGTGGTAGCTTTTCAGCCGAAGAACTTAATGTACGTCAAGTGATGTTGGTCTTGTTCATTAAAAAACCAGTGCTTGCTTAGAGAGAACGTTTCTCAGTAGAAACACAACCAATGGCAAAGGTGGACATCGAAAATCACTGAAGATACTTGTCGGATATAATATAGATATCATCACTGAAAATGGATTGTACATAAGGTCATATCATATAAGAATATGGAAAAATTTATTGCTCAAGTAACTGGACGCGCTTGACTTTGTCAATTGTCAAGCATTGTCTAGTGTGTGGGTCTCTCGCATACATTGGCTAAGTGACGACATGACTCTTCAACAGGATCGAAATGGATACAGAACCAGTGTCAAGTAAAATACCCAATTTCCCTCTCACCATATATCTCAAAATGCTACTAGAGCTTTTCTTCTGTTTGGTTGAGATGGCTATGATCACCCCAGGACTTTATGACCCAGTCGTCCATGCTAAACAAGTGCAAAATGCTGATCGAACCATTTTGCACCTTCGGTGCAGGACCTTCATTCGGGCGAGCCTGCCGGTAGATAGACCTGTGCACGGTTCCATGAGTGACGACTACTACTCGCTCCCCTGCATGGTGAAGGGTACATTCATTTCCGATTGCCGATGTTTCCAAGCTAATTAAGATACTTTCTAGGAATAAATGTCAAGGGATTAGAATGAAGTGTCTGTCGATAGTCCCTTGTCTAGTCTACAAATTTTAAAACCATTGAAGCAACAATTTTTACTCCAAGCCATCCAAGATTCTCTCTCTCTCTCTCTCTCTCTCTCTCTCTCTCTCTCACGCGCACACACACACACGCACGTGTCATGCATCCGGGTATAACCTTGAAAGTTGAATGTACACGCACATTCATATTATATTGAGTAACTATAGACGGACATTAACATAGGCATCTTCAGACAATTATAGACGCGCAGATATTTACCCTTTGGATGCTTAAATTTGATGGCTAAGTGTGTAGTTTTGGCAAATAACCAAGGTAGGCACATTGATCTTATGCATACATGACTTCACAAAATATTGTCAGGCCATAGCCTGTAGGGGCAGATCTAGAAATTGGAGGTCACGAGAGCTGTCATTAGCGTAAATCTATCGGACTACTACAACTCTTTCAAAAATTTTATGTTGTTTGATTGATGCGTAGTGTAATGCATAAATAGTCTAACAATTAGTAAAGCTACCACAAGTCTATCCTAGGTAAAACATGTCTTTATAAAGTTTGTGCAAAGTCGTTTATGTCGTGCAATTCTGTTGTTAAATTTCAATTGCGGGTAAGCTCAAAATAGTTTGTGAATGAGTTTGTGGTCTTCCACTCGACAAAGATACCGGCTCTAACCTTATTGTGCAAAGCGAAATTCGGAAATGGCTAGACATGGATTATTGGCAATATTTCATGATAATGCCGGTTTACCTTTGTGCTTTAAGCCAATGTTTTGCAAGCAACGAGTGCATCGCCGGTAAACCTGATCCTTACTTTCACCTCCCTGCGTATAAAACCAATCAACGCGAAGCCCTGATCAAACAATTCTCCTTTGAAGAACCAAGCTGAAGTCCACGCTCTCCAAGAATCTAACATCCTTTTCTAACACACGAATATGTTCTTTAGAAATGGGGAAACATGTGAGTTTGACTTGACTTAATGAGCTCAATAGGGATCGACTAAAATTCTCGCGCATTTTGACCGGCATAGTGAAAGGAACAAAAACGGATGAAACACTAGCTACCATCTTCTGAACCGGATGAAAGTCACAAATTGATACTAAAATGTTATCCTTGCGTCACTTGCAAAGGTTATCTAGGCACTGAAAAATAACCCGTTCAACTCGATCTGCACTAGCGTGACAGCATATTATGGAACTTCTTGAACTTGTAAAAGACTAACATGGGAAGTTAGTTACGTATTAAAGTTTAGGGAGGCCTAAATAAGAATCGATGAGCAATTAGCCGTTTGATTTTTGGTGGAGCTCATACCGGGATTTCTTGATCCCACCTTCTGGACCGGTAGGCCTCATAAATCTGGGGATAAAGGCTAACTGCCTCTATTCCACTAAGGCCTTGAAGCTTTCCTGGATTTTGTTCCCGTAGATCTGGATCTTTGATAACCTGATCTTGATTCAAGAAAAGATTCAGTAAATTTTGTACAGGTGTTCAGCCACTTCTATCTTTTCCAAGGATTAAACGGCAGCTCTTTCCAAAGCATTCTAAAGCGTATGACTTTATTAAGTAGCGTGTCGCCTATTCCTAGGACTTGGAGTAGTCAATTCTCTCTCGATGATTTAGATGATGAGAAAACTGTATGCTTGGTTACTCACATGTTTATTTGAGTGAATGCGAGGAAACATAGGTATGCCTTAAGTGCTCCAGGTGTAGGTTATGGAGCCGTAAGATATTTACAGCACAACACCGAAGGATACGGACACTAGACACAGTTATTCACTCATTATGGAAAGCCTGGCTATACGAATTCATTGGAAAGAAGTCTTTGCACTAGGAAATTTTTTAAACAAGAGTACATAGTTTCATCCAGCTCAAATGAAGAAAGAATATTTCTTATCAAGAGAACGACAAATTGATCGTAACAAGTAAGGAAAGATTTTGACTCGGTATGGTTTTATGAGTTCAAATTGTTGAATAGCATTCATGGATATCTGTTGTCATCCAACATAATGCTAGATGATGATATGGTGATAGTTCATACCTCCTTCACACCACAAGTGGCTGCAATCACTTCTGTTGTCTCGATAGTTCGTTTTAGATCAGACGAGTAAATAGCAGAGATTTCACGTTCTTTGGATAGTCTATCAGCTACCTTTTGGTTTCAAGATAGAAATATAGTAAGAAGCAAGTGAGACCTATTAGATCATTCCAACTCGAGAGGGATAGAGAGCATGAGATAAGTCCACTTACCACGCGTGTTTGCTGCCTTCCAACTTCATTTAATTTCACATCCAAATGACCCTGGCTCAAAAGGGAAATGATTAAGTACTCTTGTTGGATGTTAGCCTACTCCGAATGAGCCGTTAGATCACATGGATTTTTACATCATGTGAGACCTAAGTGATCTAACGGCTCATGTGGACTGGGTAATAGTAAGTCGGAAATACTCAATAGAAGCTTGCTAAAAGAGAGCCTAATTGCTTGGATCGAGGTCCATGGATTAAGTACAATTATGGTTGTTAAATCTTGTGGACCCATGTGTAACCCACAAGATCAAGGGTTATGATTATCTCTACTAGTAAGTATCGAGTCCAAACAAGTAATTGCCATGCTCGATGTAATCATAGTTGTACCATACCTTGGTCAGCAAAAAGATGGGCATAAACAAGTTCAAATCAATACAAGGCAAGGTAGGAGATAAAGCGGACTCAAATTTAAACTCTTGAAGTGAGTTAAATATGATATTAAACTGAAATGATAATCCAATGGACTCCTAGGATTAGTCAACACCCAAATTGTTCCAATAGGTTGAACTTATAGATGGGCCATCTTGGACACCGGAGAATTCGGTGTGTATCCATAGCATGACCGGGTTGGCCCAAAGGAATAGCATTTGAGCCTTTTCCAAGGCCCACACAATTATTAGACTGCATTTTTTTTTCCTTTTTCTCCTAATACGGATTAAGGTCTATTTGGGTAACTTGCTAAATAGTAAAAATTTATGTTCTTTTGTTTTTGGGAGTAGATTTGGAATATAAATTCGTTTGATAAATTTTTTGTTCTTGGGAATAGATTTTGAGTAGAATCAAGAAGTAAAAAAAAAAAAATGATTCTTTGTTCCCGAGAACAATTTATAATCAAGCCAATTTTATTTTTTTTTTCTATTTTCTCCTTTCTCCTTTCCTCTCTCTTCTTGGAGTTCATTTTGGTCATGGTACTAGGAGAGGAGGAAGAAGAAGAAGAAGAAGAAGAAGAAGAAGAAGAAGAAGAAGAAGAAGAAGAAGAAGAAGAAGAGGAGGAGGAGGAGGAGGAAGAAGAAGAAGAAGAAGAAGAAGAAGAAGAAGAAGAAGAAGAAGAAGAAGAAGAGGAGGAAGAAGAAGAAGAAGAGGAAGAAGAGAAGAAGAAGAAGAAGAAGAAGAAGAAGAAGAAGAAGAAGAAGAAGAAGAAGAAGAGGAGGAGGAGGAGGAGGAAGAAGATGAAGAAGAGGAGGAAGAAGAAGAGGAAGAAGAAGAAGAGGAAGAGGAAGAAAGAAAGGAAAAAAAGAAAGTAAGAAAAAAGAAAAAAAAGTAATAAAAGTAATAAAATTATTTAAAATTAAAAGAAAATGATTTATATTAGAAATTTTGAGAACTATACTAAGAAGAAGAAGAAGAAGAAGACAAAGAAGACAAAGAAAAAGAAGAAGAAGAAGAAGAAGAAGACGAGGAAGAAGAAGAAGAGGAAGAAGACGAAGAAGAGGAAGATGAAGAAGAAGAGGAGGAAGAAGATGAGGAAGAAGAAGAAGAAGAGGAAGAGGAAGAGGAAGAGGAAGAGGAAGAAAAGAAAGAAATGAAAAAAAAGAAAGTAAGAAAAAAGAAAAAAAAAAGAAAAAAGTAATAAATTATTTAAAATTAAAAGAAAATGATTTATATTAGAAATTTTGAGAACTATACTAAATGCAATTTTATTAAGGGGAATAAAAATTTTGGACAGATTAGCTTAGAAATTGTTCTCGTAAACAAAAATAAAAAATAATCATTTTTGATCAGAAATTGTTTTTAACAAAATGATTAACTAAACATACCCTTAAAGGCTTAAACATTGAGTCTGTCAATGGTCCATACCTGAATTCTATAATCGACGTTCCAGTCTGTTTGTCCATGACGTACAACGACGATCTCAGCATGGTCTACACTAGGGTGAACTGATCGAGCATCTCTATTATCATTCAATTCAACAGCATCTCTAACAAAATCGCAATTTCAAATATGAGAGTATCATCATTCAATTCAACAGCATCCCTAGCAAAATCGCAATTTAAAATATGAGAGAGAGAGAGAGAGAGAGAGAGAGAGAGAGAGAGAGAGAGAGAGAGAGAGAGAGAGAGAGAGAGTACCTAGACCCTAGCTCCACCGATTTCGCTATGCGTACTGCGTCCTCCATTGCTAATGAACTTCAGAGTCGAGAGAAAAAAAGAACGAACTTGTTTTCGGGAAGGTTTCTAATTGGACTTCGTTTCGGGTGTTGGTGCAGGTTACATAGGGTGTAGGTGAAGTCGAAGAATAATGATGTTCGGGCTTTTGTTTCGAAGGCGTTATTCTTCCTCTTGGTCTTCCCAGACTTCCCAGTGTAGACGGCAAATATGTTCATAAATGACCGATAATGGAGACAGCACAAGCCAATCAGACCAAATGAAATTAGAAAGGAAGAGCGCAAGCCGATCATCGTCTACGTGATCTCTCTCTTACGATCGAGGGGTCCCTGTCTTCCTTGGTCCAAGCCAATCAGACCAAATGAAGTCTCTTTCAGTGTTTGGTACGTCCTTTAATTCAGTCTTTACAATTCAGTCCTTCAATTGCCCCACTTTCTTGAGAGTCAAAAGACAGCTTCGCGTAGCGTCACACCACGGGACCCGGCAAGGGCAAAAGAACGAATTAAGAAAGAAGAGCGGAGGGCGAAAGCCACCCTGTACTCTCTGTAGCTGTAAACTCTACTGTTACTTTAGTCCTCACTCCTCACCATACGCATCGCCATTCGCTCTCGCTCAGTCCACTACACGCACTCGCAGCAAATACGCCCCAACTCTCTCTCTCTCTCTCTCTCTCTCTCTCTCTCTCTCTCTCGCCCGTCTGTTTCCTGCAGAATTCGGGACCAGCGGAAAAAGAGAGCCACGGAGGGGAGAGGACACAAGAAGCAGGTGTCATCACAGTTCGCAACCGAGAGAGAGAGAGAGAGAGAGAGCTGGGTGGTGTTATGAACTCAATATGACAGTGAGTGGCTGGGTCCGCTGATTTGACTGTGCGCATCACGTCCTCCATCGCCATTAAACTTAAATTTAGGAGGGAGAAAAAGCACTTTCCAGGAAGCTTTCTAAGTTGACCACTTTTCTTGGCTTTGTTTCGGAGGCGTTGGTCTTTGTGTCGGTCTTCCTCGAGTAAACGGTAAAAAATGTCCGACCGATCTTTCAAAAGTAAGTCTATAGATGAACGATAATGGAGGAAGCACGAGTCATATTTTTCTTCATGATTTGAAGGTTTCTCGTCTTCCCCGGTGCCAAGCCAATCGCTCGAAATGATTCTGGCAAAACATTTCGGATTATTATTATGTTAAAGTAAAAGGACTTTGAACTTTTTTTAATCGTTCGATATGTTGTTTTTGTTTTTTTTAATTGTTCCATATGGTCTTCGTCTTCCCCGTCACTATCCATGGCCCCTCTTTTTCTTGTGGCTGAAGACCACAACCACCACTAGACTACACCCTGAAATTTCTGACTTGAGAAACGACTCCTCGCCCTCCCTCGGATTGAATGTTGAGACGGTCAAGATATCTTAGAGGTTGTGATGGCCTCAAATTTGCGATCATGTTACAAGGAGAGAGAGAGAGAGAGAGTGCAACCCGTGGAAGGGGTTCATTGCGAGGCTTGCATATGCTGCAATGGTCGTGTCTCCTATCAATGATCTCGGTAATGCATGACAACGAGGTCATGGATGGCGACGATGGATGAGGAATAATGAAGAAGAAGAAGAAAGGGCTAAAAAAGAAAAAATAAAAATAACAAGAAAATTTTATCTGTCTTGGACAGATGGACATGAGGTGCTGCGCCATGTGATTTTCCGTTCTGGTGACTACTTATCCAAGTTGAGTAATATAGAGTTCTAGTGAATAGAAATGTTACATCGTACTCATTTCTAAAAAGTCCAAGGTCTAAATTAAGATATAAAGTTAAGGAACGGGCATTGAACAGTAAAAAGCAGCTCGATGACCTCTTGAATCATTATCCCTAATGTGAAAAACACATTTTCTCGAACCTAATGAATGGTAATGTCCTGTAATTATATGAAAATTTGCGTCAGTAACTAAACACGCTTGCTCATGTAAAGCAATGTCCTACTAGTGGGACCCTCGTACACTTCGGCTGACGGAGCATTCGACCCTCGTACACTTAGGCAGAATTGGTCATTCTGCCGCCAAGCCAATTCCTCTGCAATCTTGGGAAAGAACTTTGCAAGGAGTTTCAACAGATCCTTGCAAACGAAGAAGTTCTTTGGCCGGTGAAATCCAGAACAGATTGGATCTCTGCTGGAGTGCGCAACACCTCCTACTATCACACCCTTAATTATAGTTAGGCGGAAAGAGAAACAAATCACTTCCATCAATGATCAAAATAATGACTAGCTCTACTCCCGTCAGGACATCGAAACTCACATAAATGATCATTTCTCTTATTTATCGCTGCGAAAACAACCTTCAACGATCTCCTCCCTTTTCCAGATACCCAGTCGGATAGATTAATCTCTCCCGAATCAGCAAGGCTCCTAGCTTAGCCACCCTTGCTTCTAAAACTAAAAATGTTGTTTGCGGTCTTAAAGCTTTCGAACCTCCTGCACCAGATGAATTTAAATCCATCTTCTATCATAGTCTACGTCGCAGGGAATTTGAAAACTTCTTAGCCTAGCCAATGTACTAAGATTGGTCACAGACAACACTTTAATTCAAATATAGATATCATCACTTAAACGTATTATACCTTTATCAGCACTTAAAGATATTACACCTTAGGTATGGTGTCATATTCCATAAGAATATGGAAAATTTTATTGCTCAAGTAACTGGACACCGAAGGATACGGATACAAGACACAGTTTTTCACTATTATGATGGAAAGTCTGGCTATACGAGTTCTTTTGGAAAGAAGACTTAGTGCTAGGAAAGTTTTTAAACAAGTGTAGAAAGTTTCATCCAGCTCAAATCAAGAAAGAATATTTCTTCACAAAGAAACGACTAATTGATTGTAACAAGTAAGGAAAGATTTTTGAAGTTGCATAAATTGTGACCCGATATGGTTTAATGAGTTCAAATTGTTGATTAGCATTCATCGATATATGTCTATGCGATGGGTAATTGTCATTAAACATAATGCCAGATGATCATATGGTGATAGTTCATACCTCCCTCACACCACAAGTAGTTGCAATCACTTCTGTTGTCTCGGTAGCTCATTTTAAATTAGACGAATATTAGAGATTTCACATTCTTTGGATAGTCTATCAGCTAATTTTTTGGTTTCAAGATAGAAATGTAGTAAGAAGCAAGCAAGACCTATTAGATCATTCCAACTCCAAAGGGATAAAGGGCATGAGATAAGTATATTTATTGCACTTGTTTGTCGCCTCCCAACTTCCTTTAATTTCACATCCAAATGACTCTGGCTCAAAAGGGAAATGATTAGGTACTCTTAGTGTACGTTACCATACTCTATATGAGCCGTTAGATCACGTGAATTTTAACATTATGTGAGACCCACGTGATCTAACGGCTCATGTGGAGTGAACAATCAAACTCCATAAGCCAGGAGTACCCAAATAAAAGCTTGCTAAAAAGAGAGCTAATTCCCTAGATTGAGGTCCAAGGAATCTTGTGGATTTATGTGTAACTTGTGAGATCAAATGTTGTGATTATCTTGATTCGTACAAATTGAGTCCAAATAAGTATTTGCCATGCTTGATGTAATTATAATTGTACAATACTGTGGTAAACAGAAAGATGGCATAAACATGTTAAAATCAGAATAGGGCAAGATAAGAGATAAAGATGAATCAACTCGAACTCTCAAAGTGAATTAACTAAAATATCAAACTGAAGTAATCATCCGATGCACTCCTAAGATCAGTCAACGCCCAAATTGTTCTGATGAGTTGAACTTATAAATGGGCCGTCTTGGGCACCGTAGAATTCTGCGAGTATCAATAGTATGGCCGAGCTGGCCCATATGAATAGCGTGCGGGCCTCCTCCTGGGCCCAAATAATTATTAGACTGCATGTTTTTTTCTTGTTCCCTCTTTATACAAATTAAAGGCTTGAAGATTGAGTATGTCAATGGTCCGCACATGAATTCCATAATTAACATTTCAGTCTGTTTGTCCGTGACGCGTGGCAACGATCTCAGCATGGTCCACACTAGTGGGATCCGACTGAGCATCTCTATCACCATTCGATTCAACAGCATTTCTAGCAAAATTGCAATTTCAAATACACACCTAGCTGGTTCAACCGATTTCACTCTGTTCATTGTGTGCTCCATTGCTGTTGAACCCCGCCTTCTCTCTCCATAAATATTAGGTGCTCCCTCTCTTTCGCATCACCGTAGTCCCGCGCCATTCAGCGATTGCCACGTGGTACGGGTGGGTCCCATAGACGAAGCTTCTCTTCCTCTTTCGTTCTGTCCGCTGTTTATCTTTCCCAACAAATCCTCTAATTTCATCCCAATTCTCTCTTTCCACGGTTCATGGATAACCCGCATGATCACCGGAGGGCTTCATCCTCAGAATGGGCCCTAGGTGACCTGCCGTTGGCAGTGGCGGCCTCCCTCTCCGGTCATACGGTGACTTACGTCATCGCCGTCGACTTCTCACTAAATGTTAAAATTTACATATATCTGCATCTATATATTAAGTACATATTCTCCTCCAATCCCAAACAAAAGAAAAAGAAATAATAATAAGGAAAGAAGAAGACGAAGAAAGCTGAGGCCGAGAAATGTAAAAGATCAGTTGGAATGCATCTACTTTGCTTTTGTTTTCCTCATAGTCTTCATCATCATCTTGATCGATGCCTTTCTAGAAATTTATCACAAGTAGCTTAGAAGTGAAAGTGCCATGCTACTATTACTGTCCAAGGTCACCTTAGTTGACCACCACTTGCTGCTACGACAAGGCTTGAGCTAGCTTATGGCCGGTCGTTAGTTGCTGCCATGGCTAACTACCAACCGAGAAAGAAGCCAAAAAAGAAAAAGAAAGAGAAAAAGAAAAAATTAAATGCAAATTTAAAACAATTATAAACTTGATTTTTTTAAATAAAAAAATAAAAGTAAAAGTGTTTGGTGAAAGAAAATACTTAGTCGAGAGGAAAGAAAGAGGATGGTAAATACTTTCCGCTTTCGGAAAGTGGATAACATTTTTCCCATTTTTAAAAGTGTTTTTTTCCATTGGTAGAAAATGTTTTCTTTAATTAGTTTTTGTGAATCAAATGCCAGAAAATTCAAAAAAATTGTTTTATGTGAAATGAACGGAGCCTTAAATAGAAGGGTTGTTTTCCGACCTCCACATTGAAAATAAATACGTGATATGAAGTTACAATTGATGGAAAATGGCATATAGAACCCATTTTAAAAAGTTCGAAGACTTAACTTAAAAACAAAATTAAAGAACGATGTTGACCAATAAGAACCAGCTCGAGGACCTCATAAAAAATCATTACTCCTAATGTAAAATGCACAATTCCTTGCATCTAATGGTGTCATATCTAGGGGTGTGCAACCGGACAGGGTATATCCGGTTCCCGGACCGGCCCAATCGGAAAACAGGGTCGGGAATCGGTTCCCATTGAAACTGGTCCGGGAACAAGTTCCCAAAATTCAGAATCGATTTAAACCGATTCGGGAATAGGGTCCGAGTGATTACCCACTCGGAAACCGATTCCCAGACTGGTTTTGGAATCGGTTTCTGGACCGATTTTGTAAGTAGATGTCCAAAATCTTTTTTTTTTCTCCCGATTTCTATTCTTACTCTTGCAATTACACAATTTTTTTCCTCTTGGCTCTTTCAAACACGCACAGCACTCCTCCTTTATCATTCCTTTTCCTCACTTGCTTCCCTCCCTCACCAGCTCCCTCTCGCGCGGTCTGATGGACGGACGGTGTTCATTGCCGCCAAATTCTTGTGTATCACATGAATTGGCTCGCCTAATTTCTCTTTTATATAAGGAGTTATGCTTGCATAAATGAGTAGCTTCATGGCTCGCCTAACCCATGTTTGTTGCTAATTCTTTGCCTTATGATTTTATTATTATAATTAGCCCTATGGATCCTTAATTTTTCGTTTAGTCAAAATGTTCATGTATTAATTTATTACCCATGCTTAATGTTTCAATATAAATTAGGAGGATTATGTTATTTTCTTGCTTATTAATAAAAAATTCGAAGTCGTATAAGATATTGGGAGATTGCAAAACAGGTTCCAGTGGAAACAGGGCTGACCCTGGAACCGGATTGGAAAAATAGAATGGGTCGGGTACAGGGTCCAATACAAACAGGGTCGGATATAAGGTCCAAAAAATGGGAACTACTTATAACGGGGTCGGAGTACAGGTCAGGTCTAAGACCCTACCTACCCCTGGACCCGATCACCCCTAGTCATATCCCCCAGTAATATGAAATTGAGAAAATAACAAGAAGTGGAGAGCACATCAATATTTGCTCTCTATCAATGTTGTCCTGAAAATATCTAATAATGATTTTCCAATTTTGTTCAAAAGAACGCCGTTTTATAAAATCGAAACGACAGTGAGTGGTTGGCTCGGACGATTTGATTATGTGCATAACATCCTCCATTGCCGTTGAACTTCAATTTGGGAGAGAGAAAAAGAAATTTCCAGGAAGGTTTCTAAGTTGTCCTCTTTTCTGTGGTCGGTGAGAGTTAAATAGAGCTTAGAAGAAGCTGAAGAATAGCATGGTGTGGGCCTGTTTCGGAGGCGTTGGTCTTCGTCCCGGTCTTCCTAGAGTAACCGATAAAAAAATGTCCGACCGATCTTTCATAGGAAAGTCTATAAACGACCAATAATGGAGAAAGCAGAAGTCATCCTTTTCTTCATGATCTGTAGGTCTTCGTCTTCCCCGGTGCCAAGTCAATCACTCGAAATAATTCTAGCAAAACATTTTGGATTATGGTAAGGTTAAAGTAGAAGGACTCTGAACATTTTTTCATCGTTCGATGTGTTGTTGATTTTTTTTTTTAATCGTTCGATATGGTCTTCGTCTTCCCCTGTCACTATCCATGGCCCCTCTTCTTGTTGTGGCTGAACACCACAACCACCACTAAACTAGACCCCACAATTTCTGACCTGGCAACGACCCCTCTCCATTTCTTGGTCAGATTTGAGGCTGTGGCAACCCTGGATTGAATGTTGAGGCGGTCGAGATATCTTAGACATTGTGATGGCCTCAAATTTGAGGTCAAGAGAGAAAGTGCAACCTGGGGAGGGGGATGTATTACGAGGCTTGCACATGCGGCGATGGTCATTAATTCCGTGTCCGCGAAATAATCTCGGTAATGCACGACAATGAGGTCATGGAAAGCGATGACGACAGATGAGGAAAAATGAAGGAGAAGAAGAAAGGGCTAAAAAAGCAAAAAATAAAATAAAATAACGAGAAAACTTTTACTGACTTGAATAGATGAACATGAGGTGCCAAGCCATGTCATTTTCCCGTCCGGTGATTACTTACGCAGCAATCCACGTCGAATAAAGCCACATGATATAGAGTTAATATGAATGAATGGCTACATTGCACCCATTTTAAAAAGTTCAAAGTCTAAATCAAGACAAAAAAGGTCATTCTTTCGCCAAGCCAAACTCCGCAAGGAGTTCTAAAAGATCCTTGCAAACGAAGAAATTCTTTGGCCAGTGAATCCAGAACAGCCTGGATCTCTGATGATGAGGGGCGCAACACCTCCTATCATCACACGCTTAACTCTGGTGAGGCAGAAAAAGAAACGAACCACTTCTATGAAAGATCAAAATAATGACCATCTCCACTCCCGCTAGGACATCGAAACTCACGTAAATTGTCATTTCTCTTGCTTATTTACTGCGAAAGCAATCTTCAATGTTCTCCTCCCTTTTCCAGATACCCAATGGGACAGATTAATCTCTCCCGAATCAGCAGAGCTCCTAGCTCAGCCCATCCTTGATTCTAAAACCAAAAATGTTGTTTAGGGTCTTCAAGCTTTCAAATCTCGTGGACCAGATGGATTTGAACCCATCTTCCATCATAGTCTCCATCGCAGGGAATCTGAAAACTTCTTAGCCTAACCAATGTACTAAGATAGGTCACATACAACATTTTAATTCAAAAGCGCCCTTTTTACCACGAACTGTGATGCATAGGCAATCGGAGCCTACACAACAAACATACATGGAACAAATTTGGAAAACAATCTCAGAAAGAAACTCCTCAGATATTGAAGACTATTTATTTCTTTAGAAAAGGAAATGAAATCAATAAGAAGGAAATCTTTATGTTTTTTTTTCTTACTTTGAATAACTACTTGAGCAAAACTCAATTATGTTGCATTGTACCCACGAAATTTTTTTAACTTATTATAGATGTAATGAAAGTCAAATTAGCAACTGTACGTGTATGTTTACCGAATTTACTGAGATTTCACAAAATTACTCAACAAGTGAAAATTTGTTGACTGCAACATCTAATCTGGCATTTGTTAATCAAATCCAATGTATTTAAATTTTTAAAAACATTATTTCATTTGTGGCGGTCACAAGATGATCACAAATTTTGATTTACTTTGAATAACTACTTGAGCAAAACTCAATTATTTTGTAGTGTATCCACGAAAAATAATGAAAGTCAAATTAGCAACCGCAAGGGTATGTTTTACCTATAATGATATTTTAAAGAATTACTCAACACTGCAACATCTAATCTGGCATTTGTTAATCAAATCCAATGTGCTTAAATTTTCAAAAACATTATTTCATTTACAAGTGTTATGATGTATGTTAATTTAAATGTGATCCCAATTTTGCATTTCCCAATTAATTCTGATTTATTGCTCAATTTATTACTCCCGTTTATTACATGATAATTGCGCATTAATATATTACCATAACGATTTTGATGAAAAACATCAAGTCATCTAGTTTAAATTCTATCAATGCAAAAAACACACCATCAAGTTTTAAGAAGTATTGGCTAGTGAAACAGGACGTTCAGATCAGATGATTCCACGAATCGATCAATACACAGTTTGCACATCCGGTCAAGGTTTTTGGGTAATCCATATTTGTATATTTTCATCAATGGCTAAAGATATGTCAATCCTTACATTTTTGCAAAATTGTTACCAATTATGCACGTATTTGTTTGTGAATGATAAATTAGGATCATTAGTTTTTCTTTAGACTTAGTCTAACAACAAGATGATCACAAATTTTGATTTTCAAGTTAACTTAGACAGCTATAGCTCGAGTTGAACTTAATCTTTCATTTAAGTCATGTAAAATTATTACAAGAAACAACATTAAGTAACATGAAAAATGATAGCAGAAAAATTTAAGGTAATTGATTTTTGTCATTCTTAAAGATTTGGACTTCTATTAGTTTTAAATCAGGCAAGACATTACAATTAACAAATTGAGGGGTGAATACAAACACTACTTGATCTTTTTTCTTGAAAAGTTTGGTCATTTTTCTTTTCAATATGACCTTACATTGAGTGATTAGATTTATACCATATTGAAGTGATTTTTCCAAAAAAAAGAAAAAGAAAAAAATCTTAAGGATCCAATAGCGCAAATTGAGAATTCTAGGACTTAATTGGACAAATTACATAAGGTAAGGACCAAGAATGAAATTATCCTATAAGACATGACAAGTGGGTGAATAATCCCCTCAGCAAGGCCTTATTGTAGCTCATTACAGGTTAGGGCTACTAGAACGGCATAAAGAGTTGATCTAACTAGAAGATCTATCTCCACCAAACCCAGTTCTCAAATAGTCTATTTGGTTGAGATGACTAATATCACCCCTGGATTTAAAGACCCAGTTGTCCCATCAGATAAGTGGAAAATGTTGATGGAAGTATTCAAGAACTTCATAGGTTGGTTGTTTGGGCAAGCCTGCGCATGAAGCGTTTGGAGTACTCCACCATGAGTGACTGCTACTACTCGCTGTCCTGCACAGTGAAGAAAATTTTATTTGCAATTTCTATTTCCAGCTTAACTTATATTAGAAATTCTTTAGTAGTGAATGGAAAGAGCAATTAAATCATGGTCGTCCTCGTCCTCGTCCTCATCCTCATCTTTCTTCTGCTATCATGAAGCAGGCAAAGCCAAGAAAGGGCATTTAAAAGCAAAGAGCATTAGTAAACTCTTAGAAAACATTAAAACAACAATTATAGCTATTCACCAAGTCCTGTTATGCTTAGCTTTCAAGACTGGAAAAGGTAATGTAGGAAAAACTCCTTTTTAAAGAAGCTATGGAGATTCGAACTGGTGAAATATGAGTATTATTGTGCCCGGTGAACACTATGCAAGGAGTCACTTTCATGGATAAAACTATTAACACTGCATTTAGGCTAGTAGAACACTCCACAATTCGGGTGAATAAGTGAAATAAATAATCTCTTTACCTTTGTGCTTCACACTGATGTTTCGTAAACATGTAATGCAACGCTGATAAACCTGAGCAATACTTTCACCACCACCCTATGTGTAGAAAAAACAAGAAAAATGACTGATCAGACATTCCACTTGTGAAGCAATTTGAACCCTACAGGCTACCAAACTCATACTCAATAAATGTTAATCTTGTAATTCTTTGTTTTGTAACACCTAACACATGATATGCGAGCTTTATTATGTTTTGCTGATTAAAAAGAACATGTAAGATGTGAATCCATTAAACAGTCTAAAATATGGGACTGAAATTTTTATAGTTGTGTATTAAACATATAGAAAAGAACACATCATCTGAACCATTGAACAACTCCAATAGCAAAAACTATGAGTTTTGCAGTATTCACATATGCGTAGGTTCCATATAGAAAGTTAGTGGCAAAATGCAAATTAACAAATCGGGTGCATTTTGTCGAGCTCTGTGCAAATAAAAACTCACCGGAAGTTCTTGATCTGTCTTCTGCGATAAAAGGGCTTTATAGGCGTCAGGACAGACACTAGCTGCCGCATGTGGCTGAAGGCCTTGAAGATCCCCAAGATTTCTTTCTCGTAGACCTGGATCCTTAATAACCTAGTTTCTCATTTGTAATGAACGTACAAGAATTTTCAGCGGACCCAATCATTAATCGAACCATAAGAATAAAGATGAACTTTTACAACATTCTGAACTTTCCAACAAATAAAGAAAACATCTAATAGAATTTTTTAGCTCTACATCATTGTCCGAAATTACGTATATGTTGGGTTTTGTAACACCAAATGGGTAATGCCAAATTCATGTGTGATTCTCGAAAAATAGAATGCCAAATCAAGAATGGTCTCACTACATTCATACCTCCAGTCCACCACAAGCAGTTGCAATCAGATTTGCCGTCTCAAAAGCTCGTTTTAAGTCAGATGAGTAAATTGCAGAGATTTTGCCTTCTTTGGATAGCCTTTCACCCACCTTTTAGGGAAAATAACAGAAGATGTTAGTAAACTTGTTAGTCAATCCAAAGAAATGAATTATATATCACTACGAATACTCACAGCAGTTGCTTGCTGCCTCCCAGTTTCATTCAATTCAACATCCAGAGTTCCCTTTTCAATGTAATGAAAGTAATTCGAAGGTAAATAGAAAAAGTGGCAAAAACCAATTTTAAACAAAATAGATGAGATGACAGATATCAGTACAATTAGAAATAGATTTGCTTAAACCCACGCATTAATACGGAGAAACAACAAGCTAGTAATGCTTTTTTCTCTAATTTGATTAGGCATGTCCTATCATGGAATGAATATTGATCCCTCAATCACAAAAGCCGTAATAGTAGATATGAAACCTTAGCGGTAGAGTGTACATATTCTTTGCTATTACATCTTCTCTCTCATCTTTTAGGATCACCCTTTATGTTTCCTTGCCATCACAAGGTTCCGATTATATATAGCAAAAGAGAATTATGAAAATCAAAATAGTATTTTGAAGCAAAATATCTAATAGTGTACTACATGCAATATTTGATATCATAACGGTAATTAGCAAATTCTACAAAATTAGAAGGCTAGAGACAAATCCAAAACCTGAAATCTTCCGTCAACATTCCAGTCTGTTTCTCTGTGACGTATGACAATGATTTCAGCATAGTTCACCCCGACTAGAACTGACTGAGCATCACCATTGCAAACCATATCAGGAGCAACCCTGAAAGATAACCTGTGAAAAGAGGGTAGTGGAAAACCTCATGCATATAAAGACAAAGCTACCACAACAGTGAAAAAGTAAGGGATATTTGTACTAGAAGTCTTAAAACTTATCACAAAAGTGCAATTGAGTCTTAAAACTTACAAAAAGTATAATTGAGACCTAAAATTTCTCATAATAATACAATCGAATCTTCCGTTAACTCCGTCCATTCAGACTAACGGAGAATGCTAACGTGGCTTTTCAAAATATTTTCTCACTCCTACATGGCAATGACATAGCCAAAACATAGAACACTAGGCTAAAACGACATTGTTTTGGATTTTATTCTAATTTTTTAACCATAAGCTTAATTAAATAAAATAAAAAATATTTAATAAAACACAAAAAAGGAGCAAAGGCAAGGGTGGAGGCCCTTGCTGATGTCTACCCCGTCGCTAGAAAGGGTTGAGGGGGCTCAGCGAGGGCTAATGGGGATTGCCAAGGCCTTGTTTGGGGCCGAAGACCCTTGCCCACTAGGTGAGTGTCGTGGCCCTCCACCTAGATTTGGGCGCGGGTTGCTTGCCCTCAATGAGGATTGCCAATCCTTGGTGGGGTTTAGCAACCCTTGCCAAGGGCCACCATAGCTAGGAAGGGCCGGCGACCCTCGAGGGCCGATGACCCTCGCCTAGATCTAGGTGGAGGGTCACGGGCCCTCTCTTGCGGTTGGTGAGGGTAGCTAGCATTGGTCGAGGCCTTGACAACCCTCACCAGCCGTTTTCGGTGACGACGGTGGTGGTAGCAAGGTCCTTGCCGCCCTTACCTTTAGCTTAATTTTTTTTTTCCTTTTTGGTGTTTTCAGAAATACTTTTTTTATTTTATTTAATTAATATTTTGGTTAAATTAATTAGAATTTAAGCCCCATTGTCGCCATGTTGGGAGCAATATATTTAAAAAAGCCACATCAACATTTTCTTTTACTTTAAATGAATGGAACTAATGAAAAAAATTCAATTATACGAATTTAATAAGTTTTATGACTTGATTGTACTTATTGCAGATTTTTGGACACGATTGTTCCAGAATAAAAATGCGTTTGATAAGGCTCCTATTTTTCTTCTTTTTCTCATTTTTTTCTTTTTTGTTTTTCCTTATGTCCTTCTTCCTCCTTTGTGGCCGGTTGTGGGCGACGGTGGTGGTCGGTGATTGGCTGAGCAAGGTTCGACGAGCTCGGCAGAGGCTCACCTAATCACCATGAGCCTCAGTCTTGCTAGATTTGGGAGAGGCTGAGCTTCCCCTGGTGCAAGGTTGGCCTTACCTTGGCCTGGTGAGGCCCAACCTTGTGCTAGCTGGGCCCTACCAGGCCAAGGTGAGGCCGACCTCAAGTTGCTCGGGCGATGTTAAGGCTCATGGTGGCCTAGAAAGGCTCAGGCAAGCTCGGCAAACCTTGTTCAATTGGTCCTTGGTCAACACTATTAGCAGTGGCGGTAGTGCCCAATAATGGCCAACGATCAGTTGGGGGGAAGAAGAAGAGAGAATAAGAGAGAAGGAGAAAAGAAGAAAAGAAAAGATAAACAAGAAAATTAGGTTTGGGTTTTGATTCTAAAATTGTTCCTGGAAATAAGAAGTAGTTTTTTTCCACTTCTTAATTATGTTCCAAATTTATTCCTCGGAAAAAAACAAAACAGGTTTTTGTTTCGGAACAAAAAATTTATCAAACAGATTTATGTTTCAAATTTATTACTGGACACAAAAGAATAAAATCAGTTACTATTGGACAAGTTATCAAACGACCCTTAATCAGTTGGAACAGTGAATAGATCATTTGCTCTATCAGCAGCGAGCTCTTATCATCACCGAAATGAAAAAAAGAAGAAGAAGAAAAAATAGAACGCACCAACAAAACTAGATTGAGCTCGCCCATTTCGGAGTTTTTCATTATCGTCCACATTTTGCGGAACTTCTGGAGAAACAAAAAAAAAAAAAAAGTCGATGAAAAGGGAGGACAATGTCAAACCTCGAGTTTGAAGCCGACATGACGAACTCACGATTTGGCTCTGGACCGTGCGTCCCTGTTAGCAGTTGACCGATGAACGGAGTTCCGAGTCCCAAACTTCGAGTTAAATGAGCTACAACGGGCGGAGTGCTTCGGCCAATAAGCAAACGTAGACCATTAAACTTGATGTAGTCCCTCAAGATTTTATAGCAAAATGCATTTTACTTTTGTATCAAAAATTTCAAATTCGATAAGAACCTTGATTTCTGAATTTTTCAATTTTAAATTCTAAATCGACCAAAAATAAAATTACTTTTATTCTAGTCATAATTAGGTGTAGTTTCTTCTTTGACATTTGGTTTATGGACTATCTGAAATCTGTTTGAGCATTCAATTTCGCGATTTATCGAGTCAAAATACGAATTGCCGTTTTGAGCCCTAATTAGGAGACCAAAATCGATCATTCATAACTTGTGAACGGACAATTGTTTCTCACTCATTTTCTTAAGATAAGTCCAAATTCGAGATCGATTTTGTGAAATTCACACAAGAACTCATCAATTTGAAGAATTTTATCCTCCCAAGCATTAGAAAGTCAAGCAATTAAGCTTCAATTGACAAAGTTCGAAATGACCCATTCATGGCTATGGTTTAATTTTATAAATCTAGGTCCAATTTTAATATTAGGCTTAGATCTATTTTTGACCTAAGCTCGAGCACTTCAATTCATGGTCAATCTAAATGCGATAAGTGATCTCACAAATGGGTAGCTCATTAGATAGGGCAATTGTGACACTAATTGAGTATAATTTTAGTTAATTTGTAATTTTGCTAATTGAATTGCAAATTTTACCATTTTAGCCCTTTAGGCCCAATTCAGAGCACCCATGCTTTCAACTCATTTTTTTCCACGATAATCATTCAATTAGGTCAATAAAAGACACCTAGATCACATTCATAACGTTTGATTAGCTTAATTGTATCTTAATTGGTCAATTTCTTCATAAAATTGATAAAATTCCTTTTCAATTAGGTCTTTTAGGGGTCAAATTGCATAGATTTTTGAACCATAGGGGTCCCAAATGGAGAAAACAGTAGGAATTGGACCAAACCGATCAAAATCCGGCTGAACCAGACCGAACTAGTCTAGTCGGTTTGACTAGCCATCGGTGGGATTGGTCGGTTTAGCCGGTTCTTGGCCTCTAGCCACCGGTTTTGAAACCCTCTCACTCCTTTCACTTCTACACCTTCAATTTCCCAAAATTTTATAAATTAGTCCTCGTATTTCATTAAATTGCAAATTAACCCCTAATTAGACATTTTGATGCAATTCCCGATTTTGGCTTGGTTTTTTACAAATCAAACCCACTAGATTAATTACCTGCGGGTCGAACCAACGGCAAAAATCGCTTAATGTGGGAGCATATAATTGAAATCTCTTCTATGTTCATAAAGGGGGGTTCATTTGCATGAATTTTTTCTCTCTCCTCAGCCTCTCTCTCTCTCTCTCTCTCTCTCTCTCTCTCTCTCTCTCTCTCTCTCTCTCTCATTTCTCCCTCCAAAATGCTACACAAACAAATCACGCTTTCTCTCTCTAGATTCAATTCACTTCTTGGACCGGTCTCATTCTAGGCTCGAATCGGCGGTCGCTGGAGCTCCCAAGCCTTCGAGCTACTGGTGATCTATTGTGACAAGAGTCCTTGAAGTTGCTGTGAAAAGAAGAGACCAGATTGGTGGTCGGATCTTCACCAGTGGCTCGATTTTGCCGGCGAGTGAAGGCCGGTCCATTTGGACCGGTTCTTCATTTTTTCCTTGAGTCGGTGGTTCAATTGGTCTCGATCTGAGCTGTGGTAACCTGATCTAGATTCTTGGAGTCCCAATTGTGATCTAACGATTTGATCCGACTAATCATGATATAAATCGACGAAAATCGCGACGAAGGTAACGATTTGAAACTCGAATCCAATGAAGCAAGATCGCGTTAGTCAATCGGGGCTAGGATTCAAGATTAAGAGCTTTTACATGCTTAAGATTGATGAGTATAAATACTGCAATGAGTTGTTGATGATTTGAATGATTATTGTGATTTTAAGCCTAATCTGTGATTTTCGTAGGCCTATACATAGGTTACTGTTTTGGCCAAAATGAGGACCGAAACGACCTCGTTTCAACTTGAGTCCTCTTAAGATTAGATAATAGACATCCCGAGCTTCGAAACGATAGGTTGCACGCCCAAAACGACCATCGTTTGGCCCTCCAAAAACACCTCCGAAGATTAATGATTCTGCAGTAGTTTAGTTTTCTTTCGGTTCTGTTCCAGTTCCGCATTTTGACTTTGTTATTTTTGTGCCGACTTTCATGATCATTTTTTGATAAAATGTGACCCCTGAGTTTTGTTCCAAATCATGTCATGCATCTTCTGTAATTTTTTCATGATTTTTGGATGTGTTCAACTAAGTCAGATCTACTTAGATCTAGGTTTAGGTCAATTTGTTCCATATTGATCTCTAATTTGCTATTTTTGTGCTAATTTTTGTGTTGATTTTTGGAACAACTTTCCTTCATGAAATTTGTTCGTACAGGTGGTGTGTATGCCCTGTATTTTTTTGTTAAAGTTTTTAGACATGATTAGTTAGGTCAAAATCGCTTAGATATGGACATAGGGTAGTTTGTCCTGCATTAGCCTGAGATTTGTTTTGGTGAAATTGAGTCCATAAATGCACCTATTTGGACTCAAATCCTTCATGAAATTTGAAATACATGATATATATATATATATATATATATATATATATATATATATGTGTGTGTGTGTGTGTGTGTGTGTGTGTGTGTGTGTGTGTGTGTGTGTGTGTGTGTGTGTGTGTGTGTTCAATTGATGCATGCTTTGTAAGGTTTTTACATTGGCAATGCGAACCAATTGCATGCAATAGAGTAAAAGGTATTGCAGCAACATGTATTGGATATATAGTTTGTCTATTTTGCTATTTTTGCCACGATTCATATGATCTTAATTGAGTTTTGACCTCTTAACAAGAAATCTTCACCATCGTATGCTATATATATGAGATTTTTGGTAGGATTTATGCATGTCTTAAAGATGGCTAAAATCATGCTTGTTCCGTAAACTCAATGCTGAAATAAAACCTTGTCATAAATACACCTTTCCATACTTGTTTGAGTCATTTGAGGATCAAATCTTGCAATCATGCCTTCATGATGATTGAACCGCATGTTACAAGGTTTGCATACGTGTTTAGGTCATGTCATTTGAATTTCATCTTATACATCAAATTGTCTCACAAAAAGTGTTTGTCACACTTAGAATTCATAAGCATATCATTAGGAATCATGAATCATCTCATAATGTCATTTAAATTGTATGACATTTGCATGCCGACTTAGGATTATATGACTATCCAAAATTTTTGTCGCATCTAATCCTAAGTCCCGTGTGATTTCTTCATGCCGTTAGGGCATTCTTTGAGTGATTTAAAGGTTTTCAAATGAATGCTTATGTTTTGTTTTCTTAATTACTAATGCACGCACTTTTAGAGATCTCGATTTTAGGATACCAAATTGACCTAGTTTGGACTTGAGCTCTTCTAGGAAGATGTAGGACACACTTAGAAGTTTCTAATGCCGCTAATTTCATGCCAATCACTCATCGTTTGGACTATTTTCATTTTTTTCAAAACCAGATCACAATCTGGACAATGGATCAAATTCGGACTGCTGTTTTAACCCTTGTTTGGATAGACTTTTGATATTTTTGTTCCATTTTTTATATTTGGAATCTAAACTTGGCCTCTTAATGAAATTTGCTTTTCATCATGTTGACTTACAGCAATTGTTTCGATGAAACTCACCATGGTTTAGTATACTCGATATGGGAGTAACGCAAATGATGAAGGGTGATGCCATTCTTATGGGTGAGACATATTGTCGAGAGAGCTATTATGGTAAAGGTACTCTTAAATCCAATATCCACACCAGATCTCTTCTCCTAAGGTGTGTCATCCTTGTGGGTATGGATTGCGACACTTCGCTGTCATGAGGGGTATGAGCTTGGGAGAGTTCACAATCTTGTGAAGGAATCTCACACAAAGCTTGATCTAAAAGGCGAGGTGATGACGTCTTTTGGAATATGAGCCGTGAGGGAACTCTCGTGATCAAGTACCCCTAAACCCGACCTTTTCCCCTTTTCTCTCCTCGTGATGATGAGGGATTCGAGGGTGGCGAGATTGGGTCGTGACAGGCTTGGTGACTCCGTTGCGGACTGGTTACTAGATTAAGAAGACTTGAAGCCGTTTAAAAATGGTTGTTGTGCTTTAACTAACACGTCTCATGTAGGATCGCCTGCATGTCAAAGTCGCATGGAAAATTAGGTTAGTCGCTAACCTCGTGTTAAATGGTCTTGTAGGTGGGAGTTATAAGGGGAGGCGTGCCTATAAACTCTTTGTTTTGCAGGTGGTGAAAGGATGTATGAATGTATGAGGGTTTATATTGAAGTGTTAGATGTTTAAATTTAAATGCATGTTTATAAGCTTTAGCATGACACTGCACACACAACCATGGTTTAAAACCCCGATCGCCCAATCTAGGACCTTAGGAGGGTTTATGGGTGGAATCTGCGAGTGAATACTCGTGGTAATCCATTACTTACATAAACCAGCTCATTCCAATGGATAAAATAGAACTGACTGATGATAGTAGCGGTGGATAAACTATTTTTATCCTTTAGGATGGGAACCTTGAGCCTTTAGCATCCTCACCTTAAGCGTCAAAACCTCATAGTTTCATGCAACATGTGATTTGTGCTTGCCATGTGTTTGGTGGGTAAGATATCGTCCATTTTTTTTTCATTCTTATCTTCTTACTCTCCATATTACAATTATGTGTTTTATATTTCAACAACGATATGTTTTAATCATGGGTGGCCCTTTAGGTTTAGGTTTAGATGGGTAAACTTGAAGTGGACGTAGTCCCCGTGCCTAGGAATCTCAAGACTCTATGGGAGAATCTCGACCCAAGACATCAGGACTACGTGGAAAAATGCTTAGGCTTCCTCCTGACTTTATTACATGTCAAACCACTTATAGTGATGGTGATAACATTGGTTCATTTTTGGAATCCCATGACTTCCACTTTCATGTTTAATTAATATGAATTGACCCCTACAATTGAGGAGTTCCGTAAAGCCATTGGGTTAGGTAAAGCTTCTTTAGGTTTTGCCACTCCTCCTATTGGTCAACATCCAATATCTCTTCTAAGTCAATTCCTCAATATTCCTACCGACAAAATTGAGGCTATTTTAAAAGAAATTCTCATACCATGCCTTATAATTTCCTTGAACAACATTTCCTTAGCCTTAAGCCTAAATCTGGGAATCAAATTCCTCGTGTCTTCCTACTCATGTTCTTTGGCTTTGTGGTATTCCCACATATCCGAAAAACAATGGATCCTTTAGTCACTCACATTGTCAAACAAGTGTGCACCTTTAATTGTTTTACACACATGATCCTTGCTGAAACTTTTGTGTCTCTTAATCGTTTCAAAGCAAATGGCTGAGGAACTCTTCGAGCCCCATTGGAACTTCTCTAAATTTGGCTCTTTTCACATATCAAAGAATTTGCCCCTCACATGAAGATTGTCGATGTCACGAAATATCATCATCCCATTCTTAGATTTTGCCAAAGAAATGAATTCTTTCCATTATGGTATTTCTCTACATGGTTTCATTTCCTCAAAAGCCTTAACCCTAACTTAATTCAATGGAATGTTCGGTGGCTTGGGAATCCCGAGGTGTGCCTTTTTAGTGGAGTTGACAACCCACTCTCCCTCGTGGGATTGACAGATTTAACATCATATTACCCTTTAAGGGTGCTTCGCTAATATCGCGTGCTTCAAACGATCTCGCCAATTCTCAAGCTGGGGTTATATCATATTGATTATCACGATAAAGCCATCGAGGAAAACCAACTTGACCATATCAAGGCCGCGATTCAAGCCGCTATTGAAATTTGGTACTCTCGTTCCTTGCATTACGTGGTTGCCGTCGATGAAGCCGACTTGGAAGGAGAGATGAGGACTCATCAAGCTACCATTGATTACATATACCATCAAGTAGAACCTGAACTCAAGGTTCAATTGCCTGATATTCTTGAGCCTTAAGGTTTTCGGCAAGCTCATATTAAGGAGCAAGAAGATGGCACCTTGATTGATGAGGAATGCTTGGCCCATGATAACAAGCGTCTTCGCACAATTCCACCTAGTCCTTAGGTTTCCATCTCATATTCATTTCTTGTAAAGGGACTTCCTTTGTGTTTCCCTCCTTTCTATCGAGGTTTCCATGTATTCATTTTGATATCACATGTAAAATCGAACCACTTTGTAAGCTTCAAGAAAGCAAGGTTCCGTTTCCTTTGTAATTGTTTGATGAAATGAATAAAATTCATGAACATTTTCATGTAATTTTTAGAAAAGGGGCATTCTTATTAAATATTCATTGTCGTTCCCTTTCAATTGTATAATTTCTTTTGAAGAAATTTTGATAAGATACTGGGATCATATACACTTCTTATCATTATTTCATCTCAAGAAAATATAAAATTGACTAGGTTTTGTATTTTCGTGATTTCTTTTGACTTGTACTAATTCGAGTCATCTTCTTTCAACGAAGGTACTGAAAGACGGCTAAAAAACGGTCTATCATACATACTCGCCACAAAGCAAGAATGGAGAACAAAGATGCCCCTACTTGTGTTATTAGCATGGAGAACCAAATGGCGCAGATGATGGCGCTATTAGCTTATCTCTCCAACCAAGTCAAGAATTTAACTTTGGTAGTTTCTGCTTCTCCTATCATGAATCCTCCTACTACACCCTATGAAGTGCTGGTTGCGATGCCGTGGGAAAAGGGTTCCGCGAAGAGGTCCCTACTGCAACCTCGACAGTTATTGATGTAGAGCCTCCATCTAAGGAGATCCAAACTCTGTACTTTGATGAGGAAAGTTCAAAATGCCTCGCAAAGATTGAGGAACGCCTTTGCATGCTACAAGGCTATCAACTGCAAGGGTTCGATAAGCTGTCGCCCTTCGCCAAGGTTAAAGTCCTTGAATTCTACAAGGAGCTTGAGTTTACAAGGAAGTATGACGGCATTGGATGCCCCAAGACCCACTTAAAGTACTATCTGGGCAAGATGGCCCATTACTCAAACAATCCTCCGCTCCTGATTAATTCCTTTCAGGATAGCTTGGTTGGTCCTACGTTGACATGGTTTATAGAGTTGGACTTGGAGAAGATCCATACTTGGGAGGATCTCGCCGACGAATTCCTCCAACAATATAAGTTCAACACTGAAATCGCTCCAACCCAAGAGGAATTAGTTCGGGTCAAGAAGAGGAGAACTGAAATGTTTAGAGCTTATGCTCAAAGATGGAGAGCTACTGCATCTCAAGTAAAGCCACCCTTGTTTGAGAAGGAGGCTATGAAATTACTGCTTCAAGCCATGCCTCGAGATTTCTTCGAGAAAATGTACAACCACACTTGTATTAACTTTGCCGCATTGGTGGAGTTAGGTGAACACATTGAGGGGATCATGCGTGAAGGAAGGTTGACCGAGACCACAAATCGTCGATATGCCCCGAAGAGAGATAAGGAATTGACTGTGGAGATTGCTTATATACAAAACTCCTCTTCTCAGAAACCATATAATCCTCAGGCTCATAAACTTGCCATTGAGATAAGGAGCTCCTCTCGAAACTTTGAGCGCAAAGGAAAACCCCCTCAAAGGCAATCTACTCCATTGCTTAGACCCATATCTCATCTACTTCCAATACTGATTGAAAGTCATCTCGTGGTGAGAGAGATCTCGAGGGATAATCCACCAAAGTTCCCCGAGTTCGACCTTAATAAGACGTGTGAGTATCACATGGGAGAAAAAGATCACCATGTGGACAACTGTCTGGTGCTCTGTTCCAAGATCCAAAACTTGCTGGATAAAAAACTACTCACTTTTAAGGATTCAATGCTGAATATCCAACAAAATCCCCTTCTAACATTCTAAAGATGTCAACATGATTTTTGGGGATGATGACAAGCATATACTCCTAATGGATATCCAAAAGTTGGAACAGATCACACCATTTGCTAATTGCCAGTTGAAAGGTGACATCACTCGTGATGAGAAGATAGCTTGCTTAGCAAAGCTAGTTAAGCTGGGAATTATCCAATATGTAGATGATGGGCCCGCTTTGAGACGGATGTCTCTAGTTGAAGTCAATTTGTCTAAAGATGATATAATCTCAAAAGTCATAAGGAAGGTTGGGAATCTAAGTCAGGATGACACTCGAAAGGAGGATCATCGAGCCTTGAAAAGCAAAACCCCTATGTACCAAGACTTTGACATTGGAAGTGAGGATGAATATAAGTTTTCTCGCATGGACCGTGAATTTGTTCAAAAAGCTCACGAAAATTGTGAAGTTGTTGGTATCCTTGGCCAACCAAGTGGTAAATATGACTTTAAAGTGAAGTTCACACCACCACCAAGTTTCTTCGTTGACGTTAAGGATATTGTCTTGAGTGGATGGGATGATGAAGAAGACCTTACTTCAACTTTGCCAAAAGATAAAGAGGTCTACTCCTATGATGGGGATGAGGATGAATACAAAACTTCTCATTTGAATTGTGAGTTTGTAAGGAAAGCCTGTGAGAGAGGTGAAGTGGTGGACACTTTGGGACAACCAAGTGTGAATTACGATTTTATGGTCAAGTGTACTCCTCCACCAAATTATTTCCAAAACCCTAAAAACATCGTCCCTAATGGATGGGGATATGAATTTGGGGATGATTTTATGGTTATGACTCAGCTTGTTGTGATTGATTTGACTAGGGAGAAAATCTCTCGTGGGGCTGATGCAACCGATAAGGACGTCATCAAAGTCGACTCATTGATTGACAATTTTGGAGCCATGAAAATCTCAAGTGCGGGTTTGGACTGTTTCGATTGAATTGCCACCAAAAGTTGGTGAATGTTCTACTAGTAAGGTAACTCCTACTCATGACACTAATGCGATCCCTTGGAACTATAACACATATGAAATTGATGCTGCCACCCGATTGGGTCGAATCTACCCACCATGTGAAGGAGTGGAAAAGAAGGTTGTAATCAACAAGGAAGCCAAACAACTCCTCAAAATACTCAAGACAAGTGAGGTAGAAGTAATAGACCAATTGTGCAAGATGCATGCATAGATTTCCCTAGTGGAGCTTTTCAAGACCTCTAAAAAGCATAAAAATGCTCTCCTCAAAATTTTAAATGAAGTCCACGTGCTCGAAACCATTAGAGAAGTACAGTTGGAGGAGTTTGTGGGTGCTATACTTTTTAGAGATCAAATTACCTTCTCTGAGAAAGACCTCCCTCTTGAGGGCCAAGCACACACTAAGGCATTATATGTGTTCGCTCAACATTTTGAGACTAGGATTTCAAGAGTCCTGGTTGATAATGGTTCTGCCTTGAACATTTGCCCTTTATCCACCCTCCATCAATTAGAAAATGTCTCCCCTCCAAAAATTTCAGTCCGAGCCTTCGGTCGGATGAGAAAAGAAACAATAGGGAAATTGACTTACCACTCACGATCGGCCCTATTACCATTACTAAAAAATTTCAAGTGTTGGATATCCTAAGCAACTTTAGCTTGCTGTTGGGATGACCTTAGATCCACACTGCGGGGATCATTCCTTCCAGTCTTCATTAGATAATGAAACTTCCCATCGATGGAAAAATCGTGACTATCCGATGTGAAAGATATGTGGAGACTTTTCACAACACCGCCATACCTTTTAGCAAGTCTAAGGTCCAAGGAGAATCGAGCTACCACTCATTTGAGATGGTGTTTGTCACTCATGTGCCTGTTGGGTTCATCATGAAGCTTCAGTTCTCAAAGGCATCCTTGATGTCAAGTAAAGAACTGCTCAAGAACGGTTTTGCTATTGGGAAAGGTTTGGGTAAGCTCGCCCAAGGCATGCCAAATCCCATTAAGGTGGTCAAGATCAACAAGCATGAATGCCTAGGTTATCAAGGTGACTATAACGGTCAAGGTAATCATATCTCTTGCCTCCACCTTAGAATGATTTCTTCCCTGGTCCACCAAAGTTCTTGCAAGAAGAAGAGACCAATGTCTACCGCTTTGCTGATTTGTTTGAAGATGGTTTAGTTGGCACTATTGGTGAAGATAAAGAGCCTACAATTCTTGCTGTGTAAGGGATGTTTCTAGTTCTTGTATTTCATTTTTAGTCGTATTCCATCCATTTCTTCCTGTGAGGGAATTCCATTCATTTCATTCATTTACACTTGTAATAATCCCGATCATAAACTCTATGGATCCAAGATGATATATGTTGTAATACAGCTTTTGCATATCAATAAAATTCACATTTTGTTAATAGACGTGTGAGGTTTCCCAAATCAGTCCTATGATGATGCTTTAAGACACGAGCCTTCACACGATCTATAATTTCAAAATATATTAGTGGAACGAGTACGTCTAATGACATGAGGGCTAGTTCCCAAATAATTTTTTTTAAAACTCGAGTTTGAAAATTTTGCATGACATTTACATACATTGCATTCATTTATATGTATATATACTAACAATTTTTTGATTGCATCTTAGGCATGACATTTCACATCATTATAGTCATTTGCATGGCTCGGATTCACATTCAAATGATTTTGACGAACCCGATTATTCCAACTCAAAGAATAAGGATGATCCTCGAGTTATTGAAAAAGAATGGCTCAAACATGAAGAGTCCAAACCTCCTACCACCAAACAACCAATCACTGTGAATTTAGGAGATTTAGATAACCCTAAAGAAACCAAGATTGGGGCAAGTCTCTCTCAAGCGGATGCCAATAGATTAATTGGACTTTTGAAAGAGTACCAAGATGTTTTTGCTTGGTCATATGCCGATATGCCGGGTTTAGACCCTGAGATAGTGGAACATGCGTTACCACTTGATCCTAATATTCCGCCGAAGAAGCAAAAGCTTAGAAGGACGAAACCTGAATTGTCAAAAAAGATTGAAGAAGAAATCATGAAGCTCTTAAATGTTGGTTTCATTGAAGTCACACATTATGTTGATTGGATTGCTAATATAGTCCCGGTTATGAAGAAGGATGGACGAGTCCGAATATGTGTTGATTACCGTGACCTAAATAAGGCAAGCCCTAAGGATGATTTTCCTTGGTTACACATTCATGTCTTAGTTGATGGTACTGTTGGATTTGAATTGTTCTCCTTCATGGACGGATTTTCCGGTTATAACCAAATTTGGATGAAAGAGGAAGACAAGACTAAAACTTCTTGCATCACTCCATGAGGCACATTTTGTTACAAAGTGATGCCCTTTGGCTTGAAGAACGCAAGTGATATCTTTCGCAATCTCTTGTACTCATACCGCTTATCCAAGGCATGCCTCTGATCTTGTATCTCACCATTCACGAAGAGTCTTTGAGAGCCATGTTAGCACAAAAAGGACCTAGGGATGGAATAAAATGTGCCTTATATTACCTCAGTAAGAAGTTTACTACTTTTGACATTCAATATCCCGAAGTGAAAAAGACTTGTGTAGCCTTGATTTGAGTTTTACACGATCGAGGCAATACAACGCATCCTTCTAGTGACCGAGAATGATCCGATTAAATATCTTTTGGAGATGCCCGCATTGGTTGGAAGGCTCGCTAAATGGCAAATATTACTCTCTGAGTTTGATATTCAAAGCATGGCACAAAAGTCTATCAAAGGGCGAGCCATAGTCGATATGTTAGCTGAAAATCTCGGGAAGTCTGATGATTTGGATGAAAATGATGAACGGATTTATTTGGTCTCACCTGACAAATGGACCATGTATTTCGATGGTGTAGTTAACCTTTCGGTTCTAGCACTAGGGCAATTTTAATATCTCTAGAAGGTTAACATTATCCGTAGATGTAAAGTTTTACAAACAAACGCACCAAAACATACACTCATAATGAACAAAGGCATAATAAGTGTAAGGGTGTCGAAAGAGGAAAATGGACGGCCAACAAGGCAAAAGCTGCATGTCACAGTCAACACAACGACGGCCACATCCACAAGAAGGACCAAAAACAAAAGAAGGTGACCAGCTAGCCAAACAATGGCAACCCTAGCCCAAAATCCCCAGACAAAAGTGTCACTGCCCAAAAACAACAACGAACGAGAGAAAATGGCAAGAACGAGGCTAGCGGTGAGCACAACTCCCACTATCGGAAATACTACGGAAGTGCTAGAGTATAATAGAAGATGCAAGGATCAAACCCCTAGCTACATTAGAGCCTCCTCTTTCTTGGATTGTCCTCAACATTTGTGAATGTCAAGGCCTTATCCTTAACCACTTTAATATGGTGATTCTTCGCGGCCGGAACTGTCAAGGTATGGTTTCTAAATAGAATCCCATTCCTGTATTTTCAAATAAGGTGGCAAAGAACACCAAAAGAGAACCGAGGTGATGGAGTGATAGAAGTCCTTATCGGAAAGGAACTTTATAGCCCAGCAAAAGGTTGTTAGCCTAAGTCTCGTTTCGCCAAGGGAGGTTGCATCTAGCAGCCCATAGGAAGGCCAAACTAGCTAGAATGCTACATCCAAAAAATAGATGATCAATAGAATCCGGTGTTAATTTGCAAAAGGCGCAAACCGCATCCCCAATCCTGCAATAAGATAAAAGCAAGGCCTGAGTAGGAAGACGGTTCTTGGTAACAAGCCAAAGATTGAACTGATATCTAGGAGTTATAGCATTGTTCTAGATCAAGGGAGCCTAATTAACCCGAGGCTTCTTCTTTCTGATAAAGTGCCACGCCGAAGCAACCGTAAATACACCAGATTCGCTTCCTTGCCAAGTAAAGCGATCTGGTACCTGAGAAAGAAAAGGAAGGGGTTGCTCCCAAGACTCTAACACTGCTCGCATAAGCTGACTAGCAAGCGAAGAAAGATCAGCCACTGTAGCATGTTTGGGTAATCCGGAGCTATAGATCAAGGAGTCAGATAATAAAAGGTTGAGGGGTCCTCTCGAGTGCCGGTGGTTGAACCAAAAGGAGATAGAATGGCCGTCTCCTTGTGACATCCCGATTTTCCAATTTCTATTTTCAATAAATTGAGATGAGCATTTCGTTGGCACGTATATAGTTCTTTTCCTTGAGTCGGCCACTCATGTGATAACTAATCTATCAGGTGAAGCCGTTAAGAAATTCTAATTCATCAGACTCAAGAATTTGACCAGGAAGCGATCTTTCAACCGAGCCAATCTGCAAAGGTCATTACGGCATAATTAAAAATCGATTAAAGACCGGAGATAGGTCAATTTGATAGAGGCATGTGATCGAGTGTGGGTGATTCCACCGATCACACAATTCTTGTTGATTGACACTAGACCGACTTTTTACCGTCGATTGGGTACCTTGTGTCCGTATTTGAAACCTTGATATCACCCTGACAACCGAAAGTTGCCGATGTGTCAAAGATGTACATTGTGGGTTGAATTGATCAACCACTGGTCGAATGCATGAAAATTTCTAAAAGCTACACGGTAGATCAGGACGCGCTAATATCGTGCCAGAGTGAAATTAACCGTAAATTGAGATCGAATTCAGAAATTGGAAATCCTGTTGTGTCGCAAATCATTTTAGGAACATTGGCTCATCTTTGGAGGATTTTTCATGTAAGCCGAGTTTTTCAGCAAAATAATCAAGGTATGGTTAATCTGGTTTAGAAAATTGGTAGGCCCGCTTTTGGTGGTATTTTTTAGATCAATAGTACTTTGGTCAAGTAAATATGTGAATTAAAGGATGGTGACATTTGATTAGTTTTACGAACTTTAAATTGGTTCAATTATGAGAGAATTGAAGAATGTGATGTACAAAGTTTAAGAATTCGTGTGCCATGGCGGAGGATGGAATTGGACCCATTGAAGATTGTTGTGGGAGATTTGAAGTTAGTGGAGTATGGCATCACTTGATGATGTCATGGTGGGCCATTTTGTTGGATTAAAGAAAGAGAAAAAGAAAAGAAATGGCCCCGTTCCTTCTCTCTTCTCCCTTTCTCTCTCCCGTCGACCCTCTCTCTCCTCCATCTCTCCTTGCTTATTCGAAACCCAACAACCGAAGAAGACTTGAACGGAAGCTAGTAGCCGTGGTAGCCACGGTGAAGCCGTTGCCACCTCACGCCGCACGCCGTCACGGCCCGCGCCTCATCGCTCGGACCTTCGCCTCTTCCCCCTCCTGCTGGCATCGAGATCTTCTTTTTCTTCTTCTTCTTCTCTGGGTTCGAACGCACCAGCAGATTTGAGCACGCTGAGGCTGGTTGAAGCCTAGCTGGACCGCCGTCCGCCGCCTCGCACAGCTGCTGCTCCTCGCTCACCCGCACTTAGCCGACGCCTAGCCATCCCCGTCTATCTTGGTCCGTGAGTTCCAGGAGCTGCCAGAGCTCGTCCCCGCCATTGTGAGCCGCCATTGACCTCCCCACCAGCCCGTCCAAGCCCCGCCGGTCTTCTCCGCCCGTTTCCGACCTAAGTTGACGCCAGATCTGCTCCCTCTCGGCCCTAATTAGCGGTTGGAAAAATGGGTATGGCAAATGGATGTTTGGCCCATTTTGGTTGGCTTCCCGACCCCGAATGCTTGGCCTGCTTTGAAGGAAGTTGTTCCCCTTAGCGTCCCCGTTGTTTTGGTCTGCTCGGTTCGTTAATCCGGTGAGTTTAGCTCACTAAATCTTGATTAGATGGTTAATGATGCCCTAAGTGTGCTTAGTCTAAGTTAAGTAAGTTTAGGTTAATAGTTTAGTTTATTTAATTGTGACTTGGATTAAGAAGTTTGTTTAATTTAAAGTGTGTTTAATTAAGGCTAATAGAGTTATTTAATAATAAGCCTTGATGTGACATAATAGGGTTTTATTTTGAATTATTTAATTGTTTCAAAATTCTGGAATTTATAATATTATATTATATTTCGAAATTATTAAAATATTATTATTTAAAAAAATGAAAAATTATTTTTGACCCTGGTTGCTCATAATTTTGTGCCGATCGCTGCTGTGCATTTAGAATTTGAAATTGATGATTGGTTGTAGCAAATTGAGTGTGATTGCGATTAATAGGGATTCTTTTTTTATGAAATCTAAAGTGTCAAAATTTGATGGAAGAACGACTGTATTTTACCACCTATTAGAGGTCGTGCCCAGTGGGGCCGTGATTCGCCACCTGATAAAGGTTGCGCCTAATCGCGCCGTAATTCGCCACTTGATAAAGGTTGTGCCCAACCGGGCTGTGATTCGCCACGATAAAAGTCACACCCAACCGGGTCGTGATTGACCACCTAATAGAGGTCGTGCCCATCGGGCCGGGATCTACCACCTTTTAAAGGTTGTGCCGAGTGGGGCCGTGATGCCACTAATTCAAATTGTGTGCCGAGTGGGGCCGTGATTGCCACCGGTTGTTAAACCTTCCTATAGGGTCGTGATTGGAGGCAGTGATTGATTTGCTAGAATGACATGTAATCAGCTGAGTCGATTGATCGTTGAGACGATCCAAGTGGTTGAATTGTTCTAATAATGTGATCGTGCCACAATTATTTGGTTATCATAATTGCACGTGGTTGAATTATATGAATTGTGCTAACCTGCAGGAAGGAACCAAAGCGAGGTAAGTTCTCTGTGTGATGTGGCTAGGCCACCCTTGGGCGTACTTTCTTTCTAATCAGGGTTTAGGGAGTTGAATTTGCTAAGACATTGTCTCATCCCGGTTGTGGGATTAAAATTTCAGGTCCTTGGCGGACGGAGTGGCTAGATATCTTTGGTTGGCCCTGAGGAGTTGCAGAGGTGAAGTCATAAGGATTGGAGAACGTGTCTTGCTAGTTGGTTTTAGGATAATTCCCCTTTTGTCGAGCTAGTCTATTTTTTAGGTAGTCTAGTGTTGTATTTAAACCCTTTGTGTTTGTAAATGAGTGTTTGGTATTGTGATTGATTGCCTGTGTTTCTATCCCAAGTTAAATGTTATCAGGGGATTTGTTTCGCTTCCACATGTGTAAATAAATGAATAGGTCGGCGACGTATCTTGGGATGTCGCATATTTGATCGACCGCAGCGGGATGTGCGCGCGCTCGGGGTTCGAGGCGTGACACTCCTATCCTCCAGAGAAAAGATAGCCAAAATTCAATCATAAGATGGAGGATACACTTCCACACCTAAGAGTAGAAGGTGGGTTGCTTAACCACCCAGAAACTTTTCATTTTCAGGAAGGTCGAATGGATCCACCTACACCATAAGGACCCCTTGTCCGTAAACATGATCCAGATGTGTTTTAGTATCGCTGCCTTATTACAATTCTTCTGACTGCAAATGCCTAGCCCTCCTTCCTCCTTTGGAAAGCAAATATCATCACAGGAAACCTTGACACCACCCCTCCCTAGGCCAGGGCTCTTCTATAGGAAGCTGTCTCAAAATCTGCTCAATACGATCTAATATTACAACAAGGATAGTAAAGACACTTGCCCAATAAGCTTGGATCGCATGGAGGACTGACCTTATAAGCTGAAGTCGACTAGTAAAGGAGAGGAAGCGCCGGCTCCACGATTTGGACTCTATTAGTTATGCAATCCACAAGGGAGATGCAATCTGCCTTGCCGAGCCGGGAAGAGATAATAGGGACTCCAAGATAACGCATTGGCAATGTCCCTTCCAAAGAAAACCAAAAGCAAGGAGAATCTCCCTATGCAAGTCTGCGGACCCTCCAACAAGAAAGATCTCACTTTTATTGGAGTTAGGCTTGAGTCCACTCCAAGCAGAGAAGGTATCCAAACCATCCTTTAAGAGTGAGATGGAATCCAAGTCAGCTCCGCAGACGAGGTGTGAAAGACACAAAGTCTTGCATCTCCAGAAGAACTTGAAACTCGATTGCCTGGCCCAAGCACTAAGGATCCCGAAAAAGACCTCCATAATTAAGGTGAACAGGTAAAGAGAGATCGAATCCCCTTGGCGAAGGCCACGACCACTAAGAAAGAACCCATAAAGTTCTCCATTCAAAGAAATTGAAAACTTAGGAGTGTGAACACTTACCATAATGATCCAAACAAAATGATTCGGGAAGCCAAAATCACGAGAACCAGCTCAAGAAAGTCCCAATCCCGTGTCATAAGTTTTCGAAAGTCCACCTTGACCGCACACTTGGGCTTGTATGGATCAAGATGGAAACTAGCAAATAACTCCTGGGCAAGAAAAATGTTGTCTCTAATTCACTTGCCTTTGACGAAAGCATTTGATAAAGGCTAATAATATTATTAAGGACTGTAGCAACTCAGTTAGCTAAAACCTCAATAATGCATTTGTAGATAGTATTACAATAGGCAATAGGCTTGTAATCATTGACAGACATAGCATTAGGAACTTTCGAGATCAACATTAGGATGGTATTGTTGATCTCCTTGAGAAGTCACCCCGTGGTAAGAAAATCCCTGACTGCTTCAATGACCAATGGCCATACCATCTCCCAATTATGCTTGAAGAATTCGACACCAAAACCATCCGGCCCTAGAGCCTTCCTCTGAGCAAAGGAGAACAACATTTCTTGAATCTCTATATCGGAGAAAGGATGAGAGAAGATTGACCCGTTCCTCACTAAAAGGGCATCGTAAGACCTCCCGAAGATCCAGCAAGGAGGGTGCGGAAGACAGGGGCGCAGTGCCAATAACTCCCGAAAATGAGAGACAAATGTATGCTACACCAAGCTCACATCCGAGATTATAACACCTAAAGAATCCTTAACAAAGAGAATCATGTTCCTTAGCTGTCTCCTAATAACGGAATGGTGAAAGAATTTGGTATTCTAGTTATCTTTCTTAAGCCACCCGATCTTAAACTTCCGCCCGAAGAAGGACTCCTTCGATTCCTCGGCTCGAGAAAAGTCCTCCGATGAGTCTTCTTTAAATTTACAAGAAACTTCGAATCCGCTGAAGACCAACTTGGGCGAATGTAAAAGCATCCTCGCTACAATAACCCTCTTATAAATATTAGAGAAAGACTCTTTGTTAAGTTGCTTCAAACGGCTTTTAAGGGTCTTCACTTACTCACCAGCCTATACATAGGAATTCCTTCACCTAGACTCTCCCAAACTTGAGAGACAATGCTGTGGAAGGACGAGAGCTTAGTCCAAAAATTGAAGAACTTAAAAGGTTTCCTCGAGAACACTGGCTGCATAACTTTAACCACCATAGGAGTGTGATCAGAAATGCCAAGTGCAAGAAAAGATGCTTCCAAATAAGAGAACTCATGGCTCCATTTAGCATTCACAAGCACTCGATCAATCTTCCTAGCCTTGCGGCTAACCCCCGAAGAGGTAGACCAAGTAAAGCGAAAGCCAACATACCTCAGGTCCTCTAACTCATATTGAATCAAACAAAGGTTGAAATCATTGAAGCAAGGAATCCAATTGAAATCACCCGCCACTAGCCAAGCCACATCTAAGCATAAAACACTCATCGAATAAGTTCCCGCTTATAACGGCCTTCTAGCTACAAATGTATGTTCATCATATACCACCGAGACACAACAAGCAAATACCGGACATGAGACACTTCAACCTGCCATGAATTGCCTAGCTTTTAGAAGAAATTACTTCAAAATTCACCAAAGAAGGGCTTCAGCCAACCCAAATTCTACCCTATGAGAGAAATCATAATTGGCCACCCAATTCCAACCTAACAACAGTCTAGTAGAGATGGAGTCAAACAGAGAATCCGGAACTGTGATTTCTAACAAACCGATTAGACAAAGCCTATATTAGAAGACACGAGGTTCTTAACTTCTACTTGCCTCAAGGGGTCAAGAAGACCTCTCACATCCCAAATACCAATATACATAGTAAAAAATGGCAAAGGGAGGAACGGAGGGCCTACCTCCGCCTATTCAACTTTCGCCATGAGGCCGCCGCAAAGCCTGGAGTAGACAGAAGGAAGGGCTGGATCAAGGGCCATAAGCTTCTCCTAGATGGTCTCAACCTTCCTTGATGTAGTAGGAGCCTTTGGAGACGAGGCAAGCGAGAGCAAGTCATCGTTAGAGCTAAAAAAGTTGTCCGAGAGGATCGAGTACCCACTCGCACCAAGAAGACCAAAATTGGAGGCTTCGGTCTGGTCCTTGTCCTCCGCAAGAGGGGAGGTAGGAACCTCTGTCAACGAGATAGGTCTCTTCTCCACAAGGCTAGGAGGAGGAGACGCTAACCTCGACACACTTGCACTCCTCAAAGACTTTTGAGCTATGGACGGGGGAAGACCTTTGTCAATAGAGGGGGCCTTGAGCTTCATCAAGCTGCCCATTTCACTGGACGAGGGCAACTAGGATGAGGGACCATCCTTCGATTGCAATGACTTCTTTTTTTTTTTTCCCTTTCACCTGGTTCTAGCCATGCTGTAAACCCTTTGAGTTCACCACCACAGCTGGAGCCGATTCGGGAGCCTGAACAAGGGCGGGAGGGTTGGAGGTAGGCTAAACCGGCTACTCCACTTTGTCCGTATTCTTAAAGGCAACGGCATCCTCGCACTTATGCCTGGAGGTACCACATGAAGGACATTCAATTGGCTTCCATTCAAATTCAATTGTGATTGAGTGCGAGACCCTGTTCAAGACCACATCAATGGCGGAGCATCTAGGTTGATTGGCATAGATTTCAACACAAACCCTTATAAAAGATAGCATCTTCATATGCTCCATGCGTTTGTCGACATAGAGGGTTTTCCAACCGCACTTGCAATGCCACGAAGAGTCGGAGCCGACCGAAGGTTAAGGGGGAGGTTGTTCAACCTTATCCAAACCAAAATAGTGGTTTGCTTGTCCTTCTTTAAATCCATAAGTGGCTGCCATTGCTGTAAAACGAGAAGAACCCTTGCCATCGTGAGGGGTCCATCTTCAAGGATCTTATGCCGGAGCGCCAGGTCTAGGATATGGAAGAAGAAGAAACCTTGGTTATTTGCCATCACTTCTACAAGCTTCGAGCCCCAAGTCCGCATCAAAGCCTGTTCCCTAAGTTTAAAGGGAATCTTAACATAATAACCAATAAGGCACTCATTCCACTTGAGATCAAATGCCTCCAAAACATCCTCCTCGAGGTGAACAATTAGCTTGCCGTCCACAAAAGTAGGAGGGGAGTAGGCAAAGTCGTAGCCCTTCGTAGCTAGCTTCGCCACATTGGCTTAGGTGCAGGTGAGAGAATCGGTTGGGATGACCGAACACGGCTTTGGCCCTTGGAATGACCCGAACAAGAAGGAGCCCTAAGGGGTGTTTGCTATTTGCCAAATTGAACTGCAGGGCCAGCCTTAGAAAGGCTTAATTGACCTAGAGCAAAGGGGTTACGCCCAAAGGAGGCACCCGCAATTGGTTGGGCCTCATGGGAAGTGCCAAACAAACCACCCATGGCTAAGGCCATAACACAAACACTTGGTATGCAACCCAAACTCTACCACAGAAAAGCCATCGATAGAAGAGAGGCATACCAAGGAGGGCTTCAGCGGCACTCGGGAGAGGAAGACGCGGGACACTCCTGCTCCGAGAAGGTCTAGTAGACACGGACGAGGCCACTCCAGCAAGGATGAAGCGCGAACCAGAAGAACGAACCCACGCGTGGAGGCCTGAAGGAAAAGGGTCCTAAAACAGGGGAAGAGCTTCAACCAAGGTAAGAAAGGGACCGGGGACACCAAACCTATGAAGCTTGGCCCACCTTGAAATTCGAATACCCACAATTGATCATCTGTAGACGAGAAGGAGCAAATCGCGAACCCCTAAGCAACTAAGATCTGACCTTATGGGCTAAAATAGGAGGAGCGGCTTGGAGAAGTAGGGGAGGTAAGGTAGGTGACCCTTCCCTCCAAAGCTCGAGCCCAACGACCCATTAAGTCCCCCATAACAAAATGGAATTAGACCAGAAGAGCAGAACGTGTGCGGCTTCTAGGGTTAGTGAGATCTCGAGCTTTAGACCAACCCAGACAAATCTGTTTGGTGGAAAGGAAGAGGGAGGTGCAAGGAGTCGACCCTCCAAATTTCAGCCAAAACGGATGGCTAGAACTCCGAGAATGAGCAGCAAATCAGGCAAACAAATTGTAACTCGGGAACCCAGTAGAGTGAGTATCTGTGAATAGTACTTGTGAGAGGTGCAAATGGCAAAGCTTATTAGCTGCAAAGTTGGTACCCATGTACCAACAATATTTTTTAATATGAAGCTTGCATCCTTGATTTGCAATTAGCCATCGATATGAAAGTCAGAAAGCTTCAAGTTTATGGTGTTTCTACATTCATCATCCTTTAGATGGGAGGTGAATGGCAAAAGCAAAATGTAAAGTTGATTCCTTACCATGAATATCTCGAAGACTTAGTCAAGGAATTTGATGAAATCTCTTTTGATTATCTTCTAAGATCACAAAATCAGTTTGTTGATGCCTTGGCAACTTTATATTCAATTTACAAGTAACTAATGGTTTGAGCAATAATCCTTTGCAACATGATGTTTTGAAGAAGCCTCCTTATTGTCTGATGATTGAAAAAGAACCTGATGGTCAACCCTAGTATTATGACAACATGAATTACTTTTGAGAAGGCAAATTCCCCCAAGGGAGTTAAGCCAATGATCGAAAATACTTGATGAAGTTGGCATTCAAATTCTTCCTCAGTGGAGGAACTCTTTATAAAAGGTCTTTCAATTTAGTTTTACTTAAGTGTGTGGATGCACAAGAAGCTAAACTCCCGATGAAAGAAATACATGAAGGAGAGTGTGACGCTCATATGAATGGTCATCTTCTCGGCTAGAAAAATCATGAGGCTAGCTTACTATTGGTTGATCATGGAAGTCGATTGTATTCAGCATGTAAGATGCTGTCACCAATGCCAAGTCCATGGAGACAAAATCAATGCTCCTTCTAATGAGCTACATCAAATGTCTGAATCCTAGCCTTTTTCAATGTGAGGCATCAACATCGTCAGATCAATTAATCCTAAAGTGTCGAATGGACACTATTTTATCTTAGTAGCCATTGATTACTTCACCAAATGGATTGAAGCTAGTTCTTATGTCTTATGCCCATGTTACAACAAAGAACATGGCAAAGTTCATCCGTCATGATATCATCGCTCGATATGGAATTCTTGAAGCGATCATCACAGACAATGGATCAAATCTAAACAACAAGGTGGTAAATGAATTGCTTGGAGAATTCCACATTCGCCATTTGAATTCTTCTCCTTACCGCCCACAAATGAATAGAGCTATGGAAGCAGCAAATAAGAACATCAAGAAGATTTTAGCCAAAACAACAGAAAATTATCGTGATTGGCATGATTGATTACCATACGCTTTGCTTGCTTACCGAACTTCAATTCGCACTTCAACTGGGGCAACACCATTCTCATTGGTTTATGGGATGGAGGTTGTGTTACCCATGGAAGTGGAAATCCCTTCACTGAGGGTACTTTCTCAAATCAAGCTCTCTGAAGTTGAATGGGTTCAACAAAGGTTTGAACAGCTCAATATGATTGATGAAAAGAGGGTAAAAGCCTTATGACGTGGACAAAGCTATCAGAAAAGAGTAGCTATGTCATTCAACTGCAAGGTTAGGCCAAGACATTTCGAGATCAATGATCGTGTCTTGAGAAAGGTCTTACCTATCATTCCAGATCCTCGTAGGAGGTTTACTCCAAATTACGAAGGTCCATATATTGTAAAGAAAGTGCTACCTGGTGGGGCATTAATCCTTGTAGAAATGGATGGTCAAGAATTACCAATGTAAATATTGATGTTGTTAAGAAGTATTATCCATGAATAAAGTGAAAGGCATTTGAGCCACTTTAGGATTGAATTCGAGCCACTTTAAGATGTTTGCATCATGCATCTCATGCATACATATTGCATCTACATGTTTGTTCATTTTGCAGGATCTCTAATGAAGATTCTACCTGTCCAAAAGAGGTTCATCTTAGAAATGCAAAACTTTCAAAAAGAAATTGTTCATCTTCTTTAGAACTTAGAAGTGACCCTATCCCTTAAAATGCCAAAAGAGTCAGTTAGAACTCTAGAAGTATAGTTAAAGTTCTAGAAGTGAACCCCCGTGCTGAGCAAAGCCCGTTATGTCTACAAACTTTATTCAACCTTGTTTTCAAAAGTCTCCCCAATAAGGTCAAAGAAAAATGTCCTTTCAAACAAAATTTCATTACATTTTCATTCCCTAAGGAGTTGAATTTAACCAAAGTGTGCTTTGGAAAACCTAAAAAGAATTGTTAAATATGCCAAGTGGTGGTGCCTAAAATGATGAGAGGTGACCTCTTTACCAAACACGTCCTTATACACTCTTTGAGAGAATTTAGTGAAAAGAACCATATCTTAGGGCATAGGGTTCATTCACAGTGAATACATGGTTTGAGATTATAAAGGCATTTCATTTCTCAATTCCAAACACTATTGATATCCCTTGCAAGCCACTTTAAGCCAAATAGGGAGCATTTCCAAAATAACCATGTCAAGAAAAACCTCACATTAGGGTAAAATGGGGGTCTTGGTTGAAAATTATGGAGCAAAAGATTAAGAAAGATTTTATTGCTTTCACTTGCATCAATCTTCTTGTGCTAGCTTTAGGTGATTTCTTATCAAAGCTCGAAGCATCCCGAAGTGATGAAAGCATTTTGTTCACTACCACAAGCACAATTACCCTTTGCTTAGCCAATTTGAGCCTTATACAATTCTTTCATAACCCCGGGTGATGATTATCTCCCCACATTAGGACAAGGCACATGATTTACCAACAAAATTAAGAATATTGCTAATGTTTGTAAATGCCACTCGAAAGTCCTAGATACTCAAAAGAGAATGAAAAACTAGGAGCATGAAAAAGCAATGTGCCTAGTAAAAGTAAGGTCAATGCCCATAAAAAAAAATGCAAAGAAGAGCGAAATCAATGGTCATGCAAAAGATCATCCATTGAAAAACAAAATAAAAGCCTTGCAAAAGAAAATGTATGGCAAGTAATGTCATTAGAACAGAGAGCGAAGCTCTCATGTCTCAAAACAAATTATCAAAAGGGCTCTCGAGATAGGTTAAATTTCAAGAGTTAAATTTTTGAAAAGTCGTGTGATGGTAATGATGCCGAGATAATCACTCACTTTTAACCCTTTGATATGTAAAAAAATTTCAAGCCTTTTTAAGCCTCACCCGAACCAACATTACAACCCTTATCCAAAGTCTCTTCCGATTGGGATGGTTCGAGTTAAAATGAGAGTATCACATAGGAGCAACCGCTAGAAGGAGTTGAAGCAATCCTATCTTATCTTATCTTTGAGGTTCTTGACTTGTAAACTTGATGAAGATATCGATTGAATATTCATTTATTGGCCTCAAAGTGCATACCCTTTGTGTAGGCCCATGACCAAGTCATCATCACATCCTTTCAAAAGACCTTTTGATTAATGGATTGTATTCACTATGAACGTTTCGAAAGCTTTAAACATAGGTTGAGTGAGACTTCTCCAGTGAGATTTAAACAGTTTTCCCATATCAATGGCTGGGAATAAAAGCCCTTTTTGAGAGTCAATGTGAAAGACCTCTTTTGATTAGGATATTTCCACTTGGCGTATTTGACTTAACCCTTAGATGGTTAATCAAATCTTATTTTGTTAAAATCCTCTCCAAAGGGATTTGACAATCGACATTGTTTTGCAAGATTGGCTCTCAAGCAATCTTGAAACCCCTTTTCAAAATAGTTGTTCCTTAGTGAACCGATTTTTGGTCATCTTAAACCATAATCCTTACTATTGGTTTTTGATAACCTTAAACCATACCCCTTGTTTTAGGTTCCTGGTCAACTTTAAACCTTGTACCTTAGGTTCTTGGTCAACCTTAATCCTTATTTCTTAGGTTCTAGGTTATCCTTAAACCTTGTCTCTTAGGTTCGAGGTTATCCTTAAACCGTGTCTCCTAGGTTCTAGGTTATCCTTAAACCCTGTCTCTTAGATTTAAGGTTTTGTCTTTTAGGTTATGGGTTATCCTTAAACCTTGTCTCTTAGGTTCTAGGTTATCCTTAAACCTTGCCTTTAGGTTTCAGGTTATTCTTAAACCTTGTCTCTTAGGTTCCAGGTTATCCTTAAATCTTGCCTTTAGGTTCCAAGTTATTCTTAAACCTTGTCTCTTAGGCTTTAGGTTATCCATAAACCTTGCCTTTAGGTTTTAGGTTATCCTTAAACCTTATCTCTTAGGTTCTAAGTTATCCTTAAACCTTGCCTTTAGGTTCTAAGTTATCCTTAAACCTTGTCTTCTAGGTTCTAGGTTATCCTTAAACTTTGTCTGCCTTAACCATATATTGTTAATTTAGTAATTTCATTCCATTCATTCCATTCCATGAGAGAGAGAGAGAGAGAGAGAGTGAATAAACCCCAACAAGAGTTTAGATACCCTGATGAACAAAAGTAAGTGTCAAGTACATCTTTAACCAAATATAATTGCTTTTATCTTTTTCTATTTTCAAAGTGGAGTCGACTAAAAATTACAGGTATAAATTTTGTTTTTGAGTGGACTTCTTTGAACTCCCACTCAAAGAGGGGCGGGTGTTCATACCTGTTTTTTAATCGACATCTCATTAAAATATTAAAAAATCAAGATTTACGTTTTTGATTGTGACAAAACTTTATCTCTCGACCAAAAAAATGCCGTTTTTCATTTTTTTTTCTTTTGCATTGTCGTTTTTAAACGGTTTTTAATTCATTTTCAAGAAAAACCTAAAAAGTTAAACAGTTGACTTTCGGGTTGACTCTTTGGTCAACCCTTTGACCAAAAATCAACCCCTGAGTCAAAAATTAACTTTTTACTTGAAAAATTCCACTTAGCTTTAATTTCACTTTTTTCAAATCAATTTCTTGAAAATTCAAAGATTTGATCAAAAAATCAACCTTTTAGGAAAAGTCAACTAAATTGTTGACTTTTGGTCAAACCTTTGACAAAAAAATAAAAAAATAAAAAATGCACAAATATATTTCTTTTAATTGAATTTAGAACCTTGATTTCTAAATTTTTTAGTTTTAGGTTCTAAATTGACCAAAAATAAAATTATTTTTATTCTAGTCATAATTAGGTGTAGTTCCTTCTTTGTAATTTGATTTAGGGACTATCGGAAATCTGTTTGAGCATTCAATTTTAAGATTTATCGAGTCAAAATACAAATTGCCATTTTGAACCCTAATTAGGGAACCAAAATCGATCATTCATAACTTGCGAACGGACAAATGTTTCTCACTCATTTTCTTAAGATAAGTCCAAATTTGAGTTTGATTTTGTGAAATTCACACAAGAACTCATCAATTTGAAGAATTTTATCCTCCCAAGCATTAGAAAGTTAAGCAATTAAGCTTCAATTGACAAAATTTGAATTGACCCATTCATGGCTATGGTTTAATTTCATAAATCTAGGTCCAATTTTAATAATAGGCTTAGATCCATTTTGACCTAAGCTTGAGCACTTCAATTCATAATCAATTTGAATGGGGGAAATGATCTCACATATAGCTAGTTCATTAGATTGGGCAATTGTGACACTAATTGAGTTTAATTTTAGTTAATTTGCAATTTTGCCCATTGAATTGCAAATTTTACCATTTTAGCCCTTTAGTCCCAAATTAAAGCACCCGTGGTTTGGACTCATTTTGTTCCACGATAATCATCAATTAGGTCAATAAAAGACCCCTAGATCACGTTCATAAGGTTTGATTAGCTTAATTGTATCTTAATTGATCAATTTCTTCATAAAAATGATAAAATTCCTTTTCAATTAGGTCCTTTAGGGGTCAAATTGCATAAATTTTTGACTCACAAGGGTCCCAAGTGGACAAAACAGCAGGAACTGGACCAAACCGGTCAAGAACCGGTCAAAATTCGGCTGAACCGGTCCAACCAGTTTGATCGGCCGCTGGCAGGATTGACCGACTTAGGCCCTTTTCGGCCAGTTCTTGGCCTCTAGCCACTGGTTCTGGAACTCTCTCACTCCTAATTTCACTTCTACATCTTCAATTTTCCAAAATTTTACAAATTGGTTCTCGAATTTCATCAAATTGCAAATTAACCCTTAATTAGACATTTTGACTCAATTCTCGATTTTGGCTTGGTTTTTTGCAAATCAAACCCACTAGATCAATTACCCGACACCTCAAGATCATGATGGAGCCTTTGAAATTGATTTTTGATCATTGGATCGAAATTTTGACCGTCGGGGCTTAATGTGGGAGTATATAAGTGAAATCTCTTCTATGTTCATAAAAGGGGGGTTCATTTGCACGAATTCTCTCTCTCTCTCTCTCTCTCTCTCTCTCTCTCTCTCTCTCTCTCTCTCTCTCTCATTTCTCCCTCCAAAATGCTACACAAACAGATCACTCTTTCTCTCTCTAGATTCGGTTCGCTTCTTGGACTAGTCCTGTTCTAGGCTCGAATCGGTGGTCGCCAGAGCTCCCAAGCCTTCGAGCTACTGGTGATCTACTGTAACAAGAGTCTTTGACGTTGCTATGGAAAGAAGAGACTGGATTGGTGGTCGGATCTTCATCGGTGGCTCGATCTTTGCCCGGCAAGTCAAGGTCGATTCATTTTGGATCGGTTCTTCCTTTTTTTCCTTGAGCCGGTGGTTCGATTGGTCTTGATCCAAGCTATAGTGACCTGATCTAGGTTCTTGGAGTCCCGATTGTGATCCGGCGATTTGATTCGACTAATCGTGATAGAAATCGACGAAAATCGCGACGTAGGTAACGATTCGAAACTCGAATCCAATGAAGTGAGATCGAGTTAGTCGATCAGAGCTAGGATTCAAGATTATGAGCTTTTACAAGCTTAAGATTGATGAGTATGAATAATGCAATGAGTTGTTGATGGTTTGAATGATCATTGTGATTTTAAGCCTAATATGTGATTTTCGTAGACTAATACATAAGTTACTATTTTGGCCAAAATGAGATTTAAAATAACCTCACTTTAGCTTGAGTCTTGTAGGATTAGATAATAGACATCCTAAGCTTTGAAATGATAGGTCACATGCCTAAAACAACCATTGTTTGGCCCTCCAAAAACACCTCCGAAGATTAACAATTCCGCAGTAGTTTAGTTTTCTTTTCGGCCTGTTCCGGTTCCATCTTCTGACTTTGTTATTTTTGTGCTGACTTTCATAATCATGTTTTTACAAAATTTGCTTCATGAGTTTTGTTTTAAATCACGTCATGCATCTTCATGATTTTTGGATGTGTTCAACTAGGTTAGATCTACTTAGATTTAGGTTTAGGTCAACTGTTCCATATCGATCTCTCGATTTTGCTATTTTTGTGCTAATTTTTGTGTTGAACTCTGGAACAATTTTCCTGCATGAAAGTTGCTTGTACAGGTGTTTTGTATGTCCTGTAGTTTTTTCAAAATTTTTAGACATGATTAGTTAGGTCGAAATTGCCTAGATCTGGACATAGGGTAGTCTGCTTTGCATTAGTTCGAGATTTGTTTTGGTGAAATTGAGTCCATAAATATACCTATTTGGACTCAAATCCTTCATGAAAGTTAAAATGCATGATATATATGTTCAATTGATGTATTCTTTGCAAGGTTTTTACATTGGCAATGCAAACAAATTGCAAGCAATAGAGTCAAAGGTACTACAGCAACATGTATTGCATATATAGTTTGTTTGTGTTGCTATTTTTGCCACGATTCATATGATCTTAATTAAGTTTTGACTTCTCAACGAGAAATCTTCATCATCGTATGCTCTATATATGAGATTTTTGGTAGGATTTATGCGTATCTTAAAGATGGCTGAAGTCATGCTTGTTCTATAAACTCGATGCTAAAATGAAACCTTGTCATATGTGCACCTTTTCAAATTTGTGTGCTTTGAGTCATTTAAGGATCAAATATTGCAATCATGCCTTCATGATAATTGAACCGCATGTTACAAGGTTTGCATATGTGTTTAGGTCATGTCATTTGAGTTTCATCTTGCACATCAAATTATCTCACACAAAGTGTTTGTCACACTTAGAATTCACAAGCATATCATTAGGAATCAGGAATCATCTCGTAATGTCATTTAAATTGTATGACATTTTGCATGCTGACTTAGGATAGATGACTATCGAAAATTTTAATCGCATCTAATCCTAAGTCCTGTGTGATTTCTTCATGCCGTTTGGGCATTCTTTGAGTGATTTTAAGGTTTTCTAATAAATGATTTTGTTCTGTTTTATTAATTACTGATACATGCACTTTTAGAGATCTCGATTTTAGGATACCAAATTGACCTAGTTTGGACTCGAACTCTTCTAAGAAGATGTATGACACACTTAGAAGTTTCTAATGCAACTAATTTCATGCCAATTGCTCATCGTTTGGATTATTTTCCATTTTAACAAAGCCAGATCACAATCTGGACAATGGATCAAATTCGGACCCCTGTTTTTACCCCTGTTTGGACAGACCTTTGATATTTTTGTTCCATTTTTTCTATTTGGAATCTAAACTTGGCCTCTTAATGAAACTTTCTTGTCATCATGTTGGCTATGTTTTGTATAAATTTGATGATTTTTAGACATGTTTTGATAGGACAAATTCTCATGACATTAACTGAATGTCCTATTGTTTTGACAAATTTTTGATGTGTTGTTGCTTGTTGTTTGATTTTTGTAAAATCATGCATACATTGTTTGAGAAAACTCTTCTTTACAAAAGTTGTTTATCTTCATGTCATGCATGTTAGGGAATTTTTTCATTGCCAAATTATCATTAGGCATTGCCCAATTTTGTTGTCCTTGCACGTTTGTTTTGAAATTTCCTGATAGAAACATGATTGTGATTATTTAGCTATATCTTTTAGGTTAGTTTGTGCATGAAATTAGGGCATGCCATCTTCATGAAAATTTTTCTAAATGCTTTGATCTTTTGTTGTTAAACAACTGGCCCTTTCAAATTGCATCTTTAAAAAAAAAAAAAAAAAAAAGAATGTTTTGGTACATGTGATGTTTCTTAGAAACGATTCCTAAAAATGTTATTCTCCAAATCTCGATTTGGCTTAAGGAAAAATCATGGTTTGGATCATACTCAAAATGCCTGCGATGCTTGTGAGTTCTAATACGAGCCTTGTGCTAACCTTGGCAATTGAATGTGTTCCATAGCCTAGATATTCCTTAATCCTAAATATTTTCAAACTTTTTTTCAAAAAAAAAAAAAAAAACCTTGATTTGACACCGTGAAAGTCACGGTTTGAATTGTATTCAAAATGCTTGTGATGCTTGTGAGTTCTAATGTGAGCCCCGGGCTAGCGTTGGCAATTGAATGCGTTTCATAGCTGAGACATCACCTTGTCTCAAAACTTTTCATGAATGATTTTGAGATATATTTTTGAAATATCACATTTACCCTTCATACATATAATTCCATTATGCATTAGAAATTACTTGTGTTTGTGATTAGCGTATGCCCTTGGTAATAAGTGACCGGCCAACAGTTCACTTTTTTGCTTGATTGGTTGAGAAACAAGATTCAAAAGACCTACATGCATGTTTACATTTTTGCAATGCATGTGATTTTTAGCTTAATGATAGGGTTGATGCATGATAACGAGGGAAAACCCTAGGATCACATAGATTGCTTGATTAGGAGATTTATACGCGTTATTGGCCATGCGAGAATACAATTGGTCAACAATTGCTATAAGTCACATAAAAAATGGAATGGGTAGGTGTCTTAGTGGGACCCTCGCATGAAAGACAAAGGCCGACCCCGAGGCCCCAAAATTTGACTTTTGTATTGCACTTCCTTTAAATGATTGATTTCAATATGATGTCTTGTTTTTGATTGTTTTGATGTGTATGCTTGTCTCTTTCCATTGTATGCACCTAATTATAAGTTTCTTAGATTAAGATTAGATTAGAACCCTGAAGATGGAGAAAATGCGAAGACGGTGGAGGTTGATGTCCATTCCGACCATTATCATGTACTAGTCATTTTCCCAACATATGTCTAGGCTTTCATTTGTTGTATAAAACCCGACGAGTTGCGGGTTTTCTCTCTTTCTCTCATCTTTTTCAATTGTGTTTCTCTTTTATATTTTTTAGGATTGCATAATAGATTTATTGCCATCCTTGATTGTTTACTTACTACCTTGCAATTTCAATTCCATTGATTGCTTTATTTTCTTGTTTTTCTAGAAATACAATAGAATGAAAATGACAAACCACACATGATCAGTTAGTTTAGGACAAATGATCTCGAAAATGTAAAGAGAAACACATGGACATGTTAGAAAAACATAATATACTCTTTAGGTACCAAAATGGCGCTAATAGAAATATTAGCGTAACCCGAGTCCCCGAACCTAGATATTTGGTTGCATAGAAATCGAGGGACCACTCACAGCTCTCAATTGGGTTTTCTAGCCGACCCCCAAAATGAGGCTAGTGGCGACTCCTGTCTTATTTTTAGGTTGTCATAAACAACTAGACCGTATAAATAAACCCGTAGCGCGGGTTACGAGTTTCGATGAAACTCATCATGATTTAGCATACTTGATATGGGAGTATCTCAAAGGATGAAGTGATGCCATTCTTATGGGTGAGGCGTATTGTCGAGAGGGCTACCATGGTAAAGGTATAATTAAATCCGATATCCATACCCGACCTCCTCTCTCAAGCTATGTCACCTGTGTGGGTATGGGTTGCGACACTCTACTTTCACTCGGGGTATGAGCTTGGAAGAGCTCGTGATCTAGTGGAGGGAACTCACGAGAGGCTTGACCCAAAAGGCGAGGTGATGACGTCTTTTGGAACGTGAGCCATGAGGGAACTCTTGTGATCAAGTATCCCTAAACCCGACCTTTTTCTCATTTTTCTCTCTTCATGATGATGAGGGATCCAAGGGCGGTGAGATAGGGTCGCGACAAGTATGATACGTCCTAGAGTTTTGGCTAGATGAGCAAGATCTGGTAGGGATGACTTACGTGTCATGCCTCATATCCATCTTTAGTGAGTTTTGGTGTCATCAGTGTCCTCGTAATCCCATGTCCCCATGATATGAGACAATCTATCCACCAAAAATTTCCTTCCACTTTCATCCCATCATCCCATCGAAAAATCGTAAAAATATTCATAAACCTATTGTAGTTAGGCCAAATTACTCATAAATTATATATATATTGCCAATTGAATTATAAACATTTTGCATTTGTATCGATTCAATCTATTCGGTCAATTATGATTAGAAATTGCTAACATGGATGCCAAACATCCTACGTCACAGTGCTGATAGTTATGTGGATAATTTTTAATAATATTTTAACAAATTTTTGAATTTTTATTTAAATTTTTCATTTATTTTGTCTTTTCTTTTGTTTTTCCTCACCATTCCCAGCAAGAGTCGTTAGAGCTGATCAACCACTAGGTGAGGCCTTTTGCTCGATTTCAAGGCACTACAAGTTTGCCGGAAGGTGAGGCGATGCTGGACTTGCTAGAATCTGCAAAAAAATCAAGGACTCGACTAAGCTTAGTTTTTCATACGTATGGAGAATGGTGCCACTAATATAGCCGAGTGAACCGAAAGCACCGAACATCCACGCATAAGGATACAACTGAAAAGTCGTCCAAGGGACATCATTAAGCAAACATCATCTCCAAGGTTTTGTTGATTTTGAGGAGGAAGAAGAAGAGGGTGAAAAGGAACAGGAAGAAGAAAGTGATGCTGAAGAGTCTGAAGAGAAGGAGGATGAGGATGAAGACTAAAAAGGAGATGCTACAGTGAACCAACAATTGGAAGACATTGAGGAAATTAGGGACATTGATGCCCCGAAGTTGAGGAGACTGAACCAAAAAAGTGATCTCGTGTTGGAAAGGAGAAGGTGCAAGAAGAAGAAGTTTCATCTCAACCTGAAGGCACCAAAACAAGGAAAGAACATAAGAAAACTCCATTAGTTGCACCTACTACCAGTGATGGTATCAGTAGATCTCCTGTAGATGCTGAAGATGTATTCACAAGTCATTTCCTTGAAGTTCCAACTGAAGGTGTTGAAGAGGAAACTCCAAGTCAGGGGAAGCAACAAATTGCACACATTCAAGGTGACGTTCCTTCACTTCTGGATGCTCCACATATTCATTTTGCTGAAGCTAGTGCCCAAACTGAATCGGATGCAAACTATTCACGAATAGTATAACTCCTCCTGGAGATAAAGGCACAACAATATGCGATAGAGTTTGAGATTCAGAAGTTGCATGCTACTTTAAGATCTACCTCATAACTCCTTATGGGCAAGGTACAGTCTCTTGACACTCAAGTTCAAATGTTGAATCAATAGGCTTCGCAAACTGTAGCCAAAGTGGAGACTATCTATCATGAGTGCTTGCATAAGTTTGAGGAGACCATGCAGTCTTTGGAGGATTTCCAACTTGTTTGTGTTCCAAAATAGCCTTGATCATCTTCTCAATCATTCTTTTTATACTTAACTGACTTTATCTTTTTGCTGATGACAAAAAAGGGGAGAGAGAGAGCAGATTTAAAGTTCTTTTTATACTTAATTAACTCTCATTAGCGTAGAAAGTTGTCAGCATGGGAGATTGGACATAAGCTTGATCAAAGCCGAACCACTATAAATCTTGTGTTCAATTTCCTCTTCCCTTAACTCTTTTAATCAATTTGTTGTGATATTTTTTTGAGTTTTGCTATGTTTTAAAACATCTTATTTGAGTCTAAATCTATATCAAAAGTCTGATGTCTGACAAACTCAGTTTGAAGAAAAATATTTTTACTGCATCTTTAGATCAATATGTTTTTACATCTATTCACCCCCCTCTAGGTGTTAATATTATCTCTTTCAAGTTGAACAACTAAATGGACCATCTTGGGCACAGTAGAATTTCTGTGCGCAGCTGTAGCATATGGTTCTTTCCCTTTCGACGAATTGAGGGCACCAAAAAGGAAAAAGATAATACGCAGCACTCCAGTCCAGTCCATGAACTCGGAATTGAAAGGGAAAAGGTGATTATGAAGATTGACTCTGTCTTCGATCAGTACTCGAATATTTTTCTCAATGTTCCACTCTGTTTGTGCGTGGCGCATAACAACGATCTTAGCACTGATACGCTAACGGGAGTTAATTGACTGTGCTCGGCCGATTTGACTATGTGCATTGCATCTTCCATTGCTGTTGAACTTCATATTGGGTAGAGAGAGAGAAAAAATTCTTGATAGGAAGGTTTCTCTTTGGACTTCTTTTCTGGGGTTAGTGCAAGTTCAACAATGTGGAGGAGAAGTTAAAGAACAAAGCCGCCTGGGCTTGATCATGACGCGCCGGTCTTCATCTCGGTCTTCCCAGAGTAAACGCTAAGATACGGCGAATTGATATTTCGTAGAAAAGTTCATAAATGACCAATGATGATGGAGAAGGGCTAAGGAAGAATGATGGATAGGGACAAGGACTGAGGAAGAATGATGGAGAAGTAGAAAGGACCAAAGAAGAAAGAAGGAGAAAGGACATGACGTGCTGACCATGTGATTTTTTTATTCAATCATCACTTACTTAGCAATCCACATCGAAATAAGTAAAGTAATATGGGGTTAGAGGTGATGGAAGAGCCACATGGAACCCCCATTCGAAAAAATTTAAGAGAACTAAATTTAAAAAGTAAAATTAACAAATGGTATTGAACAACAAAAAATAGTTCGAGAACCTCAGTACCCCTAGCCTTGAAAGAGCATTTTCTCACACCTAATGAATGAGTCATGTCTTGTAATAACATGAAAATTGCTTCAATAATTGCTATCACAGACCTAAGCAAGTCTTTAAATGAGTACATCCGGATCCTCATTTGAATATCAAGATCACTTGGATGTAAAACAACAATAGTGTATTGCTGGGTATGGGGCAAGAAAAAGCATATTGTACTGATTGGGGGCACAAGGACACAAGATGTGTAGGCATTGATACAAAATATGGAATGCGTCCATGAAACCTACCATCCCAATATATCAAAAAGGTAGGCTATGGAGGCTCTTGATGTGTGAGTCATATTCGATAGTAACCTAAGAATTGCTTCAATAACTGTTATATAAGATCAAAATTACAACTGGCTCTACTCTTACTAGGACATTTCGAGTGATGTATTGAATAAAATTTTTCCAAATTAATTACTTGATTCATTTAATTAATAGCATGACACATCTCCTGTATTTACCTAGATGTTGCCGATCTATTTTCATAGAATTGAATCAATTTGCATCGATACTAAAAGAGTTCCATTCACGAGACAAAGAATTGGGAGAAACCAAACTAGTAAGAAACGAAGTGGATACCCTAGAAAGAGTACTATCTTGAATATGTTTGAAGTGTTGTTTTCATAAATATCGTGACGCGGGTGAGGATCTTTTCACCATGAGGATCTTGTACTCCTTTGAACTTTGCTTTACTGACCAAAAAAAAAAAAAAACTTTGCTTTTATTATTGTGCTCTTAGGTGGTCGGCCAATGGGGGTTCGAGCGGTAATTTTCAGCCGAAGCACTTAATGTGTGTCAAGTGATGTTGATCTTGTTCATTAAAAAAGCCAGTGCCTGCTTAGAGAGAACGTTTCTCAATAGAAACACAATCAATGGCAAAGGTGGACATTGAAAATTACTGAAGATACTTATAGGATATAATATAGATATCATCACTGAAATTGTATTGTACATAAGGTATGGTGTCATATCATATAAGAATATGGAAAATTTTATTGCTCGAGTAACTGGACACACTTGACTCTGTCAATTGTCAAGCATTGTCTAATGAGTGGGTCTCTCACACACATTGGCTAAGTGACGACATGACTCTTCAACGGGATCGAAATGGATACAGAACTAGTGTCAAGTAAAATACCCAATTTGCCTCTCACCATATATCTCAAAATGCTACTAGAAGCTCTCTTCTGCTTGGTTGAGATGGCTATGATCACCCCAGGACTTTATGACCCAGTCGTCCCTGCTAAACATGTGCAAAATGCTGATCGAACCATTTTGCACCTTCGGCGAAAGACCTTCATTCGGGCGAGCCTGCCGGTAGATACACCTGTGCACGGTTCCATGAGTGACGACCACTACTCGCTCCCCTGCATGGTGAAGGGTACATTCATTTCCGATTGCCGATGTTTCCAAGCTAATTAAAACTCTTTCTGGGAATAAATGTCAAGGGATTAGAATGAAGTGTCTGTCGATAGTCCCTTGTCTAGTCTACAAATTTTAAAACCATTAAAGCAACAATTTTTGCTCCAAGCCATCCAAGATTCTCTCTCTCTCTCTCTCTCTCTCTCTCTCTCTCTCTCTCTCACACGCATGCGTGCATGCATCCGGGTATAACCTTGAAAGTTGAATGTACACGCACATTCATATTATATCAAGTAACTATAGACGGACATTAACATAGGCATCTTCCGACAAATTATAGACGCGCAGATATTTACCCTTTGTGTGCTTAAATTTGGTGGCTTTGTGTGTAGTTTTGGCAAATAAGCAAGGTAGACACATTGATCTTATGCATCCATGACTTCACAAAATATTGTCGGGCCATAGCCTGTAGGGGCAGATCTAGAAATCGGAGGTCATGAGAGCTATCATTTGCGTAAAATCTATGGGACTACTACAACTCTTTCAAAAATTTTAAGTTGTTTGATTGATGCGTGGTGTAACGGATAAATAGTCTAACAATTAGTAAAGCTACCGCAAGTCTATCCTAGGTAAAACATTAGTCTTTATAAAGTTTGTGCAAAGTCGTTTATGTCGTGGAATTCTGTTGTTAAATTTCAATTGCGGGTAAGCTCAAAATAGTTTGTGAATGAGTTTTGTGGTCTTCCACTCTACAAAGATACCGGCTCTAACCTTATTGTGCAAAGCGAAATTCGGGAATGGCTAGACATGGATTAATGGCAATATTTCATGATAATGCTGGTTTACCTTTGTGCTTTAAGCCAATGTTTTGCAAGCAACTAGTGCATCGCCGGTAAACCTGATCCTTACTTTCACCACCGTCCTGCGTATAAAACCAATCAATGCGAAGCCCTGATCAAACAATTCTCCTTTGAAGAACCAAGTTGAAGTCCACGCTCTCCAAGAATTTAACATCCTTTTCTAACACACGAATATGTTCTTTAGAAATGGGGGAAACATGTGAGTTTTTTTGACTTAATGAGCTCAATAGGGATCGACTAAAATTCTCGCGCATTTTGACCGGCATAGGGAAAGGAACAAAAACGGATGAAACCCTAGCAACTCTTTTCTGAACCGGATGAAAGTCACAAATTGATACTAAAATGTTATCCTTGCGTGTCACTTGCAAAGAATATCTAGGCACCGAAAAATAACCAGTTCAACTCGCTTCTGGACTAGCGTGACAGCATATTCTGGAACTTCTTGAACTTGTAAAAGACTCACATGGGAAGTTAGTTACGTACTAAAGTTTAGGGAGGCCTAAATAAGAATCGATGAGCAATTAGCCGTTTGATTTTTGGTCGAGCTCATACCGGGATTTCTTGATCCCACCTTCTGAACCGGTAGGCCTCATAACTCTGGGGATAAAGGCTAGCTGCCTCTTTTTCACTAAGGCCTTGAAGCTTTCCTGGATTTTGTTCCTGTAGATCTGGATCTTTGATAACCTGATTCAAGAAAGGATTCAGTAAATTTTGTACAGGTGTTCAGCCACTTCTATCATTTCCAAGGATTAAACGGCAGCTCTTTCCAAAGCATTCTAAAGCGTATGACTTTATTAAGTAGCGTGTCGCCTATTCCTTGGGCTTGGAGTAGTCAATTCTCTCGATGATTTAGATGATGACAAAACTGCATGCTTGGTTACTCACATGTTTATTTGAGTGAATGCGAGGAAACATAGGTATGCCTTAAGTGCTCCAGGTGCAGGTTATGGAACCGTAAGATATTTACAGCACAACACCGAAGGATACGGACACTAGACACAGTTATTGGAAAGAAGACTTTGCACTAGGAAAGTTTTTAAACAAGAGTACAAAGTTTCATCCAGCTCAAATGAAGAAAGAATATTTCTTATCAAGAGAACGACAAATTGATCGTGACAAGTAAGGAAAGATTTTTGAAGCTGCATAAATTGTCACTCGGTATGGTTTTATGAGTTGAAATTGTTGAATAGCATTCATGGATATCTGTCTATGCAATGGGTAACTGTCACCCAACATAATGCTAGATGATGATATGTTGATAGTTCATACCTCCCTCACACCACAAGTGGCTGCAATCACTTCTGCTGTCTCCATAGCTCGTTTTAGATTAGACGAGTAAATAGCAGAGATTTCACGTTCTTTGGATAGTCTATCAGCTACCTTTTTGGATTCAAGATAGAAATATAGTAAGAAGCAAGCGAGACCTATTAGATCATTCCAACTCTAGAGGGATAGAGAGCATGAGAAAAGTCTACTTACCACGCTTGTTTGCTGCCTTCCAACTTCATTTAATTTCACATCCGAATGACCCTGGCTCAAAAGGGAAATGATTAAGTACTCTTGTTGTATGTTAGCCTACTCCAAATGAGCCGTTAGATCATGTGAATTTTTATATCATGTGAGACCTTAGTGATCTAACGGCTCATGTGGACTGGGTAATTAAGCCAAGTAAGTCGAGAATACTCAATAGAAGCTTGCTAAAAGAGAGCCTAATTGCTTGGATCGAGGTCCATGGATTAAGTACAATTTTGGTTGTTAAATCTTGTGGACCTATGTGTAACCCACAAGATCAAGGGTTGTGATTATCTCTACTAGTAAGTATCGAGTCCAAACAAGTAATTGCCGCACTCGATGTAAAGTACCATACCTTGGTCAGCAAAAGATGGGCATAAACAAGTTCAAATCCGAACAAGGCAAGGTAGGAGATAAAGCGGGCTCAAATTTAAACTCTCAAAGTGAGTTAAATATGATATCAAACTGAAATAATAATTCAATGGACTCCTAGGATTAGTCAACACCCAAATTGTTCTAATAGGTTAAACTTATAGATGAGCCATCTTGGACACTGGAGAATTCGGTGTGTATCCATAGCAAGAAGAAGGAGAAGAAGAAGGAGAAGGAGAAGGAGAAGGAGAAGAAGAAGAAGGAGAAGGAGCAGAAGCAGCAGAAGAAGCAGAAGCAGAAGGAGAAGGAGAAGCAGGAGAAGCAGGAGAAGAAGAAGAAAGAACCATGTCTAATCAGAAATTGTTCCCGCAAAAAGAATGATTACCAAACACACTCTCAAATGATTGAACATTGAGGCTGTCAATGATCCATACCTGAATTCTATAATCAACGTTCCAATCTGTTTGTCCATGACGTACAAGGACGATCTCAGCATGGTCTACACTAGGGTGAACTGATTGAGCATCTTTATCATCATTCAATTTACCAGCATCTCTAACAAAATCGCAATTTCAAATATGAGAGTATCATCATTCAATTCAACAGCATCCCCAGCAAAATTGCAATTTAAAATACGAGAGAGAGAGAGAGAGAGAGAGAGAGAGAGAGAGAGAGAGAGAGAGAGAGAGAGGAGTACCTAGACCCTAGCTCGACCGATTTCGCTATGCGTGCTGTGTCCTCCATTGCTTTTGAACTTCAGATTCGAGAGAGAAAAAGAACGAACATGTTTATGGGAAGGTTTCTAATTGGACTTCGTTTCGAGTGTTGGTGCAGGTTAAATAGAGAGAGAGAGAGAGAGAGAGGAGTACCTAGACCCTAGCTCGACCGATTTCGCTATGCGTGCTGTGTCCTCCATTGCTTTTGAACTTCAGATTCGAGAGAGAAAAAGAACGAACATGTTTATGGGAGGGTTTCTAATTGGACTTCGTTTCGAGTGTTGGTGCAGGTTAAATAGGGTGTAGGTGAAGTCGAAGAATAATGACGTTCGAGCTTTTGTTTCGAAGGCGTTATTCTTCCTCTTGGTCTTCCCAGACTTCCCAATGTAGACGGCAAATACGTTTCCAAGAAGTTGCAGAACAAAGCGGGGTACCTTTCGTACGAAAGTTCATAAAATGACCAATAATGGAGACAGCACAAGCCAATCAGGCCCAATGAAATTAGAAAGGAGCAGCGCAAGCCAATCATTGTCTACGTGATCTCTCTCTTACGATCGAGGGGTCCCTGTCTTCCTTGGCGCCAAAGTCAATCAGACCAAATGAAGTCTGAGAGAGAGAGAGAGAGAGAGAGAGAGAGAGAAGTGTAATGTAGACCAGGGCTGATCTAAGGTGAGATAGAAGGTTTCTTAATTAGTCTAATATGGGGCTGGCTAGCGTGGGCGAGTTGAGCCTGGCTCGTAATGAGGAACTGGCTGGAAACTCTATAAATAGTGCTCAAATCTCTCCTCTAACCCAAAATTCTCACCCGTATCCTCACCTAAGGGGCGTTTACCTAACGTTACACGTGAGAGGGCCGCCTCATTGAGCCAATGATACGGAGGGCAATAGAGGAGAAGGATGTGCGTGAAACATTGTGTTTCCGCTTCCGCTTCAAGAACAATGGATCTCAAAACAGGTGCGTAAATTCTTTCTACTCAATCATGCATGTTCTTGTTCTAGTTATAGAGATCTTGGGGTTTGCGCAATTTGCGTGTAACAGAAAGCACAAGTCATATTTTTCTTCATGATTTGAAGGTTCCTCATCTTCCCCGGTGCCAAGCCAATCGCTCGAAATGATTCTGGCAAAACATTTCGGATTATTTTATGTTAAAGTAAAAGGACTTTGAACTTTTTTTAATCGTTCGATCTGTTGTTGTTTTTGTTTTTTTTTTAATTGTTCCATATGGTCTTCGTCTTCCCCCGTCACTATCCATGGCCCCTCTTTTTCTTGTGGCTGAAGACCCCAACCACCACTAGACTAGACCAGACCCGGGAATTTCTGACTTGAGAAACGACTCCTCGCCCTCCCTCGGATTGAATGTTGAGACAGTCAAGATATCTTAAGAGATTGTGATGGCCTCAAATTTGCGATCGTGTTACAAGGAGAGAGAGAGAGAGAGAGAGTGTGCAACCCGTGGAAGGGGGTTCATTGCGAGGCTTGCATATGCTGCAATGGTCGTGTCTCCTGTCAATGATCTCGGTAATGCACGACAACGAGGTCAATGAAGCCTCTCTTCCTCTTTCGTTCTGTCCGCCGTTTATCTTTCCCAACAAATCCTCTAATTTCATCCCAATTCTCTCTTTCCACGGTTCATGGATAACCCGCATGGTCACCGGAGGGCTTCAGCCCCAGAAAGGGCCCTAGGTGACCCGCCGTCGGCAGTGGCGGCCCCCCTTTCTGGTCATATGGTGACTTACGTCATCGCTGTTGACTTCTCGCTAAATGTTAAAATTTACATATATCTGTATCTATGTATTAAGTACATATTCTCCTCCAATCCCAAACAAAAGAAATAGAAATAATAATAAGGAAAGAAGAAGACGAAGAAAGCTGAGGCTGAGAAATGTAAAAGATCAATTGAAATGCATCTACTGCGATTTTGTTTTCCTCAGTCTTCTTCATCATCATCTTGATCGACGCCTTTCTAGAAATTTATCACAAATAGCTTAGAACTGAAAGTGCCATGCTACTATTATTGTCCAAGGTCACCTTAGTTGAACACCACTTGCTGCTATGACGAGGCTTGAGCTCACTTATAGCCGGTTGTCGGTTGCTGCCATGGCTAACTAGCCAAGGAAGAAGCCAAAATATATATAATTTAAATTTAAAATAATTATAAACTAGATTTTTTAAAATAAAAAATAAAAATAAAAGTAAAAGTGTTTGGTGAAAGAAAATACTTGGTCGAGAGGTGAAAGAAAGAGGATAGTAAATATTTTCTGCTTTTTGGAAAGTGGATAACATTTTTCCTATTTTTGAAAGTGTTTTTCCCATTGGTTGGAAAATATTTTCTTTAACTAGTTTTTATGAATTAAATGCCAGAAAATTCGAAATATTTGTTTTTTGTGAAACGAACAGAGCCTTAGATAGAAGGGTTTGTTTTCCGACCTCCATTGAAAATAACTACGTGATATGAAGTTACAATTGATGGAAAGGGCATATAGAACCCATTTAAAAAAGTTCAAAGACTAAACTTAAAAACAAAATTAAAGAACGATGTTGACCAATAAAAACCAGCTCCGAGGACCTCATAAAATTCATTACTCCTAGTGTAAAATGCACAATTCCTTGCACCTAATGGTGTCATATCCCCCAGTAATATGAAATTGAGAAAATAACAAGTGGAAAGCACATCAATATTTTCTCTCTATCAATGTTGTCCTGAAAATATCTAATAATGATTTTCCAATGTAGTTCAAAAGAACGCCGTTTTATAAAATCGAAACGACAGTGAGTGGTTGGCTCGGACGATTTGACTATGTGCATAACGTCCTCCTTTGCCGTCGAACTTCAATTTGGGAGAGAGAAAAAGAAATTTCCAGGAAGGTTTCTAAGTTGACCTCTTTTCCCTGGTCGGTGAGAGTTAAATAGAGCTTAGAAGAAGTTGAAGAATAGCATGGTGTGGGCCTGTTTCGGAGGCGTTGGTCTTCGTCCCGGTCTTCCTAGAGTAAACGATAAAAAAAAAATGTCCGACCAATCTTTCATAGGAAAGTCTATAATCAACCAATAATGGAGAAAGCACAAGTCATCTTTTTCTTCATGATCTGTAGGTCTTCGTCTTCCCCGGTGCCAAGCCAATCACTCGAAATAATTCTAGCAAAACATTTTGGATTATTGTAATGTTAAAGTAGAAGGACTTTGAACATTTTTTCATTGTTCGATGTGTTGTTGATTTTTTTTTTTTAATCGTTCGATATGGTCTTCGTCTTCCCCTATCACTGTCCATGGCCACTCTTCTTGTTGTGGCTGAACACCACAACCACCACTAAACTAGACCCCACAATTTCTGACTTGGCAACGACTCCTCTCCATTTCTTGGTCAGATTTGAGGCTGTGGCAATCTTGGATTGAATGTTGAGGCAGTCGAGATATCTTAGACGCTGTGATGGCCTCAAATTTGAGGTCAAGAGAGAAAGTGCAACCTGGGGAGGGGGATGTATTAGGAGGCTTGCACATGCTGCGATGGTCGTGAATTATGTGTCGGCGAAATAATCTCGATAATGCACGACAATGAGGTCATGGATAGCGATGATGACAGATGAGGAAAAATGAAGGAGAAGAAGAAAGGGCTAAAAAAGTCAAACAAAAAACAAGGGTTAATACCCTGAAAAACCCCAAACTAGTACACACTTGACAAATTTATCACAAACTATTTTTTGACGATCAAAAACCCCAAACTGGTATACCTTTGACAAATTTACCCCAAATTGGTACACTTGTGGCAAATTTACCCTATGTTAGTTTTCGTTAAATTTTACTATCAAATTATTAAGTTAAATAACACATGACAGTTGATTAATATACCAATTTGGGATTTTGCACTATGTTTATCATAGTTTACAATTTTTATGATTTTTTTGTGATGTTAATCCAATTTAGCGAATGATATATTTGTTACAAATTTACCAATTTGGGGTTTTTTGTGGTCAAATAAATTAGTTTTAGGTAAATTTATTATAAATATACTAGTTTTAAGGTTTTTTATGGTCAATTATGGTAAATTTGTCACATATGTACCAGTTTGAGGTTTTTTATGTTAAAAAAATGGTTTATGATAAAATTTGTCATAAATGTACCAGTTTGGGGTTTTTTAGGATATTAACCCAAAAAAGAAAAAAAAAATAACGAGAAAACTTTTACTAACTTGAATAGATGGAAATGAGGTGCCAAGCAATGTCATTTTCCTGTCCGGTGATTGCTTAAGCTACAATCCACGTCAAACCACAAGATATAGAGTTAATATGAATGGAATGGCTACATTGTACCCATATTAAAAAGTTCAAAGTCTAAATCAAGACAAAAAAGGGTCATTTTGCCACCAAGCCAAACTCCGCAAGGAGTTCTAAAAGATCCTTGCAAATGAAGAAATTCTCTGGCCAGTGAATCCAGAACAGCCTGGATCTCTGATGATGAGGGGCGCAACACCTCCTGTCATCACACATTGAACTCTGGTTAGGCAGAAAAAGAAACGAACCACTTCTATCAAAGATCAAAATAATGACCATCTCTACTCCCGATGGGGGGCCAATTTCATAAAAAAGCACGAACTTTATGTGTTGTCCTAAATATGGCCCGAACTTTATTTTGTCTAAAAAAAAATTAAACTTTAGGTGTTGTCCCAAATCTGACCTGAACTTTATTTGAGATAAAATAAAATAAGTCTATTACAAATAGGCTCCATACCTCTATTTAACTACAAGATACACACGCATTTAATATATTGCTTTAAGGCAATATAATCTTCTGCTTCCAACCCAACTCTTGACATTGCAAATAGCTTGCCAATTGTTAATTGATCTAATGGTCCTAGCTATGTGCCTTGTCCCCTAGAACTGAAACTGCTGAATTATTTTTTCCATGAGAATCATTTGTAAAGTTTACCTCATTGGAGGACAGACTTAAATTTAACACTTTCTCCAAAAACTCGAATGCAGCATTTTGCTGTGTTGGATATTATTGCTGACATGAAAATCCTACGTTGGATGACTGTAAAATGAGGGTTAACGGAAAGCCAGATTTGGGACACAAGTGAAAGTTTGTGCTTTTTTTTTAGACAAAATAAAATTCGGGCCAGATTTTGGACAATACCTAAAGTTCATGATTTCTTTTTTTAGACAAAATAAAATTATGGCCATATTTGGGACAACACCTAAAGTTTGTGCTTTTTTTTAGACAAAATAAAGTTTGGACCAGATTTGGGACAACACCTAAAGTTCGTGCTTTTTTATGAAATTGGCCCCCCGCTAGGATATTGAAACTCACGTAAATTGTCATTTATCTTGCTTATTTTCTGCGAAAACAATCTTTAATGATCTCCTCCCTTTTCCATATACCCAATGGGACAGATTAATCTCTCCCGAATCAGCAGAGCTCCTAACTCAGCCCATCCTTGATTCTAAAATCAAAAATGTTGTCTGGGGTCTTAAATCTTTCAAATCTCGTGGACCAAATGGATTTGAACCCATCTTCCATCATAGTCTCTGTCAAAGGGAATCTGGAAACTTCTTAACCTAACCAATGTACTAAGATAGGTCACATACAACATTTTATTTCAAAAGCACCCCTTTTACCACGAACAGCGATGCATAAGCAATCGGAGACTACACAACAAACATACACGGAACAAATTTGGAAAACAATCTCAGAAAGAAACTCCTCAGATATTGAAGACTATTTATTTCTTTCGAAAAGGAAATAAAATCAATAAGAAGGAAATCTTCATGTGATTTTTCTTTTTTACTTTGAATGACTACTTGAGCAAAAGTCAATTATGTTGCATTGTTCCCACGAAAAAATTTAACTCATTTATAGATGTAATGAAAGTCTATCACGCCCCGAACCTCGACGCGTGCCCATCCCTTTTTGGTCAATAATATTTTGCGACTTCTCAGGACGAGTCGCCAACCCTTTTGTTTTTATTGCACATGCGGAAGAAAAATAAATCCCCTAACAATAATTATCTCGGGATAGAAAAGTAGAACAACACATTCACAATCAAACACTTTTATAAACAACAAGTTTAGATACAAAAAGAGTCAGGTCAAAAGTCTATAAGAAGGTCGGCTCTAAAAAACAAAGGTATTGTCCTACAACATACTAGTCGAACCCAAACATCAATCCTTCTGACTCCACCTCCACAAATTCCGGGGCTTTGGTCCTCCATCACCATCTTTTAAGGACCTGAAAATGGTTATTCAATAACCGGTGAGACAGGTGAGACAATATATCGGTAAGTCCATGCTTTAAATCCCGATTATGAGGGTAATACATCCGAGGCGCCCTAACCACACAATCATGCATTTGGTATAGAGGACTTACCTCGCCTCAGTTCCATCCTATAAGTCAGTATAGTTTATATCATGAACAGCCATATAGTTATGAGCAACAATTAGGCTCCAACAACTGAAATGCCACACTCAATTCTCAAATAGTACAGGGGTCCTAATTATAAGGCAAAATCGTTATGACACATCCCATTTCATGTCACACAATTTTGTCCCATAATCCGACGCGGATATTTCACTCAACACACGTTCCAATTAATAATTACGCCCACTCTAGGGTATGGCCTACTTGAAGTTTGGCGGTCTATTGGCGTAACCAGGCATCGTCTCACCCCATTGAGCATAGTTACGTCTCTCAAAGATGACTTTCTCGAGGGAGTATAGGTCCAACCTCTACTGCGACCCAAATCCCAATAAATGGGTATCCCATATAGGGTACTATCCACCCGACACAGTTTGGAAACGGGTTCTATTAACCAACACACGACCAATCAATCTTGGCCTAGGACACTGTGCATTGCACTCAAATGCCTCGATTAAAATAGTGATCTTGGCCTATTTTCTTTGTATTAAAAACACCCAGTGAAAATAATCGTGTGTGGGTACACAGTCAGATTGGACCAGGAAAATTCATGACCTTCTTTTTTTAAAATCCCACTGGTTTATATAGTATATAAAACAATTTTCGGAGTTTACAACCCGACACTCGGGATTTTCTGAATTAAAATATCAAAATTTACAATTTTTGGAATAATTGACTCAATTTACAATTTTTGGAATAATTGACTCAATTTCCAATCAGCACTCAACTTTCACAATTTAACACTCGATTGTAGAAATTAACCACATCATTGCAATTAGCACGAAATTCCGGTCACCGACTATCTCAATATAATTTCCGGAATTTTTTTAATAATTAAATAATTTCTAAAATTAATTAAATAAATGCAGTAAATACTAAAAATGCTTAGGCTAAATAATTCTAATCTAACCACCTATTGAACTAAATAAATCATTCTAAGCATCCTAGCTATATAACAATACACTAATCTAATTAACTATAAATTTCTAACCACCTAATTACTTAATCTAACTATCCTAATTTAACTAACTAAACTAATACTTAAACTAATTACACTTAAATAAATCTAAACACCCCATTAAACGTCATTAGCCTACTAAGAAGAATTTAGTACATAAACTTACTGGTTTATTGCGGAAACAGTTCATCGCGATGATAATGCAATGACGGCAATGGAATTCGAATTTTTCATGGCGTCGACAGACACTCGGGCCAGGCCTGGAATTGGCCTCACAAATCTTAGCCCAAATTGAGATTTGTTAATGAGTCGGGCTGGGCTTACTTTGCGGGTCGATGGGCTAACTTCAAGACTGGGCCTGGGTTTGCTGAAAGATGGGTCGAAATGCTTTGAAGAAGTTGATGGGCTTGAAACTTGGGCTTCAAATTCAACTGAAGGTGGGCTGGCTACTGTACTGGGCTGCTGGACCCAAAAAATATCTCTGGGCTATGGGCTTCGGCTTCAAATTGTTGGGTTGCTGCTGGCTTCTTGTGCTGTGGCAATTTTCGTGGGCTTCAAATGGCCCATTTGCTGGGCCGAGCAAAAAGAAAAGGAGACTGCTGGGCCGAAGACACGGCTGGCTGGTCGTGCGTTGCTGCAAGCCATCGTTGGAAACGTGGACTGCTGCAGGGGTGTGAGGCGGCGGAGAAGCGGACGAAGGAGAGAAGACACGAAGACCTAGAGTTGATCGGTGGAGATTTGTGCTCAACAAAGGCTTCGGTGGAGACGTCGCGGAAGAAGACTCGCGGTCAACTGACCGCTGAAGGAGACCGACCAGCTGTCTTCGTGAGTGGAGGGACGACACGCGTTTGAGGAGCTGCAGAGGTGAAAGGCGATGAAGTTGCAGCTTGATTCGGTGGATGAAACAACCGTTAGTGGTGCTGCAGCGTTGACCGAACCGAATGAAGACTTGGGCGTGGCAGCTTCGGTGGTGGGGTGCTGGCACGCGGCAGGGGAAAACAATAAAAAATGGAGAGATGGGCGTTGAGAGAGAGAAATCCAGCGGAGAGAGACAGCTGCAGTCGTCGACGCAAATGAAGGAAAAACAAGAATAGACAGGGGCGGTGAAGGAGGGACAGCGACGGGAGGGAAGCAGCTGGCAAGGTGTGCTCGGCAAGCTTGGAAAAATGGGGTCCAAAGTCAGCAATTCTATCCCCTAATTCTTTCCAATAAATCAAGTCACAATTGAGCCAAGTTAAATATCAAAATTGCAGCCCCTTGCCAAAATTCCGAATTTCACTCCATTAGTTTCAATTTTCTTACTTGATTCCCCAAATTGAGGTCCAATTTTGATGAAAAAATATCCTGAACAATTTTCTACAAGTTCCCAACACTCAAAGGCTCAGCTTGGAAGTCTAAATTTCATTCAACTTAGCCCATCCGAATTCCCGTTAATTTTCCACGACGCCTGAATCGATTTTCTGTAAAAATCTCGGAATCTCCGAAAATTTTTCGGAGGATAAGTCGACGTTCCTAAAATAAATCATGATATGACAAAAATTTCAATTTATGAAATCGGGTTCAAATTCGTGGTTAATTTCAATTTGGCGCGATTTTAGCGTGACCTAGCCTACCGGGTAGCTTTTCGGAATTTTTGGTACAATTGACCCGTGATCAATTTATTTCTTGTCACAATATACTTCTTCGACCTATTGGCGACTCTTGATTGTCGTGAAAATTTTGAAGTTTCAAATACGGACACCGGGTATAAAAATAACAGAAAAATCAGTCTAGTGCTTTGTTTGACAAGAATTTTGCAATCAGGTGGAATCAGCCACACACTAATCACATATCTCTATCGAATTGACCTATCTTCGGTCTCTGATCGATTTTGATGGTGCCGTATTAACCCTTGTAGATCAAACACGGTTGAGCAACATCGATTCACGATCGAATTCTCAAGTCCATTGCATTGAAATCTCTTAATGATTTCCCTAGATAGTCTAATTATCTCATGAGTGATTAGTTCAGAAAATAACACTATAGACGTGTCAATGAAAGGCCCGATTTATTTAATTGAAAACGAAATCTAAAAATTCAGGCTGTCACAAAATCAAATTAGCAACCGCACGTGTATGCTTACCCAATTTACTGAGATTTCACAAAATTACTCAATAAGTGAAAATTTGTTGACTGCAACATCTAATTTGGCATTTGTTAATCAAATCCAATGTATTTAAATTTTTAAAAACATCATTTCATTTGTGGCGGTCACAAGATGATCACAAATTTTGATTTACTTGGAATAACTACTTGAGCAAAACTCAATTATTTTGCAGTGTATGCACGAAAAATAATGAAAGTCAAATTAGCAACCGCAAGGGTATGTTTACCTAATTTAATGATATTTCAAAGAATTACTCAACACTGCAACATCTAATTTGGCATTTATTAATCAAATCCAATATGCTTAAATTTTCAAAAACACTATTTCATTTGTGGGTAGTCACAAGTGTTATGATATAGGTTAATTTAAATGTGATCCCAATTTTGTATTTCCCAATTTTGTAATTCCAACTTATTGCTCAATTTATTACTCCCGTTTATTACATGATAATTGCGCATTAATATACTACCATAACGGTTTTGATGAAAGACGTCAAGAAACGGAATAAAAACGTCAGGTCGTCTAGTTTAAATTCTATCAGTGCAAAAAACACACCATCAAGTTTTAAGAAGTATTGGCTAGTGAAACAGGACATTTGGATAAGATGATTCCACAAATCGATCGATACACAGTTTGCACATCCGTTCAAGGTTTTTGGGTGATCCGTATTTGTATATTCTCATCAATGACTAAAGATATGTCGATCCTTACATTTTTGCAAAATTGTTATAATTATGCACGTATTTGTTTGTGAATGATAAATCAGGATCGCTTAGTTTTTCTTTAGACTTAGTCTAACAACAAGATGATCACAAATTTTGATTTTCAAGTTAACTTAGACAGCTATAGCTCGAGTTGAACTTAATCTTTCATTTAAGTCGTGTAAAATTATTACAAGAAACGACATTAAGTAACATGAAAAATGATAGCAGAAAAATTTAAAGTAATTGATTTTTTCATTTTTAAAGATTTGGACTTCTATTAGTTTTAAATCGGGCAAGACATTACAATTAACAAATTGAGGGGTGAATACAAACACTACTTGATCTTTCTTCTTGAAAAGTTTGATCATTTTTCTTTTCAATATGGCCTTACATTGAGTTATTAGATTTATACCATATCGAAGTGATATTTCCAAAAAAAAAAAAAAAAAAAAACTGAAGGATCCAATAGCGCAAAATGAGAATTCAAGGACTTAATTGGACAAATTACATAAGGTAAGGACCAAGAATGAAATTATCCTATAAGACATGACAAGTGGGTGAATCATCCCTTCAGCAAGGCCTTATCGTAGCTCATTACAGGTTAGGGCTACTAGAACGGCATAAAGAGTTTATCTAATTAGAAGATCTATCTCCACCAAACCCAGTTCTCAAATAATCTATTTGGTTGAGATGACTAATATCACCCCCGGATTTAAAGATCCAATTGTCCCCATCAAATAAGTGGAAAATGTTGACGGAAGTATTCAAGAATTTCACAGGTTGGTTATCTGGGCAAGCCTGCGCATGAAGCGTTTGGAGTACTCCACCATGAGTGACTGCTACTACTCGTTGTCCTGCATAGTGAAGAAAATTTTATTTGCAATTTCTATTTCCAGCTTAACTTATCCTAGAAATTCTTTAGTAGTGAATGGAAAGAGCAATTAAATCATGGTCGTCATCATCCTCATCCTCATCTTTCTTCTCCTATCATGAAGCAGGCAAACCCAAGAAAGGGCATTTAAAAGCAAAGAGCATTAGCAAACTCTTAGAAAACATTAAAACAACAAGTATAGCTATTCACCAAGTCCTGTTATGCTTAGCTTTCAAGACTGGAAAAGGTAATCTAGGAAAAACTCCTTTAAAAAGAAGCTATGGAGATTCGAACTAGTGAAATATGAGAATTATTGTGCCCGGTGAACACTATGCAAGGAGTCACTTTCATGGATAAAACTATTAACACTGCATTTAGGCTAGTAGAACACTCCACAATTCGGGTGAATAAGTGAAATAAATAATCTCTTTACCTTTGTGCTTCACACTGATGTTTCGTAAACATGTAATGCAGCGCTGATAAACCTGAGCAATACTTTCACCACCACCCTATGTGTAGAAAAAACAAGAAAAATGACTAATCAGACATTCCACTTGTGAAGTAATTTGAACCCTACAGGCTACCAAACTCATACTCAATAAATGTTAATCTTGTAATTCTTTGTTTTGTAACACCCAACACATGATATGCGAGCTTTATTATGTTTTGCTGATTAAAAAAAAACATGTAAGATGTGAATCCATTAAACAGTCTAAAATATGGGACTGAAATTTTTATAGTTGTGTATTAAACATATAGAAAAGAACACATCACCTGAACCATTGAACAACTCCAATAGCAAAAACTATGAATTTTGCAGTATTCACATATGCGTAGGTTCCATATAGAAAGTTAGTGGCAAAAATCAGGTGCATTTTGTCGATCTCTGTGCAAATAAAAACTCACCGGAAGTTCTTGATCTGTCTCCTGCGATAAAAGGGCTTTATAGGCTTCAGGACAGACACTAGCTGCCGCATGTGGATGAAGGCCTTGAAGATCCCCGAGATTTCTTTCTCGTAGACCTGGATCCTTAATAACCTAGTTTCTCATTTGTAAAGAACGTGCAAGATTTTTCAGCGGACCCAATCATTAATCGAACCATAAGAATAAAGATGAACTTTTACAACATTCTGAACTTTCCAACAAATAAAGAAAACATCTAATAGAATTTTTTAGCTCTACATCATTGTCCGAAATTACGTATATGTTGGGTTTGGTAACACCAAATGGGTAATGCCAAATTCGTGTGTGATTCTCGAAAAATAGAATGCCAAATCAAGAATGGTCTCACTACATTCATACCTCCAGTCCACCACAAGCAGTTGCAATCAGATTTGCCGTCTCAAAAGCTCGTTTTAAGTCAGATGAGTAAATTGCAGAGATTTTGCCTTCTTTGGATAGCCTTTCACCCACCTTTTAGGGAAAATAACAGAAGATGTCAGTAAACTTGTTAGTCAATCCAAAGAAATGAATTATATATCACTACAAATACTCACAGCAGTTGCTTGCTGCCTCCCAGTTTCATTCAATTCGACATCCAGAGTTCCCTTTTCAATGTAATGAAAGTAATTCGAAGGTAAATAGAAAAAGTGGCAAAAACCAATTTTAAACAAAATAGATGAGATGACAGATATCAGTACAATTAGAAATAGATTTGCTTAAACCCACGCATTAATACGGAGAAGCAACAAGCTAGCAATGCTTTTTCTCTAATTTGATTAGGCATGTCCTATCATGGAATTAATATTGATCCCTCAATCACAAAAACTGTAATAGAAGATATGAAACCTTAGCGGTAGAGTGTACATATTCTTTGCTATTACATCTTCTCTCATCTTTTGGGGTCACCCTGAATATTTCCTTGCCATCACAGGTTCCAATTTTATATAGGAAAAGAGAATTATGAAAATCAAAATAGAATTCTCAAGCAAAGGCTTGTACTGGTGTATTCACAATGCGATTACAGATTTATGTACATAACTTGACAAGAACTGATGTCATTCACCAAAATGATGCCTCTATTAATTAAACGTTTGGACTGTATTTTGTCACACAACGGGGAAATATCTAATAGTGTACTACATGCAATATTCGATATCGTAACAGTAATTAGCAATTTCTCCAAAATTAGAAGGCTAGAGAGAAATCCAAAACCTGAAATCTTCCGTCAACATTCCAGTCTGTTTCTCCGTGACGTATGACAATGATTTCAGGATAGTTCACCCCAATTGAAACCGATTGAGCATCACCATTGCAAACCAGTTCAGCAGCAACCCTAAAAGATAACCCGTGAAAAGAGGGAACTGGAAATCCTCATGCATATAAAGACAAAGCTACCACGACAGCAAAAAAAGTAAGAGATATGTGTACTGAAAGTCCTAAAACTTATCACGAAAGTGTAATTGAGTCCTAAAACTTACAAAAAGTATAATCAAGACCTAAAATTTCTCAAATTAATACAATCGAGTCTTTTTGTTAACTCCGTCCATTTAAATTAATGGAAAATGCTAACGTGGCTTTTTACAATGTTTTTTCACTCCTACATGGCAATGACGTAGCCAAAACATAGAACACTAGGCTAAAATGACGTTTTGGAGTTAATTCTATTTTTTAACCATAAGCTTAATTAAATTAAATAAAAAATATTTTAAAAAACACAAAAAAAAAAAGGGGCAAAGGCAAGGGTGGAGGCCCTTGCCAATGCCTACCCCATTGCCGGAAAAGGTTGAGGGGGCTTGGCGAGGGCTGGTGAGGATTTTCAAGGCCAAAGACTTGGGCCGAAGACCCTTGCCCACTAGGTGAGGGTTGCGGCCTTCCACCTAGATTTGTGCAAGAGTTGCTTACCCTTGATGAGGATTTCCAATCCTTGGTGCAATCCAGCGACCCTCACCAAGGGCCACCATAGCTAGGAAGAGCCAACGCCCCTCTAAGGGCCGATGACCCTCGCCTAGATTTAGGCGGAGGGTTGCGGGCCCTCTCTTGTAGTTGGTGAGGGTAGTTAGCCCTAGTCGAGGCCCCAACAACCCTCACTAGCCCTTTTCGGTGACAAGGGCGGCGGCAACAAGAACCCTACAGCCCTCGCCACCCTAGCCTTTAGCTTCTTTTTTTTTTTTTTTTTTCCATTTTTGTGTTTTTGGAAATACTTTTTTTTATTTAATTTAATTAATATTTTGGTTAAATAAATTAGAATTTAAGCCCCATCGTCACCATGTTGGGAGAAAAATATTTTAAAAAGCCATGTCGGCATTTTTCTTTACTCTAAATGAATGGAGTTAATGAAAAGACTCAATTGTACCAATTTGATAAATTTTAAAACTTGATTACAATTCTTGTAAACTTTTGGACTTGATTGTTCCATAATAGAAATACGTTTGATAGGACTCCTAATTTTTTTTTTGTCTCTTTTCTTTTTTTTTATACTTTTATTATTTTTTTCTTTTTTTTCTTTTTTCTTTTTCCTTCTCTCCTTCTTCCTCCATCTTTGTTGCTGATCGTGGGCGACGGTGGTCATTGGCGATTGGCTGAGCAAGGTTCGGCGAGCTCTGCGGAGACTCGCCTAATCACTGCAAGCCTCGGCCTCACCAAATTTGGGAGAGACCAAACTTCCCCTGGTGCAAGGTTGGCCTTGCCTTGGATTGGCGAGACTCAACCTCCTGGTGAGGCCCAACCTCATGCCGGCTAGGCCTTGCCAGGTCAAGACGAGGCCAACCTCAGGCCGTTTGGGTGTGAGGTTAAGGTTTGTGGTGGACTGGCGAGGCTCTAGCGAGCTCGTCGAACCTCACCCAATTGGTCCCCAGCCAATGTTGCCAACGGCAATGGTGGCGGTGCCCGGCAATGGCTAGCGACCAGTTGGGGGGAAGAAGAATAGAGAAGAAGAGAGAATGAGAGATAGAAAAGAAAAATAGGTTTGGGTTTTGTTTCTAAAATTGTTCATGAAAGGAAAGAAGCAACTTTTTTTTTACTTCTTAATTTTGTTCAAAATCTACTCCCAAAAAAAAAAAAAGAAGAGGTTTTTGTTTTCAAAACTAAAAAAATTTATCAAACTGATCTCTGTTTCAAATTGATTATCGGGCACAAAAGAATAAAATCGGTTACTATCGGACAAGTTATCTCTATCAGCAGCAAGCTCTTATCATCACCGAAATGACAAAAAACAGAATGCACTCACAAAACTAGATTGAGCTCACCCATTCTGGAGTTTTTCATTATCTTCCACATTTTGCGGAACTTCTGGAGAAAAAGAAAAAAAAAGAAGTCGACGAAAATGGAGGACAACGTCAAACCTCGAGCTTGAAGCCGACATGGCGATCTCGCGATTTGGCTCTGGACCGTGCGTCCCTGATAGCAGTTGACCGATGAATGGAGTTGCGAGTCCCAAACTTCGAGTTCAAGGAGCTACAACGCGCGGAGTGCTTCGGCCGATAAGCAAACGTAGACCATTAATCTTGATGGAGTCGCTGAAGATTTTATAGCAAAATGCATTTGATTCGGAGCCGTTGGTCTTCGCCTCGGTCTTCCCGGTGTGAATGATAAAATATTAAGTATGAGCACGAAAGTCGCAGAACAATTCCGTGTGGCCTCCGTCTTCATGATCTTTCGTAGGAAAGTTTATGAACGACCTGACACATTACGGGAGAAAACAAAAGGCGTGTTTTTTTCATTATGATCTGAATGTCTTCGTCTTCCCCGGTTCACCTGACAAAACACGAGGTCTCAAGTTTCGTATCGTCGTCGTTCTCTTCTTTTTCCTCAACACTTCAACTTATTCCTCTCTCTCTCTCTCTCTCTCTCTACTGTCAATATCCGCGGCAGCCTTAGTTGAAACCACCTGCCGCCGTGGCCCGCCCTAATCGCTGCTGTAATTGAATACCGCAACCACCTAAAACGAGGCCCAACAATTTGGGGACATTTGATTCGACCAAATTGCTTGGTCCAATCTTTTGATTCGAAATTTACTTCGTTTCTTGACTACTAAGCAAATAATGCATCCTGTTTTATATTGATTCAATATTTGGGTTTGCTTGTTTCTTCCTGCATATTCGATTTAGATTTTTCTATTATTTTTCCAACGGATTTTGCCCTTAAAATAATTACTAAATAAACTTAAAGTGCTTTTATCTAACAAACCCAATGGCGCTTTCAATAAAACTTTATTATATGCATAGCACTTATTTGATCTTATTAAAATACATATATGATCTATAAGCATCTTGTTTTATTTGCATATTTTCACCGTGCAGGGACAAAATGTGTCACGCAAAATTGTCAGTTTTATGTAAAATAAGCATATCATTGTATTATTTTCCAAACTTACTAACAAGTATGTTTACTTAGGATTTGTTGTGAGTTTGCTTTACTAAACATTGCTTTTTGCTAAAATAATATAAAAATAGTAGCAGAATCCTGGGTTATTCTAGTTGGGATGATATGTCCTAGAGTTTTGCCTTGATGAGCACGATCTGTTAGGGATGACTTACGTGTCATGCCTCATATTCATCTATAGTGAGTTCTGGTGTCATCGTCCTCGTAATCCCATTTCCCCATGATATGAGACAATCCTTCCACCCGAATTTCAACATATTTCATCCCATCCATCAAGAAAAAAAAAATTCATAAACTTATTACAGTTATACCAATTTAGTCATAATTTTTTTTTGTTAATTGAATTCTAATTTTTTTGCATTTAGACCAATTTAATCCATTCGGCCAATTATGATTAGAAATTACTGACATGGATACTGAGCATCCTATGTTGCATGACAGACGGTTACCGGGATAATTTTTAATAATATTTTAGCAATTTTTTGAATTTTTTATTTAATTTTTCATTTATTTTCTCTTTTCTTTCCCTTTCCTTCTTTTCTTTGTTTTTCCTCACCGCACCCACCAAGAGTCGGTAGAGCTTACCAACCACTGGGCGAGGCCTCTTGCCCGGGTGCAAGGCACGACAGGTTTGCTGGAAGGTGCGGCGATGCTAGACATTCTGGAATCTGCAAAAAATCGATGACTGGACTGAGCTTAGTTTTTCATACGTATGGAGAATGGTGTGAATGCCACCGATATAGCCGAGTGAACCGAAAGCACCGAACATCCACGCATAAGGAAGCAACAGAAAAGCCGTCCAAGGAGATCTAAATCAAGCAGACATCATCAATTGCATTCATGCCTGCCAAGCGCACAAAGCTCAAGAACAAACCCATAAAGAAAACTGCGAATGTAGAACCTATAAAGACATGATCAGATATAATTGCCATCACCTAAACGTACTAATCAACGTACGAAATTTTATTGCTAATAACAAGAAAAGATCAAGTGGCTTTGACACAATTTACAATGTCAAGCAATTCATCTTTATCTGGGTACTTGTAACAATTGTGGCACCCGAAACACTTTGGTTGAGTGACCAGAGGATAGACCTCTTCTAGGTCATTAGGAAAAATTGTTCGACCAATCAATGTATGCCTTCAGCCCGATCGATCTAACTAGGAGTTTCATCCCCACCAAACCTTGTGCTCGATATTTCATTTGGTTGAGATGACTAACATCACCTCAGGATTTCAAGACCCAGTTGTCCCCATCAAACAAATGGAAAATGTTGACAGAAGTACTTAGTACCTTTTTGCCAGACCGTTTATTTTGGCAGGCCCGCTTATGAAGGTATTGGATTACACCACCGTGAGTCACCAATACTACTCGTTCTCCTGATTAGTGAAGGAAAATTTTATTTGCAATTTCCCTTTGCCAACTTAAATTGTATCAATATTCTTTAGTATTGAACATGAAGTGCATTTAAATCATGGTTGTCTCGTCTTCGTCTTTCTTCTGCTATAACAAAGAAAGCAAATCGAAGAAAGATCATTTAAAAGCAAAGAGCACCAGCAAAGCTTTAGAGAGCATTAAAACAACAATTAAAGCTGTTCACCAATTCTTGCGATGCTTAGTTTTTGAGATTGGAAAAGGTAATCCTAGAAAAAAACTCCTTTAAAGCAGCTATGGATCGAACAAGTAAGATGTAACTTATAGTGCCTTGTCAACTCTATGCAAGGAGTCATATTCATATAGAAAACTATTAACATCGCATTTAGCTTATTAGAACACTCACACAATACTAGCGATTTAGCAACATAAAAAGATCTCTTTACCTTTGTGCTTCATACTAACGTTTCGCAAACACATAGTGAAGCGCTGGTACATCTGATTAATACTTTCACCACCACCCTATGTCCAGAGGAAACAAGAGAAACACCAATCAGACATTCCACCTGTGAATCAATTTTCTCCTAGTAGACTGCCAAAACTCTTTCTTGATAAATGTTTATCAAGTAAACAATTTTTTGAAATGCCTAATTTATGAGATGAGAACTTTACTATATTTTAAGGACTGAAAGGACATATAAAATGTGAATCCATAAAAAAGCCAAAAGAGTGGGACTAAAATTCTTCTAGCTGCATATATAACATCACGTGAACCATTTAAACAACTCCGATGACGAAAACCATCCACGCACATTACGCACGGTTTCCAAATTGAAAGTTGGTCGCAAAATGAAAATTGACCAAAGTCAGGTGCTTATTGTCGATCTCAGGGCAAATCAAAACCCACTGGAATTTCTCGATCCGTCTTCTGCGATCGAAGGATTTTGAAGGCTTCGGGACAGACCCTAGCTGCAGCAGGTGGCCGAAGGCCTCGAAGCTCGCCTAGATTTCTTTCCCGTAAACCTGGATCCTTGATAACCTAGATACTCATTTGAAAACAACATGCAAGATATTTCAGAGGACCCAATCATTAACTAAACTGTAAGAATGAACATGAACTTTTAGAACATTCAGAACTTTCCAACAAATAATGATAACATCTGATGGAATCTTTTAGCTCTACATCACTGCTTGAAATTTTTGTATATGCTAGGTTCCGTACTTCCAAATTGATAATACAAAAATTTATGAGTAATTCTCATTAAAAGAAAGCCAGATCAAAAATGGTCTCATTATATTCATACCTCCAGTCCATCACAAGCAGTTGATATCAGATTTGCCGTCTCCAAAGCTCGTTTTTGGTCAGATGAGTAAATTGTAGAGATTTTACTTTCTCTGGACAACCTTTCACCAACCTTTCAGGGAAAACAATAGAAGAAGGAAATAAACCAGTTGGTCGGTCCAATGAAAGGGATAACATATTACAAAAAAGTACTCACTGCAGTTGCTGTTGGGGTTTCATGAATCATGTATAAGAAAAATTAACAGAATAAATGCAGCGGAAACAAAAAAAATGTATTTTATACATGATTCTCCTTAGGCGTTGTTCGTGCGTTTTAATCAAAAATCTAAACACAAAGGGAGTTAAACGAAATACCTCTCGAAGCGCACTTTGAAACAAGTCGGTTCGGATGTTCTACAATTCGAGTCCCACAAGCGTCGGACCTCTAGTTCAGACACACCAACAACGAACGTCGAACGGAAGAGAGAATTTCGGATAACCACTTCGATCGTGCTAGCAATCACGTGGAAACAAAAACGTCGTATCCTTGATGTATAATAGTCACGGCCCGAATGAGATAATGTTCTTCTTTCTTGCGTCTTAAAAACACAAGAACACGCACACAATTTGCTCTCTGTTTTCAGCAAAACATTTTCTCTCTAAAACACAAAATGCACACCCACCTTTTCTCTGTTTTTCCAACCCCTTTAAGTGTCGCAAAAACAACTCTTTTAAACTAAAAATAAATAAACCGATCAGCAACGGTTGCTAATCGATGGACGATCGGCAACCGTTGCTGGTCGTCCCCACTCATGCACGATTGTTCGTGCATGAGCGGTTGCTCATCCACGACTTCGTGCATGAGCGGTTGCTCATGCACGAAGTCGTGCATGATGGTTAGCAACTGCTGACCGTTCATGCACGAAATCGTGGATGATGGTCAGCGGTTGCTGACCATCCAAAATTCATGCATGTGCTTTGTGCACATGCATGAAGCTTTATATATATAATTTATTAAAAAGTATTAATTAATTAATTAAATAAACAAATAATTAATTAATCAATTCCTTTAGGGCATATATCTAACAGTTGCTTGCCACCTCCCAAATCCATTTAAATCAATATCCAGATGTCCCTGTTCCATATAATGAAATAAGTAATGAAGGTAAATACAAAAGTTGGTAGAAACAAGTGGTCAAACAAAATGCATGAGATAGCTGATATGAGCACAATTGGAGATATACTTGAACTCCTTTCTCTAATTCTATTAGGCATGTCCTATTATGTTATGAATATTGATCGCTTAGTCACAGTTACTGTAATACATGTTCTTAGCCATTACGTCCTCTCTGTCATCTTTTTGGCTCACCTTGAGGTGTTACCTTGCCATCACAGGTACCATATTTACATAGGAAAAGAGCAATATGGAAGTCAACATATATTCTCAAGCAAAGGCTAATAATGGTGGATTCACTATGCAATTACAGATATATGTAGCCCAATGCAGCCATATAGCTTAACAAGAATTGATATTGTTCACCAAAATGACGCCTCTATTAACTTAGCATCTGCATTGTATCCTGTTCGTTTGTCATACGATGGGCAACAATCAAATACTGTTCTCCATGCGCCTTTTATATCATAATAGGTGATAAGCAAGTTCGACAAAATTAAAAGGCTAAAGAGAAATCCAGAGGCAAAGAAAACCTGAATTCTTCCATCAGCATTCCACTCAGTTTCGCCATGACGCACGACAACAATTTCAGCATAGGCTACGCCATTTGGAACCGGTTGAGCATTGCCGTTGCGACACAAGTCAGCAGCAACCCTAATGGATAAGCAGGAAAACAGAGTACTGGTTAACCTCCCGCACATGAAGACAGCAGCCAACAATAATCACTAAAGAGTAAAAGATTAAAGCAAAAACGAACGTTAAATGCAGCCTAAGACGCTCACACAGTGACATTGGTCTGGAAAATGGTCCAAAAGAATCCGCAAACAAGCAAACAAGTGAAGCGAGAGAAACAACATCGAAACTCCACTGAATCAATTGGAACAGTCGATAGACTCGTTTGGTTTATCAGCTGCAAACAAGTTCTCATCATCACCAGCATGCCAAAAAAAACAGAGTGCCGGCAAAAAAATATATTGAGCTCAGTCATTCCAGAGGGTTTCACCGTCCTCCAAATTTCACGGAACATCACGACACACAAAGCGAAAAGTCGACCGCAACAGGGTCAGTCAGACCTCGAGTTCGAACCCAAAATGGCAGGCTTGCAATTTGGCTCTGGACCTTGCGTCCTCGATTGCCGTTGAGCGATGAATAGAGCCTCAGTCCCAATCTTCGAGTACAGGAGCGACGATGTGCGATACGACGCGAGAATGACAAAGACGAAGAAGAAGAAAACCGTTGGATTTGGAATGTGCGGGGCGGGCGGTGCGCTCATGCTCTGCGCGAAGCGTCAGACTCGACCTCTCCCTGGTTGCTTTCTAAGCACCGCGAAGCGGATGGGCCTGGTAAAGTGGGCCCACCTAGAGAAACAACCAGCCCAAGCCCATTATGGAAGTTGGACTTGTCTTACGGGACTTTGAAAATCTGTGTCCAGATTTTTTTTTCTTTTGAGGGGGGTGGTGGCGACAGGTGAGTATAAAATAGAAAACGAAACATATAATCTTTGAACTTTGGTTAAATATATAATATGGTATCTAAACTTTGGTTTGATGTGTAATGTGATATCCAAATTTTTAATTTATTCAATGTGACCCCTCAATTTTAATACTAATTCTTTTTTTATTTTTGGACTATATAAAATTACGAATACTGTAATTCTATTAATTCAATGTTCAAAGATAATATTGATCATTTTGATAAAGTCAAGAGATTAAATTAAATATGTACTAAAAATTTAGGGATCATATTTATTATTCATGGACTGTATTAAATAAATTAAAAGTTTAGAAACGACTTTACATATTAAGCCATCATTTAAGACACCGTATATATTAGGGTTAATATCACCAAATACCTCAATAGAAACACCGTGATCACATTAACCTCAATATAATTATTGTGTGACAAAAATTCGAAAACTAGTATATACGTACCACATTTACCCTTTGTGTTATGAAAAATTCCCAAATTAATATACGCATGTTTCATTTACCCCAAATTGATATATTTGTCATATTTTATCCCAGATTGTGGTAAATCTGAATTTTTTTGGGGTGAATGTCACATGCGTGCACTAGTTTGGGATAAATGTGACGTTGTACCAATTTAGGATTTTTAAGACATAATTTTTTTTTTTTGGTGGCAAATGTGGATTAAGTGCACCAATTTGGAGTAAAGGCAACATGGGTGCACAAGTTCTGGAGTTTTTGTAACATAAAAATTTGTTTGGGTATATATGGCACAAACATTCTAATTTCAAGGGTTTTGTAGTATTTACCTGACACGTTATCTTATTAAAATATCGGGAATATTTCTTTAGCATACTTTAACTATGTATTGTGTCGGGGATAAAAGATAGGATCATAATGTATGACTTTAAATTATGTCTCGAATGATACTGAGTACGTATGTCAATAGGAATCTGCTCATATTACGAGATGCATGTGCATCATAAGAACAAACATTTGCGATCCGTGCCATCTCCAAGGGAAATGCACAGGACAGGACACCCCAAATTTTCCTTCATAGAGAAATTTAAAACAATAAGAAGAGCTACTAAGAATAGTAGGATTTTCGATAATTGCTAATTTGAAACATTAAAGCCTATTAAAACTTTTTTTTTTTCAAACAAAACTTTTCTTCATCTTTTTGCTTTTCTATTTTGCTCTCTTTTTCTCTTTATTTAAGCATTTTTTTTCCAGACATATGCTTTGTTGTTTTTCTCTTTTCAAAATATTTAAAATTGCCCTACCAGCAGCCATGTTAGAATAGTTAAGTTAATTAAGGACAGAACGACTCAATTACATAAATCACAAAAACTAAAGGATCCAAATAGTGCAAATTGAGGATTTGAGGACTTCAATTGGACGAATCGCATAATGTAAAAATCCAGTATAAAATTATCCTTTTAAGACGATAAGGAGTAAATCATGCTCCTCAGTAGGTCCCACGACAACTAATTATTGGTACTGTAAAAGCACCCTAAAGATTTGATCTAACTAGAAGTTCTATCCCCACCAAAGCCTGTTCTCAGATATCCTATTTGGTTGAGATGACTAACATCACCCCCGGATTTGAGGACCCAGCTGTCCCCATCAGACAAGTGGAAAATGTTGACAGAAGTATTCAGGAACTTCACAGATTGTTTATTTGGGCAACCCCGCTCATGAAGCCTTCGGAGTACACCACCATGGGTGACTGCTAGTCTGCTACTACTCGCTCTCCTACACAGTGAAGCAAAGTTTCATTTGCATTTTATGTTTCCAGCTTAAATTGTATTAGCAATTTTTTGGTGGTGAAGGAAAACGCATTTAAATAATGGTACCCATCGTCCTTGTATTTCTTCTGCCAAAACAAAGGAAGCAAACTAAAGAAAGGGCATTTAAACGCAAAGAGCATCATCAAAGTCTCAAAAAGCATTAAAACATCAGCTAAAGCTGTTCACCAAGTCCTGTGATGCCTAGTTTTCAAGACTGAAAAAAGGTAATCCGTGAAAAAATCCTTTAAAAATAAGCTATGGAGATTCAAACCGGTAAAATATGAGTATTACAGTGCCTTGTCAACACTATGCAAGGACTCACTTTCATGTATAAAATTATTAACATCGCAGATAGAATAGTAGAACACTCCACAATTTTGGAGAATGAGCAACATAAATCATCTCTTTACCTTTGTGCTTCACACTGATGTTTTGCAAACACGTAGTGCATCGCTTATGAACTTGATCGTTACTTTCACCACCACCCCGTGTGCAAAAGATACAAGAGAAATGACTAATCAGACATTCCACTGGTGAAGCAATTTGAACCCTACATACTACCAAACTCTTTCTCACTAAATGTTTATCTTATAATCCTTCGTTTTGTAAGGCCTAACATATGGCGTGCAAACTTTGCTAAGTTTTACAGATTAGAAAGAAAATGTATGATGTGAATCCATTAAACAACCAAAAGAAGGGAAAATAACACAAACAGTCCTTGAACTTTGACCTGATGTGCAATTTGGTCCTTAAACTTTTAATTTGTTTGATATGGTTCTTGAACCTTAGCTCAATGTACAATGCAGTCCTTGAAGTTTTAATATATTTAATATAGTCCCTCAACTTTTTGTACATGTTCAATATAGTCCTTGAACTATAAAAAAAAAAGTTTAATGTAGTTCTTCTATTAATTTAAGATTAGGGATTACATTCAATATATTCTTACCATTCAAGGATCATATTGAACATATAACAAAAGTTTAAAGGGTATATTGAACAATTTAAAAGTTGAGGGACCATATTGAGTTAAAGTTCATAAACCACATTAAATAAATAAAAAATTTAGGAGCCAAATTGCACATTAGGTCGAAGTCAAGGGATTGTTTACGTCATAATCCCCAAAAGAATCGACTAAAATTTTTATAGCAAGTGGGTACACAATATAAAAAAAGAACACATCACCTGAACCATTGAACAACTCCAATAGCAAAAATTATAATTTTGTAGTATCCACTATGCATAGTTTCCATATAGAAAGTTCAGTGGCAAAATGCAAATTGACAAAAATCAGGTGAATTTTGTCGAGGCTCTGTGCAAGTTAAAACCTATCGGAAGTTCTTGATCTGTCTTCCCCGATAGAAGGGCTTTATGGGCTTCAGGACGACGATGAAGCTGCAGCATGTCGCTGAAGGCCTTGAAGATCCCCAAGATTTCTTTCTCTTAGGGTGCGTTTGGATGGGCATTCAGAAAGCCCATTCAGCCCCCAAAGCTCCTTCAGCCCAAAAATAGGTGTTTGGCAACCAATCTGAAAGGGCTTTCATTTGAAAGCAAGCCCTTGAGAATGCTGAAAGCTCAAGGCTGGTGGAGACCAGCCTTGAGCTTTCAGCATTTTCGGAATGTTGAGGCTTCATTTAATGAAAATATTACGTTGCCTATTTTACCCTCAAAATTTTCTTGAAAACCCAACGTTGCCCATTTTGAAAACAAGAAAACCCTAGATCTAATTCGCACTCCTCCCTTCCATCGCTTTCCGTCGCTCTCTCCCTCGCGAAACCTCTTCTTGCTCGATTGCTCTGACCCTTCCGTCGCTCTCTCCCTCGCGACAACCTCTTCTTGCTCGACTGCGCTTTTCTTTTGCTCATCCTCTGCAATTCGTCTCTCCTCTCTCCCCCTCGCTCCCGAAGCCCGGTGTTCCCGGTGAGGAAGGAGGGAGGTCTTGGACTGCGGCCGGCGGAGGAGCTCCTGCGGGTACCGCAAATCGCTGAGTGGGTCCAGCGTTTCTCACGGTTCGTACGGTTTCTCCTTCATTTCTCGTGGTTTTTCTCCCCTCCCCTGTCGTTGAGTGCATTTTTTTGCCCGGCTCCGGTGGCTAGGGACTAGAGATGCCGTGCTTCGGGTTTGCGTTTTTCTGTCTTTTGCCGTCTGTCGTGACGTTCACAGTGGCTGGAATTGCTGATTTGCGCTTAGTCGTTAGTTCCAATCTGATGCTTTGTTGCGTGCGTCGGCTTGCGTTGATGATTTTTTCCCGTTTTCGGTTGTTTGTTTTTTTTTACGTCTTTTCGACTTGGATCGCATGCTTGAGCACAGAGCCTAACCGTGGATGACGGTGTGCAATTTCCTATTTTGAGAGTTTGGGCACCTCTGGACTGTTGATGCGCTGTTACTAATCCCAACTTGCTGCTTATCATGTGTTCGTTGAAATGACCGAACCAAGTTAGCATATATGGATGGCAAGGATGGGGAGAGGGATGCGGTGGGGGGAAGGATTTAAGGAAAAGGTTGTTAACCCTCGAGGGAAAGGAGGGGTTGTTGGGGGCAAGGAACTGTGAAACCGCCAAACCTTTGACATAACAACTTCCTGAGTCGCAACAAGAAAAAGCGTTTGTTTCAGTTTCTGTTCTTATTGCCCCTACCCCAATTGATTGCATCATCGTCATCATCTTCTTCTCCTTTGCACGAGAGAGAGATGGGAGTTGGGATCTAGGCCCACTTAAGTAACGGCTAATGTAGGCAAATTACACATCACATGTTCCATGTCTCTTCAGTTGGGTTTTTATGAACTTGAGGAAAATATCAACCATAATTACCTGATTCCTAATGCTGAAGATTGAACATCCTAACATTAGAAACAGAGGACACATATGCGAGTCTCAACCATAATTCTTTTAATAGCTACTACGGATGCTCACTAAAGGTCACAGTTGTTTGTCAACGATTCAAATGTCTTTCTTGGTCGCCCTTATGGTAAAATCAAGTCCGTTCCCCCTCATCATGATAATGTTAACATTAATTAATTTAAGTATGGAAGTATAGGGTAATATGTTCAATTCACAATATTTGGCGTTCTATATTTGTACGTGGATCTTGTGTTTTTGAACTCTCTGGCCACTTCATGTTCTTGTTTCTGCAGTTATAATTGAAGTCCCTTGTCAGTTTCCATTAATCTTCCAATTCTACAGGAAAGGAAAACAAAGGCACCTTCAATACTCTCTACTCTTTTTCCCATTTGTTGCAACAGAACAAGAACAGACAAAGACAGAGCACAAAAGTTGAAAGAGAGGGGTGATCGCGAAGTGAGGTGGAGGGATCCGAGTTGATATGTCCATTGAACGAGGAAAGAGATTCAGGGCTTGTGGAGGTATATTCCGGCAAGCAAAGCAGCTTCCGTGACAAGAGAGAGGATGTCGATGACATCCTCAACTTAGCGCTTACTTCCTTCAAACATTCGCCCTCCGGAGTTCTTGAAGTTGGCCATGCAGCTTAGTAAGTTTTGGCTGCACTCCTGACTTAAGAGAGTTGTCTGCACGAACCCCTCAGGACTCAATGTTACAGCTCCCATATGTTTATGTGGGCGATATGACCTTTTCTATAAATGAAAGTTCAAATTAAACCATCCAACAATATGATTTCTTCATCATTGATGTCGATTGTTACATTTGACAAGCCAAAATATTTGTAATGTTATTGTCCTAGAACGGTCAATGAGAGAGATAATCTAGATATGCACTTTCTGTTATAAAAGCAAATGCTGATATTATAGCTAACATGAGTCATTTGATCCCGCACAATCTCCTCCCCATAAACCTCAGAGCAGAAATTACAGTTGGCTTGTGAATGAAGAGATGGTGTAGTGAAATTGAGAAACACTATAGCCTTTGCAGGCACAATAATTTTACTCAGATGTTTTCACCACATTTGGTGTCTATTCTTTCTTTTGACCTGTTGGTCCCTTAACGCCATTTTTACTTCATCTATAGACGTGTAAAGCTACCGTTCACCGGTGAAAAGCTATCCCGCATTCATCCTCATAAAATGTCCATGCGGATGTGGGGGGCCAACGACTAGTCATCAAGTGATTTGATGAAGAACAAGCTGGATATATTGATGTCGAAACTCGTTGCTTTGGCTTGAACCCAAGCGTCATGCTTCGTGCAGCAAGCATCGAGGCCGTTGTCAGGTCTTTCTCTCGAAAAGAAAAATTATCCAATCAATCAATCTTAAAGATTCCAATTTAGTTTTAAGCTTTTCATTTTTGTCAATTTAGTCTTGAACTTTTGTGCGAAATTGGAATGTAGTTGTTTTGATCAATTTTCACTTGAAATTACTAATGTGGTAATATCATGCTGTATAGCAAGGCTGATGATGACTAGACTATCTTGTCATCAATTTCCATGAAAATTTGTTGGATGAACTATACTAGAATGTTACGCAAAGGTTTAAGACTAAAATAGTAAAATTGAAAAGTTTAAAACTGATTAAGTAATTTTTCCCACTTGCACATTCACCGTAGAGGAGACCACGATATTTTTTGTACCTCAAAAATAGAGGCACTGTATAATTTTCAATAATGATCTTTTTTATGTTCAATAGTAATTAATCAACCATAAAAAAAAAAAGTCGTAAACATTCTCTTTTTTTTAATTTTAAACAAATAAAAATAAAAATATTTAGATTATTCGCCAAATGGGCTTTTCAAATGTGTTTTCTACCAAACAACATTTCTCTCAAAGTTGCTTTTCAAAGCGAATTTACCAAACAGTCTTTACATTTCATTCAAAGCCCTTTAGGCCAACCTCGCTTTGCATTTTCCCAATGAGCTTTCTAAATGCCGAACCAAACGCACCCTTAGACTGGATCCTTAATAACCTAGTTTCTCATTTGTAAAGAACATGCAAGATTTTTCAGCGGACCCCAATCATTAATCGAACTGTAAGAATAAACACGACTTTTACGACATTCTGAACTTTCTAACAAATAAAGATAACATCTAATGGAATTTTTTAGCTCTACATCTCTGTCTGAAATTACGCATATGTTTGGCTTTTGTACCACCAAAATTATAATGCCAAAATTCATGTGTAATTGTCGCTACATTCATACCTCCAGTCCACCACAAGCGGTTGCAATCAGATTTGCCGTCTCAAAAGCTCGTTTTAGGTCAGATGAGTAAATTGCAGAGATTTTACCTTCTCTGGATAGCCTTTCACCCACCTTTCAGGGAAAATAATGGAAGATGCTAATAAACTTGTTGGTCAATCCAAAGAAAGGGATTATATATCACAGAAAATACTCACAGCAGTTGCTTGCTGCCTCCCAATTTCATTCAATTCAACATCCAGAGTTCCCTGTTTAGTGTAATTAAAGCAATTTGAAGGTAAATAGAAAAAAATAGGCAGAACCCAGTTCTTAAACGAAATGCAATGAGTGGCAGATATCAGCACAATTAGAGATATATTTGCTCAAACCCTTTCATAAATACAGAGAAATTACAAGTTAGTAATGCTTTTTCTCTAAATCGATTAGGCATCTCCTATCGTGGAATGAATATTGATCCCACAATCATGAACGCTGTAGTAGAAGATATGAAACCTTAGCAGTAGAGTGTACATATTCTTTGCCATTACATCTTCTCTGTCATCATTTGGGCTCATCCTGAATATTTTCTTGCCATCACAGGTTCCAATTTTATATAGGAAAAGGAAAGTATGAAAATCAAAACAGTATTCTCAAGCTAAGGCTTGTACTGGTTGATTGACAACGCAATTATAGATTTATGGAGCCCAATGCAGCTACATAGCTCGACAAGAACTGATGTCATTCACCAAAATGATGCCGCTATTAACTAAACAGTTCCACTTTATTTTGTCACACAATGGGCAAATATCAAAGGGTACTACATGCAACCTTCAATATCGTAATGGTAATCAGCAATTTCTACAAAATTAGAAGGCTAGAGAGAAATCCAGGAGCACAGAAAACCTGAAATCTTCCATCAGCATTCCAGTCCGTTTCTCCGTGACGTATGACAACAATTTCAGCATAGTCTACCCCAGTTGGAACCGATTTAGCATCACCATTGCAAACCGTATCAGCAGCAACCCTGAAAGATAACCCGTGAAAAGAGGGTACTGGTGAATCTCACGCATATTAAAACAGAAGCCACCACTAAAGCAAACAAGTGAAACGAGAGAAACAACATGGAAAGTCAAAAAGGTCATTTGCTTCATCAGCGGCAAGTTCTCATCATCACCAACATGACGAAAAACAGAACGCACCCACAAAACTAGAATTCAGCTCGCCCATTCCAGAGTTTTTCATTATCCTCCAAATTTTGCGGAACTTCTAGACAAAGAAAGAAAAAATTCGGGGAAAAAGTGGACAAGGTCAAACCTCGAGTTCGAATCCGACATGGCAGGCTCGCGATTTGGCTCTGGACTGTGCATCCTTGATCGCCGTGGAGCGACGAATGGAGTTGCGAGTCCCAACCTTCGGTTTCAGGAGCGACAACGTGCGCAAGTGTTTCGGCCAATAAGCAAACGTAGACCCATTAATCTGGATGGAGTCCCTGAATATTTTATTCGGAGCCGTCGATGTTCGCCTCTGTCGTCCCGGTTTGAACGATAAATACGTACACGAAAGTCGCAGAACAACGTGGTGAGGTTTCGTCTTCATAATCTTTTGTGGAAAATTTTATAATTGATGAATAGCGGAGATAACAGAAGGCGTCTTTTTATCTTTATGATCTCAATGTCTTCGTCTTCCCCGGTTCACCTAACCAAAAACGGACCTCAACAACCCCGCTACGACCCGCGTGGAGTCCACGTCACACTCCCCTCCCTCTCTCTCTCTCTCTCTCTCTCTCTCTCTCTCTACTGTCAATATCCATGGCAGCCTTAGTTGAACACCATCTGCCGCCCTGGCCAGCCGTTATCTAGGGCTGAGCGCGGTTCCCGGGTTACCTGGGAACCGGAACCGAACCGGAGGAGGGTCCGGTTCGGTTCCCGGTTCCAAGGGGGACCGGTTCCGGTTCCGGTTCCTTTTTTCTAGGAACCGGAACCGGTTACTTAGGGCAGAAAAAACTCGACCTTGGATGTTCTAGTGACTTGTATGTGATGTTCTAGTTGAATTTTGGCTTCGGCCTCTAAATGAAAGTTGTAAAGGACTTCTTGGAGTATAACATACTCAAATTTGGGACAAAACAAACAAGTATAAGTGGGTGAAATCGTTATTCTTTGGAAAGACTGGATCTGGAGATTTTGGGACCGACCCTTGATGAATGAATGGACTGTAAGGCAACCTTTTTGTCGAAATTTCACTTCGGTTTCTTAACAAAAGTTGTAAAGGACATCCTGAGGTACCACATATCAAAAATTTAGAGAAAACAAACAAGAATAGGTAGGTGAAATCGTGGTCCTTTGGAGATGGTTAGATCTGGAATTACGGTACTACGAACAGGGATTTTAACCGTCCATATTTAATTATCTAGGACGAATTTGACTTTGATGTTTTCATGAAATATCTACCTTATGGTCTTGGCTATCACATAGTTGAATTTCATAATTTTTTAAGGTCATTTGGGTATTTAATCGGAAATGTTTCTAAAACTGTGCAATCTGATGTGTTCGGATCTTGTAAGTTGCAATGCGTGGACTATATCATTTTGTATGAGGTTCTTTTGGAAATGTGTTCTGAATGAAATATCTCTCTTCATGTCTTCCCTACAACATATTTAAATTTCGTAATTTTTGTAGTTCATTTGCCTATTTAACCAAAACTTTTTCAAAAACTGTGCAAGTAGAGAATAGGAAAAGTAAATCGATTTTATCTTTTAATCCAGAACGAATTGGACTACAATTTCTTCAAGAAACTTGTACTTCTAGGTCTTAAATACAACGTGTCCAAATTTCAGAATTTTCTGAGTTCATTTAAGGGTTTAATTGAAATTTTTTTCAAAACTTGTACCTCTAGACATTCTTGTTCTAGTGGTGTTTTATTTCTACTTTCTAGTTTGCTATTTGTTTTGAAATTTTTAATTATATTCTATTATTGTTGTGCAGTGCGAAGTTAATGTATCAAGATAACATGTCAATTGGAAGTTATCGTGTAGTATACACGTACATTATAGTTTTTTTGGGTAACGTGCGCATACGTTATATTTTTTTTTAGTAACGTGCGTGCGCGTTATAGTTTTTTTTTGGTAACGTGCGCATATGTTATATTTTTTTTGGTAGTTCAAATCTGAAAATAACAAAAAAAAAAAAAAAGGAACCTATTGGAACCTGGAACCGACCCTGGAACCTGTGACAGGGTAGGTTCCAGGTTCTCGGTTCCCACGGGTAGGTTCCAGGTTCCTCATTTTGAGGAACCTGTACCCGAGGGTAGGTTCCAGGTTCCACGGAACCGAACCGAACCTGGAACCGCTCACCCCTACCGTTATCACCGTTTTAGTTAAACACCGCATCCACCGTTAAACTCGGCCCGCAGTTGGTGGAGATTCGATTCCACCAAATTGTCTCGTTTCAACTTACCATTTTCTAAACTACGTAACTACTTGTGTCCTCTTGAAACCCTTTTATTTTTTTATTTGAAAGGGATAGTGACTTTTTGTATGAAAATATTTTTACATGTCGTAATTTGCTTGCAAATCAATAAAAATAAAGGATACCCATGCGAAAAGAAGGCGAGTTTTATCAAGATACTTTAGAGGAATATTATTGGCCCTCTTGCGGCAAGATTACTTTTAGTCACGCGAGACAAGCTTTGTTAAAACGAGAAGGTTTCATTACAACGACACAAATTTTATAGATAGGGAGCTAAGTCATGCTTTTTGGTGTGTATATATGTTGCCCTTTTGTTGTTCCCACTATAATTACCCCTCTTAATATAAACCTATTTCTATTTTAATCATATCTAACGGCTTGGTCCAATCTTTCGATTCAAAATTTACTTCCTTTTTTGATTAATTACTACTAGGCAAATTATGCATCCTATTTGATTTTGATTCAATATTTTGGTTTGCTTGTTGTCTTCTTGCAAATCCGATTTAGATTTTTCTGTTTTTTGCACCAACAGATTTTGTCCTTAAAAAATTTATTAAATAAAACTAAAGTACTTTTCTTCTTGCATTTTCTTTTGTTTGTATATTTTCACTTTTATTTTTATTTTTATTTTTATGTCTTATAGGTTCTCGTGCAGGGACAAAATGTGATGCGCAAATTGGTCAGTTTAACGTAAAATAAGCATATCATTGTGCCATCCTCCAAACTAACTAGTATCTTTACTTTCGGATTTATTGCAAGTTTGCTTCATAAAACATTGCTTTCTGCAAAATTAACATAAAATTGGTGGCATTATCCTAGATTATTCTGGTTGGACTATGATATATTGAGTTTTGGCTCGATAAGTAGGATTTGTTTGGGATGTCTTACGTGTCCTGCCACATAAACATCTTTACTGGGTTTTGGTGTCACGGGTGTTCCTGTAACACGTGGTAAGCTGTTATTAGGCTATGTCTTCGTGGTATGAGACAATCTATCCATCGTCAATTTCTTCACATCCGAATTTTAATATGTTTCATACCATCTATTAATCAACATATCCCTCTCGGCTCTCGCTATGATTAACCCATTAAGTTTGGAGCACTTATGAACCCGACACTTCCTAGACTTCTGAACTATGGCACCTCTATTGGAAAAAAAAAAAAAAAAAAAAAAAAAGAACTTTGTCACCTTTGGACTTTTGCAATTTTGGAGCATCTACCGTTTAATGTCCCTCCATAAATTATTACCTTCATTTGCTTCTCTAAACTTCCAGCGACTCCCAATTTCTGAAGTATCAATCATTTAGGCTTCATTTTTTTTTTTTTTTGTGGAAAATGAATGATTTAGAAAATGTTTTCTTGAAAATGATCACTTTATATCGCTTTTTAACTTAAAGGAATGGAATTTTTTTTCATCATTCACGGAAATACTTAGACATAAATAATTATCGATGATGAAAATATTGTTCATTGACTAATTATTTCAAGCGATATAAGCGATCATTTTTAAATCATCATATTCTAATCAACTACAATCACTTGCTCCTTTTACACCCTCTCTACTGTAGCTTATTTCTGGTGTTCTTAAGGCAAGGGGACCATGGTAACAGACCTCATGAACCCTAATTGGACAAATCTTATAAATTAAAAGACTTAGACCGAAGATAATCTTTGAGACAATAACAATTTGGTAAATCAAATTTCTTAACGGGTTTTGACACCCAATTTCTCTTAGCAAGTAATATTGTAAAAGAAGAAGAAGAAGAAGAAGAAGATACACGATTGATTCTTAGACTTTTTGCTCAATTGATTCTTTAACTATGTTTTTGTTCAATTTGGTCTCTTAACTCTTTTACGTTGTTCAATGTAAGATACGCACATGACATTTGCAACCCACGCATGCAAGGTGATATCACCACGTTCGTGTTATATATATACATATAGTAGAAATATTTTTAATTCAACTTGATTTTACTCATCAGAATTTGTCGAACATAAAATAAAATAATATTTTTTTGATCTTGGCTGAGGCATACCTCATTATGAAGGATAGGAAGGGAGAAACAAGATAATCTAATACTTGCTCAGTAGAATAAGCACATTGGGAAGCGAGGATGCTATCCCTCACTAACATTAGGAATCCAACAAATGGAAACAGAAAAGTAAGAGAGAGACGGCAAGAAACTTTACGTAATAGCTGATGGAGATGGGTGTTGGTAGGCGGGAGATTTGAGAGAAGGAATTTTTGGGGCTTTTTCTTTATAGGAAGAAGTAAAACTGTGCTTTAGAAAATGGACGATGCAATGTAACGAGATTAATGAAAACCTATATATGTTTTTGTGGTATTTATCCTATGATCGAGGATTGGCAAACGATCCAACAGGTTTAGATCTCAAACAGAATCCAAGCATATCAATCTAGGACTCGACTGACATTGGTTTTTCATATGTATGGAGAATGGTGTGAATGCCACCGATATAGCTGAGTGAACCGAAAGTACCAAACATCCATGCATTAGGATAAAACTGCAAAGGCACCCAAGGAGATCTAAATCAAACAGACCTCAACAACTGCATTCATGCTTGCCAAGCGCACAGAGCTCAGGAACAAACCCATAAAGAAAACTGTGAATTTTGAACCAATAAAGACATAATCAGATATAATTACCATTACCTGAACGTACTAATCAATATACGAAATTTTATTGCTAATAACAAGAAACGATCAAGTGGCTTGACACAATTTACAATGTCAAGCATTTCATCTTTGTCTGGGTACTTCTAGCAACTGGGGCACCCGAAACTCTTTGATTGAGTGATCAGAGGATAGGACTCTTCCAGGCCATTAAGAAAAATAATAGAAGTTGTTCGAACAATCAATGTATGCCTTCTCTTAGTTCTTCCCACTGATTTTGGTCTTAGCATACCTCATTACTAGTGGGCTCCTGGAATAGCATCCAACCCGGTCGATATAACTTGTAGCTCCATCCCCACCAAACCTTATGTCAGATATTTCTTTTGGCTTAGATGACTAACATCATCCTAGGATTTTAAGACCCAGTTGTCCCCATCAAACAAATGGAAAATGTTGACAGAAGTATTCAGTACCTTTTTGCCAAACGGTTTATTTGGGCAGGCCTGCTTATGAAGCGATTGGATTACACCATCATGAATGACCACTACTACTCGTTCTCCCGGTTAGTGAAGAAAAAATTTATATTTGCAGTTTCCCTTTACCAGCTTAAATTGTATCGGTATTCTTTAGTAGTGAACAGGAAATCGAAGAAAGAGTACTTAAAAACAAAGAATACCAGCAAAGCTTTAGAGAGCATTAAAACAACAGTTAAAGCTATTCACCAAGTCCTGCAATGCTTAACTTTCGAGACCGGAAATGGTAATCCTGGAAAAACTCCTTTAAAAGCAGCTATAGATCGAACCGACAAAATGTAACTTATGCTAACCTGTCAACATTATGTGAGGAGACACTTTCATGTGTAAAACTATTGATGTCGCATTTAACTTAGTAGAACAATCACGCAACATTGCTATAAGCAACATAAAGGATCTCTTTACCTTTGTGCTTCATACTGATGTTTCGCAAACACATAGGATCAATACTTTCACCACCACCCTGTGTCCAGAAGAAACAAGAGAAACACCGATTAGACATTCCACCCGTGAACCAATTTGCACCTTGTAGACTGCTAAACTCTTTCTCAATAAATGTTTATCTAGTAAATATTTCTTTTTGTAATGCCTAATATATGAGATGAGAATTTTACTATCTTTTACGTCACACCTTCGGGCATCTCGCACCCCACCCGGCATCACAAGAAATCTCTAGGGCCATAAAAATGGTTACCCCTACCCTCCAGATTTACGTACCAACTAGCATACAACCAGGCATCCCGAAGCTCCCGGGGAAAACCTCTGGGGCATTATGGACCCCAGGCATCCAAAGGACATCGACTCACTCAAGTCTTCGGGCCTCCCGACTCCCGAGGAATCGTCGACCCGAGGGTCCGACGGCAACATTAACATCTTAATTTATTTCAATTTCCAAAACCATTTTCAATGCAAAAACATTTGATGCTACCATAAGGCCCCTCTTCCAATATCTTCCTACGGAACAGGTGATCCGAGACATGGAAAAAGAAGAAACCCTGGTCATCGACCAACACATCTACTAGCTTAGGGCATTAAGTATTCTTCAATGCTTGCTCGGTGAGCTGAAACGGAAGTCTTTTTCCTACAAAGTAACCAACTAAGTATTCATGCCACTTGGGGTCTGTGGCTTGCAGCACGTCTTTGGACAAGCTAACAACCGGTCTATTGTCCTCAAAGGAATGAGGGACATAAGTCAGATCGTAACCCTTAGCTGCTAGGCGTGCCATATTGGCCCAAGATCGGGCTTCGGGAGGCCTCAAGGAGCTGGGCAGCTAGCTGGAGCTTGTTAGATATATGCCCTAAAGGAATTGATTAATTAATTATTTTTTTATTTAATTAATTAATTTATACTTTTTAATAAATTATATATATATATATATATATATATATGTGCACGAAGCACATGCATGAATTTTGGATGGTCAAGAATCGCGACCATCATCCACGATTTCGTGCATGAACGGTCAGCGATTGCCGACCATCATGCACGACTTCGTGCATGAGCAACCGCTCATGCACGAAGTCGTGGATGAGCAACCGCTCATGCACAAACAATCGTGCATGAGTGGGGACGACCAGCAACGGTTGCTGATCGTCCATCGATCAGCAACCGTTGCTGATCGGTTTATATTTTTAGTTTAAAAGAGTTGTTTTTGCGACACTTAAAGGGGTTGGAAAAACAGAGAAAAGGTGGGTGTGCATTTTGTGTTTTAGAGAGAAAATGCTTTGCTGAAAACAAAGAGCAAATTGTGTGCGTGTTCTTGTGTTTTTGAGACGCAAGAAAGAAGAACATTATCTCGTTCGGGCTGTGATTATTATACATCAAGGATACGACGTTTTGTTTCCACGTGATTGCTAGCATGATCGAAGTGGTGAATATCCGAAATTCTCTCTTCCGTTCGACGTTCGTTGTTGGTGTGTCTGAACTAGAGGTCCGACGCTTGTGGGACTCGAACTGTAGAACATCCGAACCGACTTGTTTCAAAGCGCGCTTCGAGAGGTATTTTGTTTAACTCCCTTTTTTGTTTAGATTTTTTTATTAAAACGCACGAACAACGCCTAAGGAGAATCATGTGTAAAATATATCTTTGTTTCCGCTGCATTTATTTTGTTAATTTTTCTTATACATGATTCATGAAACCCCAACAAAGTGGTATCAGAGCCAACCTTAGGCGTTTCGTGCGTTTAATTGATTTATAGTTCAAATATATTTTTGCGTTCTAATGGCCAATTTACTTTTGTTAAGAGAATTGGTTCTCTTGCTCTTATGTGGCCTATAGAAGTTGATTGATTTATGTGATAAATTTAATCAACTAAGCAAAAATTAGAACTAAATCAATTTTGAATAAAAAATCCATAACTTGTTGTACTTCGTGTTTATATTCTACAAATGATATGCAAAATTTTATGCATGCCTTCCAGAGCTTTAAATTTTGAATTTATGGCTCGTAAGGAAGGGTGGTGATCATGGAAAAATCCCTAATTGTTGTGATTGTTGTATGGATGAATGTATGATGATTACATGTATTCTTTTTGAGGATGTAATTATTAAATGGAGGCTGCGTCCTTCCTTTTATTTTACTTTAATTTTTCTTGATATGTAATTTTAGTATATTTTAGTATTTCAATTGTTGATGTAAATACTACAAGAGAGGAGGAGCCATTGGAGGAGCCATTAAACCGGTGAGCTCTTTGGGCCCGGTCTTTGAAGAGTTCAAAGATTGAAGAAAAAGTCAAGAGCAGGTCCATATAATTAAAACATTAAAATGGCTAAATGGGTCTCTTTGGCTCGAGACCCATTGAACCATAATTCCATGATCACCACATAGGATAGATATTATGTGATATCTATTTATTTATTGTTTATGATATCGTTCATGTTAAACCGGTTAATGTGCAAAGTGAGACCGTTAATAACGACCCAAATCTCCTTACAAAGAATATTAAGTCGAAACGGGTTTCGGACTCGTGGCCTTCCATTGTCGTGGTTTGATCCAATATTATAGTGGTTAACTAACCGGTTATGGATACATAGGGGTTAATTACCATTTATAATATTGGACCACTCCATTATGCATATGATGCTGTGGGGTTGGAGCCAAATGATTTCTAATAACTGTCAGGTGAGGGAATCATTTGAGTTTTCAATACTTGCATGAGACGATGGGCTAGACTTAACTATGATCATGATGCCAATAACTGTTAGGTGAGGCTTTCATGGTCTAGAGGCCGAAGTTATGATTGTGACTCACATATGATGCGTTGAACAAGCTGGTTCACTCACTAAGTTCATAGGACACCAATAATTGTTAGGTGAGGTGGACTTTGGACTAGTGGGACTCCAATCCCCACTAGTAATCTTTACCCAACAAAGATTACCGCTTCCCATCTTAAGGAGTATGGGATTCGAATATAAATTTAGTGGGAGGATCTATTTCATTTAAAGGCCAAAATGAAATAGTTACTTTGAAAGATACAACGGCTAACAATTTATTTTTTGCAACAGATATATTATTACTCTGAAAATGGTGACCACAAACTCACTCGCTTCTATACTTGACAAGAATTGTTTGACTGGACCCAATTTCACTGACTGGGTGAGGAATTTGAGAATTGTTCTCAATTCAGAAAAAATTGGGTATGTGCTTGATGAAAAGATGCCAACCTCCTTTCCTAAGGGTGGGACCCAAGAGGAGCGTGTCACTTATGATAAGTGGCGTGACGATGACTTAAAAGTTAGGTCATATATGCTTGCTTCTATGAATAATGAATTACAGAAGACGTATGAATCTATGGAAGATGCTGGGTCGATCATTTTGCACTTAAAGGAATACTTTGATGAGAATGGTCGAACCTCTAGATATGAGATATCTAAGGCATTGTACCGTATGAGGATGGCTGAAGGATCATCTGTTAATGATCATGCTTTGAAAATGATCTCGCGCATTGAAGAATTGGTTAGGCTGAATCTCGTTATGGACAATGAGTTAGCTATGGATTTGATCCTCCAATCTTTAACCGATTCCTTCCGGTTTTATCCAAAACTTCCACATGCATAAGATGGATAAAACTCTTGCGGAGTTACATAGCATGCTGGTAGTTTATGAGAAGGAAATGCATAACACGAGGCCAAATGTAGTGGCTATGGCTAAGGCTTCTTCTTCAAAGGGTAATACCATTTTAAAGAAGAATAAATGGAAGAGGCTCGCCAAACCTGTTGTGCAACCAAAACCCATGATTGATAAAGGGAAATGTCATTACCGTGGTGTCAAAGGGCACGGAGGAGGAACGTAAGAGGTACCTCGCGAGCTTGAAGGTCAAGCCCAAGAACCGACCTTATGAAGGTATGGTGTCTATGCTTATTGAAACTAATCTTATGGTTAGTGCTGAATCCAGCTCATGGGTTCTAGATTCTGCTGCAACTTCACATATTTGTATGTCTTTGCAGAACTGGAAATAAGCAGGATGCTAGGGCGAAATGAGATTGTCCTGACGTTTGCCAATGGAGCAAGAGTTGTTGCATTAGCTATAGGGACTTTTCGTTTATGTTTGCCTTCTGGACATGTATTGGTTTTAAAGAACTTTTTGCATTATAAGAATGCTGTTAGGAACATCATCTCTGTACCTCGTTTGGGTAAAGAGAATTATGAATTTTCTTTTGCTGATGATGTATGTTCTATTTATCATAATAGAATATGTGTTGGTTCTAGCTTATTAACCAACAATCTTTATACCATTACAATGTCCGGTAATGCGATTACCAATGTCAATAAGCAAAATAGAATTGATATAAATGCCATAACTAATAAACGCCCTAGAGACGGTCCAAATAAAAAGTATGTTTGGCATCTCCAATTAGGTCATATTGGAGAAGATGAATTAACAAGTTGAGTAATGATGGATACATTGATCCTTCAAATTTTGAATCATACTCAACTTGTGAGGCATGTCTTCTAGGAAAAATGACCAAAACGCCTTTGTGGGACAAAGTGCGCGAGCTGCCGACATATTAGGATTAATACATACAGATGTATGTGGACCAATTAATGAATCTGCTAGAGGTGGTTATAATTACTTCATTACCTTCACCGATGATCATCACGGTATGGTTATTTATACCTCATGAAGTATAAATCTGAATCCTTTGAAAAGTTCAAGGAATTCAAGGCTGAAGTTGAGAAACAAACAGGAAAATGTATTAAGGCTCTTCGATCGGATCGAGGAGGTGAATACCTTAGTACCGAATTCCTGGACTTTCTTAAAGAGAATGGCATTTTATCACAATGGACACCTCCGGAACTCCGAACATAATGGTGTATCTCGAACGAAGAAATCGTACTTTATTAGATATGGTACGATCTATGATGAGTTACACCGATTTGCCAATATCTCTTTGGGGATATGCCCTTGAGACAACCGTATATATACTGAATAAAGTGCCGTCCAAATCTGTTCCAACTACGCCTTATGAGATATGGCATAGTAGGAAACCTAGTCTTAATCATATTAAGATTTGGGGTTGTCCAGCTTTTGTGAAAAAGCTGAAAGTGGAAAAATTGGAGGCAAGATTTGAACAAGGTCGCTTCATTGGATATCCAAAGGAAACTCTTGGATATTATTTCTATTTTCATTCAGACCAAAGAATTTTGGTATGCAAGCACGCTTCTTTCTTGGAGAATCGGTTCATCCAAGAAAGTGGTGTCAAGCGGAAAATAGTCTTACAAGAAGAAAATAATGAAGTATCAAACAACCAAGTTCGATACCAATCTCGATCGGTGGGAGCTTCGATACACAACCTCTTAGGAGAAGTGCGAGAATGTCTCGCCTACTACCGCTCGTTATAGACACTCGGTTAATCATATTGAACCATTATTCATTGTGAATGATAGTGATCAACCCGGTGATCCTAAAACCTATGAGGAGGCGATGTTGGACATCGATTCTCGGTAAATGGCTAGAAGCCATGAAATCCGAAATGGATTCAATGTATTCCAATGAGGTATGGACCTTGACCGACCCTTTGATGGTATTGTACCAATTGGTGTAAATGGATCTTCAAGAGGAAGATGAATGCCGAAGGTCAAATTGGAACTTACAAAGCACGACCGGTGGTGAAAGGATATCGTTAAAAAGAATGAATTGATTATGACGAAACTTTCTCACCTGTGACCATGCTAAAATCCATTCAGATTATGTTGGCTATAGCTGTACACCTTGATTATGAGATATTCCAGATAGATGTCAAAACGGCTTTTCTAAATGGTTTTCTCGATGAGGACATCTATATGGAACAGCCATAGGGTTTTGAATCCAATAGTGAAAAACGGAAGGTGTGTAAGCTTAAGAGATCCATTTATGGACTCAAACAAGCTTCCGAGAAGTTGGAACATCCGTTTTGATGAGGTAGTCAAATCGTTTGGCTTCATCAAAAATCCAAATGAACCTTGTGTATATAAGAAGATCAGTGGGAGTGCAATTGCATTTCTGGTTTTGTATGTCAATGATATACTTTTGATTGGAAATGATGTACCAATGATATCATCGATAAAACTATTCTTGTCACAGAAATTCTCCATGAAAGATTTAGGAGAGGCAACCTACATTTTAGGTATCAAGATCTATAGAGATAGATCAAGACGATTGATTGGCCTCTCACAATCTACGTACATAGACAAAGTGTTAACACGGTTTAACATGCAATGTTCCAAGAGAGGATTATTGCCTTTTAGGCAAGGGATCCGTCTTTCTAAGGAGATGTGTCCCAACACTCCCGAAGAAAGAGAGCGGATGGCAAAGTTACCATATGCATCCGCTATTGGAAGCATAATGTATGCTATGCTATGTACTAGACCTGATATTGCGCATGCTGTAAGTATTACTAGCAGATATCAGTCCGATCCAGGAGAAGAGCACTAGATAGCAATCAAGAATATTCTTAAGTACTTGCGAAGGACTAAAGATTTATTCTTGATATATAGAGAAGGAGAATTTAAAGTTGTAGATTATACCGATTCCGATTTTCAATCGGATCCTAATGATTATAAGTCTACGTCTGGGTTTGTCTTCACATTCAATGGTGGTGCGGTTAGTTGGAAAAGTTCCAAACAAAGCATAACGCCGATTCTACCACCGAGGCGAGTATGTAGCTGCTTCAAGCAAAAGAAAGGAAGCCGCTTGGATGAAGAAGTTTATTTCTGAACTTGGAGTCGTTCCTTCAATTGAGCAACCGATCACATTGTTTTGTGACAACAATGGGGTGATAGCTCAAGCTAAGGAACCAAGGTCTCACCAGAAGTCCAAGCATATTGAGAGACGCTTCCATCTCATCAGAGAAATTGTTGGGAGAGGTGATATCGCATTGTAGAAAATTGCCTCAGCAGAAAACGTGGCAGATCCCTTCACTAAGGCCTTACCTCAGTCTTCTTTTGAAAGACATATTGACAAAATGGGTTTGAGGTACCGAGACAAGTTGGCTTTAGTGCAATTGGGAAATTGTTGGATGTATGCCCTAAAGCTACTATGTAATAGTTACATATTAGGGATTTTAGTTGTACTTTCATTATTATTATTTAATTAATGGCAACGACGTATTCATTCATTTGTCCAATTATTTTATATTGATGAATGATTCCATAAGATCGTTGCAACTAGACCTATTCTTGAGACGTCAAGAATATATATGACGGGTTCATAGTTAGACTGAATCTTTAAATTGTTCCCGGTCGATGGATTATTAAGTGGATATTAATAATCCCGTTGAGACCGGTGTGTTCTTAACTTCGCCATTAAGTATTGGATACTTAAGGGAATGATGAGTCATATGTCATTGGGTATTATGACACCTGAGTTAGAACACAGGTGTTTGTATTAGACAAATTCACTGAACGTGACGCATATGGAATGATTAGTGACATGGAAGCTTTTAGCGTGGTCAATGTCTAATTGTTCATGCTTTGGTCTTGTGTAAATAATCCTTAGACCTAAGGCACAGTGTTAACTTGTGTATCGAACAACTATGGTTCACGGGTGCACATAATGCTGGCTCATCGATCCGTCTTTATACTTGATGGTCATAATTTGTTCATATACGAAGTTACACGTGTGCGCAATATGGAATCTGTCTCTTTGTTATATGCAAGGTATGATAATGATGTCCTATGCGATCTAATTGTGACACTGCATTAAAATCCTCGGCTGGGGTTGTAACCGAGAATAAATTGTTTATGTCTCGAATAAAATGCATGCCAATTAGATTTGTGCATATGATCGAATTAATGACTTGAAAAATATTCCATGGTCTTTGTTTGATCGGGACATAGTAAGACAGAGGGATTGAATTACACTGTAGCCAAAGCTGACAGGTTCATTATGTTCTTAAAGCATTCACACTATCTGGGTAGCCATCACATATTGCTAGATGTCAATTGTGGCTTGTAGGACCTAAAAGATTAATCGGGACAATTAATTCTTTTGGAAGTACTAATGTGTTAGTACAAGTCTTACTACCAGCTTAGTGATGAACCTAGGGATGTCACACACCATAAACAACTAGGATGACGTGGAACAAGAGAGAAATATTTTGCAAATGTGTTTGCAATTACTACAATCGAATTGAGTCGATTTGAAATTAAATTAAATGAGATTTAATTTAATTTGTATTATAGTCACGAGCCTACTTGCATATGATGCACACGCATACCCAAAGTGGATATATGTTAACATACTAAACAAGTTGGCTTTAGTGCAAGTGGGAGATTGTTAGATATATGCACTAAAGGAATTGATTAATTAATTATTTGTTCATTTAATTAATTAATTAATACTTTTTAATGAATTATATATATATATATATAAAGCTTCCTGCATGTGCACGAAGCACATGCATGAATTTTGGATGGTCAGCAATCGCTGACCATCATCCACGATTTCGTGCATGAACGGTCGCGATTCTTGACCATCATGCACGACTTCGTGCATGAGCAACCGCTCATGCACGAACAATCGTGCATGAGTGGGGACGACCAGCAACGGTTGCTGATCGTCCATCGATCAGCAACCGTTGCTGATCGGTTTATATTTTTAGTTTAAAAGAGTTGTTTTTGCGACACTTAAAGGGGTTGGAAAAACAAAGAAAAGGTGGGTGTGCATTTTGTGTTTTAGAGAGAAAATGCTTTGCTGAAAACAGAGAGCAAATTGTGTGCGTGTTCTTGTGTTTTTGAGACGCAAGAAAGAAGAACATTATCTCGTTCGGGCTGTGACTATTATACATCAAGGATACGACGTTTTGTTTCCACGTGATTGCTAGCACGATCGAAGTGGTGAATATCCGAAATTCTCTCTTCCGTTCGACGTTCATTGTTGGTGTGTCTGAACTAGAGGTCCGACGCTTGTGGGACTCGAACTGTAGAACATCCGAACCGACTTGTTTCAAAGCGCGCTTCGAGAGGTATTTTGTTTAACTCCCTTTTTTGTTTAGATTTTTGATTAAAACGCACGAACAACGCCTAAAGAGAATCATGTGTAAAATATATCTTTGTTTCCGTTGCATTTATTTTGTTAATTTTTCTTATACATGATTCATGAAACCCCAACAGAGCTTTGGAGGCGCTTGGATGGAGCATGCGCATGACTACGGCCCTGAGAACGTCCATCGCGAGCTGGCCTGAAGTATGGCCCAAGCTTAATTGCATCTCCTTCCGAAGTTGGACCCACGTCGGGGGGAGTGGCCTGAACTTGCTTCCTAGCAGGTCGAGCTACTTCAATATGAGAAGGGGGGCTAAGTCCCTTGCCACTAACAGCACCTAGATGGGCCTCAACTAAGGGGCCACTCCTCTCAACCGGAGAAGACGCCATAGGTGCAGAAGAAAACCTCCAACAACCCCATAAACTCTTCTACAGTATAGACGACGCAGGAAAAGAAGCCATACCAGGGCAAGGCTAATCGAGGTGAGGAGGGAAGCAGAGGAAACACCACAACCACCGCAAGGGCCCCCAATCTAGCTTGCTCGAGTAGAATTGGGCACGAGACCAGCAGCAAATCGGGCGAGAATTAGAGTGGCTTCGATCTCCACTTGGGGGCAAACCAGAGCAAACCACTTGATGAGAATCGGGAGGGAAGCCGGAAGAATAAGCCCTTCAAATCTTGAGTCGAACCAGTGGCTACAACACTCGGGGCAAGCGGGGAGACCAGTCGAGATGAACAGGGAAGGAAACGCCCACTAGAGAGAAGGAGATGAATAGTATACCGAGAATGTACAAATGGCCAAGCCAACTTACCATAGGAAAATCTTAGTATTCAGATTTTTCAACAATTTGACCCATTTTGAGAAAGAAAGATTCGGAGTTCGATCTTGATGATTCTTGAATACCTCAATAGGATGATGGGAATCGATGACGTTAATAATTTTCATGTGAATATCAATCCTACTCATATTAGAAAAAAACTAGATTTGTAAATTGGGTGAGTGACAAAAATGTTTCAACTAAAATAGTGTTAACAAAATTAATTCCAGCACATACTTGTTTGACTACCCATGCGACAGAAGGATCAATGGCACTTTTACGAAGAGAAAAAACAATAAACCCAAAGAAGGCTAGAAGGAAGATCTTACTTTTTAAAAGAGTGTTAGCATTAGCAAAACTCTGATCTAGGAAGGAAAAAAGACGTGCATAACAATTATCTTTCAACACTCTTTTTATCCGATACTTATCCATCCTAAGAAAGTCAGACAAAATTGGTTCATGTTCTAATCCAAGGTGTCACGACCAAAATTTTTCGGAGTGAACCACCTAGGGTTTGGCTAATGGATTGTTAAGCCTAAACTTAACTCGGGCTCTCCCAAGCCCATACTAATTCGCGACTTTCGATTCAAGTTCTACTTTTTCTTTATTCATTCCGAGGCTTGCTTCTCTTATTTAAGACATTTTTTTTTGAAAAGGTTAGCTGAATGGCCTGTAGCGAGTTGATTTATGGTATCCCCTTCCCTCTATGCTAACTTAACTCCCCGGGGAGAAGAAAGATATGACTGAGAGCCAAAGCTTCATGCTGACTTGCCAAGCAGCTAATTCCGTCTTCATCCATAAAAAATAAGTAAAAAGACGACGCGGGGCATTCGGCTTAGCTTATATGATGAAAAGTACCAAACCATCTTCGACGCAAGAGATGAAGCTAACATGCAAATTTTTAATTATGAGTCGCCACTAATCTATTTTTGGTGGGTCGATTAGAAACTCAAGTAAAGTAACGGGAGATTTACTTTACTCCTACGAATCAGAGATTATGGATACGGGGACTTGGTTACACTAGATTTCTCTAATGCCCTTTCGGTACCATTTCTTTTATTTTCAAAAATGTTTGTGCAGGCAGCTTGAATTGATTTTAAATCTACTTCCATAACATGTGAAGCGATCATACGGGTGCACAAACCACCAATTTAACACCCAAGTAAAGCAAGAAATATATTGCAGGACTTACCTTGTAGCAACGAAAGCATCTGCGTTGTTAGTTTAGAATTCACATTATCTGTCCTAAATATGATTTCTAATTAACACGCAATTTCTTTTTTTGTTTTCACTTAACTAATGAGAATCATGCTTTATGCAATGCATGCCACTAATTTAACATGAAATGATATGACATGACAACATGACTTAGCTATATGACCTAAGCAATATGACATAACTAAGCATGTAGCCTATCCTAAGCATGAGATGGATTTATTCTAAATATTTTTTTTTATATTTTCTATGAGAATCGAAATTAAGGAAATGCAACATTTAAATATACAATCTAAATTAATCTAATGACTGACAGTTTCTAATTAAATGAACCTCACAAAAATCATTAAATGACGTGCATTGTATGAACCTAATTCTATATGACGTGCACATGGTTTTTATTCTAAATAATCATGCAATTTATTCTAATATGCAATGACGTGCAAAGAATGCCCTAATTCTATTTTTTTTTCTATGAAATTCAAAATTAAATGGCCAAATAATTAAACATGCAATTCAAATTTAAAAAAAAAAAACTAACATCCTAAATGAATGTATTTTTTTTTGGATTTTTCATTTAAGAAATTCGAAATAAATAAATTTCCTATTCTAGACATGCAAAATAACCCTAAAACGATGAATATTCTAAAACGAACCTAATATAACTCAGATTTTTTTGGATCTTTCCTTTCTTTTACGGGAGCAATCAAAATAAGACATCAAGAACAGCACGGCAATAAATCAGAAGTAAGATATCATCCATGTCCATTTTGGAAATAAATTGACGAATCGTATCTCGTGCATGAGATCGGATTGGCCAATTTCAAAGAAAATTGCGAATCGTATCTCAAGCGTGAGATCGGATTAGCGATTTTTCCGTGCGATTGCGAGTCATATTTCGAGCGTGAAATCGGACTATCAATCATACGTACGTTGCGAAATTAGGAAGATTTTCCTAATTCATGAGAGATCAAGAGATCTTTTGGATATGGCAATAACGAACAAATATTCAAAATAAATCGAGATCCCATGGATCAAGCAATAAAATATGAGAAAATTGAGTAAATCAAGAATCTCACCTAGCTCTCGATATTGCGCGGATAACGTTTTCCAAATTGGGATGGCGACTCAAAACCGTGGACCAGCGGCAAGGGGCTCACGAATGGCAGAGGCTACACGGCTCGCGTGGAGATAGAGCTTGCGGCTAGTGATCTCGAAGGAACAGGGAGGTTTTGCTTTTTATTTGGCCTCATCCACAGCCGATCCCACCGAACTTTGTCCACATACCTCTCTTCTTTTTTTCATGCGTTGCCTAAATTCTCTTCATCGTTCAATTAATGCGGTTTGACTTTTTATGCAAGTGCAGGGAAACATGCAATCGGCGGAAGCAAATTAATACACAATCAGGACATGTATAAGCTGACTAAACAGATTCCTTTCGCTGCTTAACTATATGCTCATCTTCATGTGAAAGCTCAACCTATTTGAATATTGATTTTGCAAACTTGGACCGACGGACGGTTCAGCTCGGACAGCTGGATGGCAGTGCTTGGCTCGACTAGGAAACCTGCAAAGAAAGACCAGTATTCATCGTTGCTGGGGATTCCGTAGATGGCCTAATAGGCCACACGGATGTGGCTTGCGTCGGGGATGCCTGTAGAGATCTTGAACATTAACTCGTTTCTGAAGCAAAACAACAACAAAATGTATGCGATCAAGGACTTGTGCATCAATTTCTTGATAGAGAAAGGAGATGAAAGTGAGATATTGATCGAGAATGGGCGTGAATCTCCACGGTAGCAAAAAGAATTTGATTTTGAAGACTTAGTGGGCAACAGGATCTTCAATTGGCCAGGGGCGGGTCTCATTCTTCACGATTTCTCTTTCATGTGTAGAATGTCCGCTCTCTCTCCATTCTCTGCTCGTCTCAGAATTGTGGCCGTCTCTTCAGTATTTTTTTTTTTTTTGTCGCCTTGAAATAGAGTAGCCCCTTTTTGCGAATGTTCTCCTAGCGTCCGCGAGAGAGGTGGAGCTGTGTATCCATTGATGAGGGGATGAGATCATGAACAAATATTGGAGAGAGAGAGAGAGAGAGAGAGAGAGAGAGAGAGAGAGAGAGAGAGAGAGAGAGAGAGAGAGAGAGAGAGAGAGAGAGAGAGAGAGAGAGAGAGAGCTCTCCCTTGCGAACGTGCTCTCTTTTCCTTCGAGTGGCGGCCGTTTGTATCAATTGTGTGGCCCCCTCTTCTCCCACCGTACGCGACTCCTTTTATACACCAACAAAATGTATCTCCGTGGTATATTTCATTGCCAATTTTGCTTGTGCAAAATACTATTGAATATATCATCCCACCACGCGCAATATTTTTTTGTGTTTTTTCCAATATTTCATTCGAGAATTTCATTTCTGTCAAAAATACTTCCCTTGGTGTATATTGCCTAAATATATGAAAATCCCAACGGAATATGTGAAAAATTTTGCACTCGCCGTCGGTCCAATAAAACAAAAATGTTCCTAAACTATATGCCATGTGATTTTATTTTTTTCAGGGATAAAATTATCCCCTGAGTTTTTAATACGATAAATGTCTAAATAGGTCGCCAAAATTTAGGTGTCAACACAAGGGGTGGATTTATAACTCCGATTCCAAAGGTTTTCCTATGGTGATGCTATATTCTTCTAGAGTTGGAGTCAACTCATGCCTACTAAATATGAACGTTGATGTTTGGGACACCAGAAATGAGCGAGTGCTTGCATGACACTGCTTTGGACATTGATGTCGAGGAGGGGAACAAGGCGACCAAGTCTGCTTTCCACATAGTTTTGACCATTATCGCCTAGACAATCCCACCATGATTTAAGTTCAACCTTTGGTGCAGGCACAAATCGAATATCAGACCTTCCCATTGTTTATGACAGGGACTCGACCAACCTAATGTCATGGACTGACCAAAGACATAATAATGTAAGTAAATTGCAAGTGTAAAGGGTAGAGAACTTACTTTACTAGGCGATTAAGGCAACCACATAGACAAGCACATGAAATATGGGGTTCGATTTCTAACTAGGAAGGTTAAGAAAAGTGAAGTTATAAGGGCGGAATGACCAATCGCAGCCTTGCGTACTAAGTCAAGTCAAGAATGATACCCTAATATGGTGTAGTCTCGTGGGCAAAGGTAAACATTCTTGATGCCAAGAAAGAAGCTTTCAAGATTGAGTTGGACAACCTCTACTACGTGACCTCACGGTTGAAGTCGTATCTAACTCAATACCATCCTAAGTATCTTGGTGTGGTCCAAGTCTAGTGGTAGGTTGTGTGTGCAATAGTGTAGTGCTAAAACAATAAACATGCATAGCAGTTTATGAGCAAACAACACTTCAATGTTCAAAATTAGAAACATATAATCTAAATACCATTTTGCAAAACAAAGGGTTAATAAAGATTACTCCCCATATACCTCCACATCTACAAGAACATTTAACACCTTTAATGTTAGGGATGTACCTGGAATCCTTGCTGCCAAATAGAAACATTTTTCAAAAATGAAAAAAAAAATGGTCTAAGCCCACTAAAAGTTTTAAGACTAGTCCTCGGTGAAGTCGCCAAGCTGTCACGACTTAACCTCGGTGAACCACCTAGGGTTTGGCTAATGGATTACTAAGCCTAAACTTAGCTCGAGCTCTTCCAAGCCCATACCAATTTGCAACTTAGGTTCAAGTTCTTAACATACAAATGATTTTTCAATTAGAAATCACCACTAATCTATTTTTGGTGGGTTGATTAGATACTCAAGTAAAGTAATAAGAGATTTACTTTACTCTTGTGAACTAGAGATTGTGAATACAGGGACTTGATTATACTAGATTTCTCTAATGCCCTTTCAGTACCATTCTTTTTATTTAAAAAATAATAATCTTTGCAGGCAGTCTGGATTAATTTTAGTTTACTTTCCTAACATATACCCATGTGGGTGCGCAAACCACTAATTTAACACTCAAAAAAGCAATAAATTATGGGACTTACATCATAGCAATGAAAGCGTCTACAATGTTAGGTCAAAATTCACATCAACAATCCTACATATGATTTCTAATTAACACACAATCACTCAATTTTTTTGTAGGATTTTCTCTTGTTTAATGAAATCTAAGCTATATGTCAAATTGGCCTAATTCTAATGACGAGCAATTTTTAATTAAATGGACCTAGTAACAATTACTAAATGACATGCATTTCATGAACCTAATTCTATATGACATGTGCATGATATTTTTGTATTTTTTTAAATAAAATTTTGTAATTAAAAATTACTAATAATAATCTAAATAAAGTGAGATATTTTCTATTTAAAGTTAGAAAATAGACTAATTTGAATCATATCTTATTTCAAAATGCAATTTAATTTCAAGATATTATCTAACCTAGATATCATCTAAACATACATTCTAATATAATTAGAAAGGTATGTAACTATTCTATCATGCAATTCTATCAATTCTAATCTACATGACATGCATTTTTTTTTTTTTGTATTTTCAGCATAAATAAAGCAATTAAAACAAGATAAGCACCAAATCAGACCACATAAGATTAGGGGTGAGCATGGTCCGAGTTGGGCCAACCCACCCCATAACCCTAGGACCAATTCACACAATACTGGTCCTCAATTCTTGGGATTGAGGACCGACCCCATTGAGCTTGAGACCGAGAACCGGACTGACCCAGTGAGTTCGATCTAGCTTTAAGATCAACCCGGGACCAATTGATAATTTATGTATTTCATTTTTTATACTATCTAAAAAGGCAATCGAGGACCAGACTCACTTAATGGGTTTGTTCAGGTTCCAGGGTCAACCCAAGATCAACCAATAATTTTTTGTTTCATTTTTTGTACTCCCTGAAAAGGCGAGCAAGAATTGGACCGACCCTATAGGTTCAATGACAAGCGAGGTTAGCTAAGAGAGGCGAGTGACGAGTGTTGAGTGGGGTGAGCGTCAAGTGTCGAGCAGGGAGCAACAAGCCATGTGAGCATTGAGTAGCGAGCAGCACGAATGACCCAAGTGAGTGAGACGAGTGTCAAATAGCGAGTAGAGAAGTTATTTCTTTCGATTTTGGCAAATTAAATACTAAGATGACAAATAAGACAGAAGAGAACGAGTATTAAAGGAGGATGCCATGAGGAGCTATTTATGCTCTTTTGAACGCCGTGAGGACTCCTCACAAAAACATATTTCTCATTTACAAATTATGACTTTTGACGCCGTAAAAGACATTAAAAGTTCTAAGTTATTAAAAAATAGTGTAAAATTACTTGAACTCCTTACTAAGGAGCTATTTAATGTTGTTGATGCAATTTATTTTAGGGTTAGTCTGGGTTGGACCAACCCTAAACTCCCAGGACCAAGGACCAACTCATACAATGTTAGTCCAAGAATCCTAGGACCAAGGACTGACTCAATCTCCCTAGGAATCGGACCAGGACTGCCAGGGTTGGGCCGGTCCAGGGTTGGGCCGGTCCAGGGTTGGTCCAGGGTTGACTCTAGACCGATGCTCACCCCTACATAATATCATATATCATCCAATTAATGCTAATAAAGAAATAATATCCGACCAATTTGAAATTTCGCAAATAAAATCGATGCGTTGATCTTAAGCCTTAAAGATCAAAACATCAATTTTATGAATTCCATGGAATCAATAATTCCATAAAGCCTTATATATGGAATCAAATATTATATGCTGTTGCGAATTAAGAAATAAATCTTAATTGGGGTGCACTTATCACCCAAATTCAAGAATCATGTAATATTCTCAATTAAATTGAATCACAAAATATTCAAATTGATGTTAAAAGAGATAATTACCTAATTCAAGTTATTGCATGGATAAGTTTCCAAATTTGGGCCAACAACAGATTGCGAGATGGCTCAATGATGGTGCCTCGCTTGATACGCAATAGCAAGTCTCGAATGGTGGTCCGTGCTTCACTAAGTTGGCTTGGCAAAGTCAACAAGGATGACCAATGCAGTAAGGAGTAGCCACGAGGAGAATTGAGTGGCAATAATGGGCTTTCTCATGCACGGAACACCTTCCAAGTCGAACTGGACTATGACATACTCGATTTTTCAATTCTTCTTTCAATTAAATTAATCAGGTCTTTCATCAACACGCCTATAATACTGTTTTCAGAGCTGATCACTCCTGAGATAACTAGACTATTTGGGGAAGTCACTAAGAAATTTTAATGTAATAGACTAGAGAATTCGACCAGGAATCGATTACTTAACCCTGTTCATCTGCAAAGATCATTACGACATAGTTAAAAGTCAATTAGAGGTTAGAGATAGGTCGGTTCGACAGAGATGTGTGGCTAAATGTAGGTGATTTCACTAAATTACAAAATTATCATTGACCGGCATTAGACTGATTTTTCTATCGTTTTGGTATCCTGTATCCGTATTTGAAATCTCGAGATTTTCATGACCACCGAGAGTCACCAATGAGTCCAAGAGGTTCATCGTGGCTCGAAGAAAATCGACCATGGTTCATTTATACTAAAAATTTCTGAAAGCTACCCGGTAACCTAGCTCACACTAATATCATGCTAGATTGAAATTAACTGCAAATTTGAATCCGATTTCAGAAATTGAAAATTTTGTCATGTCACAAGTCATTTTAGGAACATCAACTCAATCTCCGAAAATTTTTCTGCAAATCGAGATTTTGGCGGAAAAAGTCAAGAAAAGGTTGTTTTCGACCGGGAAATTCCGAGGACCACTTTTGATCACAAAATTGGGATGCAAGTGGGTTCTAATGGTGAGGAAAAATGCCAAGATGATCGAGGGTTCGACAATTGAATTTTTAGAAGCCGAATTACACCGATTCAAGAAGGAATTGAATCCCAATTGAAGGAACTTCAATCAAAATTTGTAGCCCCCTTGCCCATGACTATTGGACCATTTCAATAGCTTCTAGAGGAAGCCATGGCTACTACAAGTTGTTGTGGAAGCCAGCCTTGCTTGGTGGGACACACCAAAGTGGACAAAGAGATGAGAGAGAGACCATTGGTAGCCCCCTCAATAGCAGCCGGTTCCCCCTTCCCCTTCCTCTCTCTGTCGACCTCTCCTCCTCCATTTCCAGAGCTGAAGACCTCACAAAAGCCTATAGAGACTGAGCTCCAGCCTCCCCCCCTTCACCGTCGACACCCGCTGGACAGCCACCACAAGCCGCCATGTCGCCTTCGTGCTTTGCAAACCAGCCACTCATCCACGCCCGTTGTCTGACCTCTCCGCTCAACGTCCCGATGCCTCCGTTCGACCTAGTCGCAGCCTGAGGTCGTCGAACCATTGTGTACCGTCGTTCTGCCGCCATGAAGCCCCGCCCGGTCCTTGCTGCAGCCTCGCCGTCCTTCCCTGCCCGTCTCCACCTCGCCCGAACCATCGGCCAGCTCATTCGGCCCAGCCATAGAACCGAAACTAGTGGGTCTCACAGCCACTGTTTGGCTTGTTTTGGTGGCTTTCCCGACCCTGCTTGGCTATCCCGTTTTGTAGTTTGTCAAGCCCCTCCGTGTCCCCATCGTTGTGATCCAAACGGATTACTAATCAAGTGAGTTTAACTCACTAATCCATGCTTAGTAAGTTAATGACGTTTAAGGATTGATTAGTTTAAGTTAAGCTTGGATTAGGTGGTTTGTTAGAACGGATTAGTGAATTAATTAGCCGATATTGCATGTTAGGTCGATAGAGTAGTGTAATTAGCAAGTAGACAGATCTTAGTAATTAATTAACGAGTCTCGAAATTTTTCTAGGCATGTCTCGGCTTTTAATTAGGCTTTACAGGCCTAAGTGAGCATTTTTGGTATTTAATAATTAATTTTCGAAATTATTTAATTATTTAATTATTTTCCGGAAATTAGACCAGAATAGTTGATGACCGGAATTTTATGCTAATTGCAGTGGTGTGATCTATTTTTTTTTTTAGTTGACTGTTAATTTGTGCAAATTGGGTATTGTTTGGAATTTTGGGATTTTATCCCAAAATTTTATAATTTCAGTATTTAATTAGAAAATTACTAGGTGTCGGTTTACAGAGCCAAATTTTTTTTTATCAACTATATAAATGGTGAGAGTTTTGAAAGTAAAGATATTATATTTTTTGCTGAGACCGACCGTGTACCCACACACAATTATTTTTATCGGGTATAATAAAAGTGATACAATGATTGGTTGGATAGAATGGTATACTGTATTAGCCTGCGGGCTCAATACATCCGCTTAGAGTGAGCAATATACCTTAAATATCACACAGCTTTGGTGAGCAATTAAGTACCGCACAACTTTGGTGAGCATTATCTATATACTATATTCACTTGAGGGTTCGGATATATCAACTTAGAATGCGCAAAGTATACGTGGTTGTTAGCTTTTGGCAAGCATTTCTATCTATCTTCAGATTTTGATCGTGTGGTGGTCTTGTTGACATGGAATCGATTGAGTCGATTGATTGATGATTCGATCTGATTGATTGAAATGATTGGATAGTTATTTGAATGATATTGATTTGCAGGAAGGAACTGAGGCCAAGATAAGTCCTCTGACTCGTGTTTGTGCTTAGGCAATCCTCAGGGCGTATTTTCTTCCTAGTCGGGTCTTAAGGAGTGAACTTGCTGAGACATTGTCACACCCCGTTGTGGGATAAGATTTCAGGTCCATAGATGGCAGCTCCTCTTGAGCATTTTGGTCAGCCAAAGAAGGTGACAGAACAGAAGTGCTTCATCCCACTTCAAGGAGACCTTAGGGAATGAGTATATGAGTTGGTGAGATCTATGGTCTGGGTCGATACGGGTTTACCCAAAAAGGTGCCTCATCAATATACATCATGGTATCACTAAGAGCGGAATGGCCAAAGAGAATGGCCCATATCGGAGTCCAAAGTCCCTTTTTATGTACTAGAGGTCGCTTTTGGGAAAGGCACGGCCGACCCTCCAGGTGGTTCAGTAGTGGACGTAGACACGGATCTTTCAGATCCAGGAACCCCGGTGTATTCCTCTGAAGGCTCCAATTGGGATGTGGATGAAGATGAAGAGGAGGATGAGGATCCGTAGTTTGTTGAAACCCCCCCCCTCAGTTTTATAGACCTGACATATATATATATATATAGACTTGGTGGTGTATGACTTACTATGATGTATATATAAGTGTGATTTCAGTTTTCAAAATTATGGCCCTACTTTTCTATCCCATTGAATGTTGTCTAGGGATTATTTATCAGCTTCCACATGTGTATTAAAATGAATGGGTCGGTGATGAGTCCTAGGACATCACTAATCAATCGACCGTAGAGGGATGGACATGCGCTTGGAAGATCGGGGCGTGACATCCCCGTTTAAGTGGTATCAGAGCCAAGTTAATGATTGGAGTGATAAGGTACGATGGTTTATGGGATAGTTCTAGGAAAGACCTTTATTTCATGCCGGTGCATGTCTGTGATAACTGATTGGTAGAATTGTTGGTTTGTGTGGATCACTCAACTTCTAATTCTGTGTGGAATTGGAAGCAAGCTTCTTTAAAGAATGAGTGATCATGAGCAGAGAACTCCTAGGAAGCATACCATCAGGCTCGTGACTCGAGGTAGGATGTTGACAAGAGTCGATACCCAAGGAGGCCGAGGTAGGGCGCCAGCTCAGGCTAGCACCAGTGGAGTAGCACCACCTCCTGTTGATGCTGGGGCATCAGCCCCTGGTGATCCGGGAATAGTCGGGATCACGCAGGCTATGGATTTGATGAGAGAGATGATGGGGCAACAGGCATAAAATCAAGCTACCGCCTTTACCGTCACCGTTATAGTCGCCACTATTGCCGCTGCCAATGCTGCTGTCGCCGCTCCAACCGCCGCCACACCTGTCGCCGCACCTGCTGAGGTTCCAGCTGGGAACTTAGTTGTGGAAAGGGAGAGATTGATCCACAAGTTGGTAGAGTAATTTCTGAAGCTGAACCCACCGAGGTTCACAGGTACTAGAGATCTCGAGACTGCCTCGCTATGGATCCAAGACCCGGACAAGGCTTTTGCACTCCCGAGGTGCAACAAAGAGGAAAAAGTGGTACTGGTAGTGTATCAACTGCATGGTAACGCAAATATCCGGTGGAGGGCCACCAAAGATATAGTATTCCTCGGAGGAGTAGCCCCGCTATGGGACGCGTTCCTCAGAACCTTCAATGACAAGTACTTTTCGGGGAGCGCCCAAGAACAAAAAATGGAGGAATTTTAATGCCTCCGCTAGGGGACAATGACTGTTGATCAGTATGAGGTCAATTTTGCGGAGCTTTCTCAGTATGCTCCAAGATTGATCGAGGATCTAGAGGAAAAAGCTCGAAGGTTCAAGAATGGCCTTCGACTAGAGCGAAGCAACTGATGGTACCGTTGGATCTGAAGGACTATCGTGAGGTGTATAACTAAGCCCAGCTGTTAGAGAGAAGTTTGAACGAACAAGCAGCCTCGTCTGGATCGAGGTTTAATTCAAACAGAGAAGGAATCCAACATGGGAAGAGGCCCATGACTGGAGGAAGATTCCATGCTCCACCCAACAGCAATGGTGGAATTGGAAAATTAGGGCCAAGTCAAAATGGCCTGTGTCACTTCTGTGGAAGGCAACATGGTTTAGCTCCGTGCCCTCAAAGAATGGGCACTTGTTTCGAATGTGGCCAACAGGGTCACATAACCAGAGATTGTCCTAGAAGACCAAGAGGACAACCGCAGTTATTGCCGCCACTGCAGACGAGACAAATCAAAGGTTATGCACCTCAGAACACACCGCATGGAGGACAGCTCAAACCCCCAATTCAAGGAAAAATTTATGCCATTACCAGAGGTCAGGCAGAGGACGCGTCTGATGTGATTACAGGTATAGTTTCGCTGAACGACCATACTGCTTACACTTTATTCAACCCAGGAGCAACTCATTCTTTTATTGTCGAATAGTATGTTAAGCCGATAGGATTAAGTCCTGTATTATTGGAGTCAGTGGTTAGCATATCTACACCATTGAAGGATAAGGTGTTAGCTGCTTTGCATTGTTCTGCTTGCAAGTTAACGATTGGTGAGCGAGAGGGGAAAATAGACTTGTCGAGAATCGAGGAGGACCCTCAATTACCTTGATCTCATCGTTTGAGGCAACCCGTTTGTTAGACGAGGTTGTCAGGTTACCTGGCAACTATCGTGGATATAATAGTTGAGGAGCTGAAGATTGAAGATATCGCAGTGGTACAAGAATTTCTAGATGTATTCCTGAAGGAATTGCCAAGTCTACTGCCAAAGAGAGAAATCGAGTTCATGATCGAACTAGCACCCGGGAAAGAGCCAATCTCTAAGGCTCCTTACCGGATGGCATTATCTAAGTTAAAAGAATTGAAGGGGCAGATGCATGAATTGTTAGACAATGGATTCATACATCCCAGTGCATCACCTTGGAGAGCACCAATTATATTCGTAAAAAGAAAGAAGGTTCGTTACGCTTGTGCATTGACTATCGTCAACTCAATCAGGTGACAATCAAGAAGAAGTACCCACTCCTGAGGATTGACGCCTAGTTTGATCAGTTACAAGGAGCGTCGATATTTTCAAAGATGGACTTGAGGACGGGATATCATCAACTAAGGATTAGGAAATAGGACATTCCAAAGTCAGCATTTCATACTTGATATGACTATTACAAATTCATTGTAATACCGTTCGGTTTGATGAATGCTCCAGCCGCTTTTATGGATTTGATAAACCGAGTATTCAAATAATATCTGGATTAGTTTGTGATCGTGTTCATCGATGATATTCTGGTGTATTCGAGAAGTGATGAGGAGCATGAGAGTCATCTGAGAGTAGTACTACAGACTTTGAGAGTTCATCAATTGTACGACAAGTTTTGCAAGTGCGAGTTTTGGTTTACTCGTGTTGCTTTCCCAAGTCATGTGATTTCAAGCAAAGGAATCTCCGTGGACCCGAGCAAGATTGAAGTAGTGATTAACTAGCCAAGACCAACTATAGTGATAGAGATCAGAAGTTTTCTGGGTTTGGCAAGTTACTACAGAAGGTTTGTAGAAGGATTTTCGGCTTTAGCGTCGCCATTGACTCGACTCTTGAAGAAAGATGAGAAGTTTGTGTGGACAAACAAGTGTGAGCGTAGTTTCTAATAGCTAAAGTAAAAGCTGACTACTACACTTATCCTGACCATTCCATATGATCCTAGAGGGTACGAGATCTACAGTGATGTGTCGTTAAGAGTACTAGGTTGCGTGCTGATGCAACATTGTAGGGTTGTTGCATACGCTTCTCGCTAGTTGAGACCTTATAAACATAATTACCCGACGCATGACTTAGAACTCATGGCAATCATTTTCGCCCTAAAGATTTGGAGACATTATTTGTGTGAAGAAAAATTTCAGATCTTCACCGACCATCAAAGTCTCAAATACTTATTCTCTCAGAAGGAATTGAATATGAGACAGTGTCGTTGGATGGAACTGCTGAAGGACTACGATTGTGATATCCTATATCACCTAGGAAAGGCGAATAAGGTCGCCGACGCTTTGAATCGGAAGTCTTCAGTTGCTCACATACTGATTAAAGAATGGAATTTAATCGAGAGAGCTCGAGATTCGGTGTTTAAATTTAAGGTAGGCCATCTTTCGAATCTTATAGCCACTCTCAGAATTGAACCAAAGTTCAATCAAAATCAAATTACTCAAACCGACAGACCCAGACGTTCAGAAGATTCTACAAGAGGATACTGATAAAAGAAATACCGACTTTCAAATTTATAAGGAAGGAACACCGAGATTCCAAGGACGATTGATTGTACCGACAATGTAGAGCTTAAAGAGGAGATCTTGTCAGAAGCTCATCGTAGTAGTTACAGCATTCATCCTGGCAATACAAAAATGTATCAAAATCTGCGTCAACACTGTTGGTGGTCTGGTATGAAGGCAGACATCGCCAAATATGTTGCCAAGCATTTGATGTGTCAGCAAGTGAAGGCCTAACACTACAAGCCGAGAGGATTTTTGCAACCTCTCAAGATCTCAGAGTGGAAATGGGAGCACATCACGATGGATTTCGTGACCGGTTTACCAAGGAGTTAGAGAGGAAATGATTTCATTGGGTTAGTAGTCGATAGACTGACAAAGTCAGCTCACTTCATTATAGTACAAAAGAACCTTAGTTTGGATAGACACGCAAAGCTATACGTTCGTCAGATAGTTCGTTTGCATGGAGTGTCGATGACGATTTTACCTCAGACCGAGACCCAAGATTCACAACTGCATTTTAGAAAAGCTTGCAAGCTATTTTAGGTACAAAGCTACAGTATAGTATGGCACATCAGACGGATGGCCAATCTGATAGGACAATTCAAACTCTCGAGGACATGTTGCGAGCTTGCGTACTAGACTTTAAGGGAAGTTGGGAAGAACAACTTCATCTAGTCAAATTTGCCTACAACAACAATTATCAGCAGAGCATTCAGATGGCTCATTTTGAAGCGTTGTATGGCAAAGCATGTAGAACGCCAGTACGTTGGGATGAAGTAAGGGAAAGAAATATCATGGGCCTAGAGTTGGTTCAGCAGTTAGTGGATGTAGTTGCAATGATTAGAGGCAAACTAAAGACCGCTCAGAGCAGACAAAAAAGTTATGTAGATAAGCGTCGGAGACCATTGGAATTTTAAGTTGGTGATCACATTTTTCTTAAGGTGTCACCAATGAGGAGTACTTTGCACTTTGGCAAGACGGGGAAATTGAGTCCGAGGTATGTACGCCCATTTGAAATTCTAGAGAGAATTGGGATCCTAGCATATCATCTTGCTTTGCCACCGAGATTGGTGCAAGTGCACGACGTCTTTCACATGTCGATGTTAAGGAAGTACAAGCCTGACCCAACCCACATGCTTAATATTGAAAAATTGGACGTGGATGACAGAGTGTCATATGTTGAAAGCCAGGTTCGGATTGTGGATTAAAAAGAGCAAGTTTTGCATACAAAGACCATCCCATTAGTCAAAGTGGTCTGGCAACACCACGGCACTGAAGGAGCAACCTGGGAGAGTGAAGAGTTGATGAAACAATTGTATTCCCACCTTTTTGTTAAAGTGTTGTATGGTTTAAATTTGGAGGATGAAATTTTTATAAAAAAGGGAAGAGTTGTAACATCCTGGATTTTTCAGTTATGCTTTCAATTAAATTAATCGGGCCTTTCATTGACGCACCTATAATGTTATTCTTAGAGCTGAATACTCCTGAGCTATTTGAGGAAGTCACTAAGAAATTTTAATGCAATAGACTAGAGAATTCGACTAGGAATCGATTACTTGACCGTGCTCATTTGCAGAGATCAAAGATAGGTCGGTTTGATAGAGATGTGTAGCTAAACGTGGGTGATTCCGCTAAATTACAAAATTCTCGTCGACCGGAACTAGAGTGATTTTTCTATTGTTTTGGTACCTATGTTTGTATTTGAAATCTCAAGATTTTCATGATCATCGAGAAACACCAATGTGTCGCAGAGGTTCATTGTAGCTCGAAGAAAATTGACCACGGGTCATTTGTACTAAAAATTTATGAAAGCTACCTAGTAGTCTAGGTTACGCTAAAATCTCGCTAGATTAAAATTAACCGCGAATTTGAATCCAATTTCAGAAATTGAAAATTCTGTCATGTCACATGTCATTTTAGGAACGTCGACTCAGTCTCCGAAGATTTTTCTACAAATCGAGATTTTGGCGAAAAAAATCAAGATAGGGTCGTTTTCAACCGAGAAATTTCGAGGACCACTTTTGATAGCAAAATTGGGATGCAAGTGGGTTCTAATGGCGAGGAAAAATGCCAAGATAATCGAGGGTTTGACGATTAAATTTTTAGAAGCCGAATTACACCAATTCAAGAAGGAATTGAATCCCAATTGAAGGAAATTCAATCAAAATTCATAGTCCCATTGCCCATGACTATTGGACCATTTCAATAGCTTCTAGAGAAAGCCATGGCTGCTGCAAGTTGCTGTGGAAGACAGCCTTACTTGGTAGGACACACCAAAGGGGACAAAGAGATGAGAGAGAGACCATTAGTTGCCCCCTCAACAGCAACCGATTCCCCCTTCCCCTTCCTCTCTCCGTCGACCTCTCCTCCTTCATTTCCAAGGCTGAAGACCTCCAAAAAGTCTGTAGAGACCGAGCTCCAGCCTCCCCCTTCACCGTCGACACCCGCCGGACAGCCACCGCGAGCCACCGTGTTACCGTCGTGCCTCGCAAGCCGCCCGCTCGTCCATGCCCGTTGTCCCGCCTCTCCACTCAATGTCCCAGCACCTCTGTCCATCCTGGTCACTACCTGAGGCCATCGAACCACTGTGCGCCGCCGTTCCGTTGCCATGAAGTCTCGCCCAAACCCTATTGCAGCCTCGCTATCCTTCCCTACCTGTCTCCGCCTCAGCCGAACCACTGGCCAGCTTGTTTGGCCTAGCTAGAGAACCAAAACTAGTGGGTCTCACAGCTACCGTTTCGCCCATTTTGGTGGCTTTCCCGACCCCACTTGACGGTCCCGCTTTGGAGTTTGTCAAGCCCCTCCGCGTCCCCGTCATTGTGATCCGAACGGATTACTAATCAAGTGAGTTTAACTCACTAATCCATGCTTAGTAAGTTAATGACGTTTAAGGGTTGATTAGTTTAAGTTAAGCATGGATTAGGTGGTTAGTTACAACAGATTAGTGAATTAATTAGTTGATATTGCATGTTAGGTGGATAAAGTAGTGTAATTAGCAAGTAGACAAATCGTAGTATTTAATTAACGAGTCTCAGAATTTTTAGGGCCCGTCTTGGCTTTTAATTAGGCTTGATAGGCCTAAATGAGGATTTTTGGTATTTTATAATTAATTTCCATAATTATTTATTTAATTATTTATTTTCCGAAAATTAGACTGGAATAGCCAGTGATCAGAATTTTTTGTTGATTGCAGTGGTTTGATCTCTTTATTTAATTGATTGTTAATTTGTGCAAATTGGGTGTTGTTTGTGATTTTGGGATTTTATGCCAAAATTTTATAATTTCAGTATTTAATTGAAAATTACCGGGCGTTGATTTATATCGTAAAAATTTTTTTTATCGACTATATAAATGGTGTGAGTTTTGAAAGTAAAGATATTATATTTTTTGCTGAGGCCGACCATGTACCCACTTGATAAAAGTGATACAATGATTGGTTGGATAAAATGGTATACTATATCACTGTGGGCTCTATACATCAGCTTAGAGTGAGCAAGTATACCTTAAGTATTGCATAACTTTGGTGAGCAATTAAGTATCATACAATTTTGGTGAGCAATTAAGTATCGCACAGCTTTGGTGAGCAATATGCTTCATTGCATAGCTTTGGTGAGAAATTAAGTATCGACCGTGTGATGGTCTTGTTAACATGGAATTAATTGAGTCGATTGATCGATGATTTGATCTAATTGGTTGAAATAATTGGATAGTTATTTGAATGATGTTGATTTGCAAAAAGAAACTGAGGCCAAGGTAAGTCATCTGACTCGTGTTTGTGCTTAGGCAGTCCTCATGGCGTATTTTCTTCCTAGTCAGGTCTTAAGGAGTGAAATTGCTGAGACATCGTCTCACCCCGTTGTGGGATAATATTTCAGGTCCATAGATGGCAGCTCCTCCTGAGCATTTTAGTCAACCAAAGAAGGTGATAGAACAAAAGTGCTTCATCCCGCTTCATGGAGACCCTAAGGGATGAGTATATGAGTTGGTGAGATCTATGGTCTGGGTCGATGTGGGTTTACCCAAAATGGTGCCCCATCAATATACATCATGGTATCACCAGGAGCGGAATGGTCAGAGAGAATGGCCCATACCGGAGTCCAAGGTCCCTTTTCATGTACTGGAGGTCGCTTTTGGGAAAGGCACGGCTAACCCTCCAAGTGGTTCAGTAATGGACGTAGACCCGGATCTTTCGGATCCAGGAACCCCGTTGTATTCCGCTAAAGGCTCCAATTGGGATGTGGATGAAGATGAAGAGGAGGATAAGGATCCGTAGTTTGTTGAAACCCTCCCCCCCCCTGGGTTTTATAGACCTGACATATATATATCGACTTGGTGGTGTATGACTTACTATGATGTATATATAAGTGTGATTTCAGTTATCAAAATTATGGCCCTACTTTTCTATCCTATTGAATTGTTGTCTGGGAATTATTTATCTGCTTCCACATGCGTATTAAAATGAATAGGTCGGTGATGCAGGGCACTGGTTTGGACGAGTAGTAGCAATGGCGTGGGTCTTGGGCAACGTGCAGCACGCGCCAAGGGTTGGCAGCTGAGGCTATCGCATGGAGACCAAAGCAGTTGCGCCGTTAAGAGAATGACCCAAGTCAAAGCTTGAGCGGTATGCGGCGACGCCTCAACCAAGGTTACGCCGAGATCTCTCTTTATTCCTCAATTCTCACGTATTTTCAATGCGTCTCTCCCCTGTGCTTGTCCGTAGATGGCCCTTTTATAGGTAGGACTGACCTAGGTTTTCAAGGGAAGAGAATAAATCTGCATATTATATTTTAGAACCATGATATTTTGTAGCCAAATTTTTTTTGATTCCTTTCCATCCATGTTTCTCGATCTACTTACTGCGTCTTCGCAGAATCAGCCGAATTCTTTCTTCTTTTTATTTGCTTTATTTGCCCACGTTGTGTCCATGAAACAAATTTCTTCAAGACAAACCAAATATACTGCCATAGATACGCATGAAGAGAATATATGGTCAATAAATCTGCATATTATATTTTAGAACCATGATATTTTGTAGTCAAATTTTTTTTGATTCCTTTCCTTCCATGTTTCTCGATCTTCTTACTCGCGTCTTCCGCAGAATTAGCCAAATTCTTTCTTCTTTTTATTTGCTTTATTTGCCCATGCTTGTCCATGAAACAAATTTCTTCGAGACAAACCAAATATAATGCTATAGATACGCACGAAGAGAATATATGGTCAATAAATCTGCATATTATATTTTAGAACCGTGATATTTTATAGCCAAATTTTTTTTGATTCCTTTCCATCCACATTTCTCGATCTTCTTACCCGCGTCTTCGCAGAATCAGCCGACTTCTTTTTTCTTTTTATTTGCTTTATTTGCCCATGTTGTGTCCATGAAACAAATTTCTTCAAGACAAACCAAATATACTGCCATAGATACGCGTGAAGAGAATATATAGTCAATATCTCTAAATTTTTACTTCCTTTCTCTTTAGTATCTTCCTCAAATATTGGCAAACTTTTCGATATTGCCCAAGCAAAATTTTCAAAATTCATGCATGAGTGGGCTCCTTGCCTGCAATTTCAAACATTCACAGCTGAATTTCGCATGAGGCCTTTGAAAATCAAACATGTTCGACTAATTCTAATGCAATGCAATTTTTTTACATACTCATTGTTACTAAATGATAATGCTCCTAACATCTATGCAATTAACTTATATTTTTGCTTAGGGGCTGCGGTTGATTCCTAATTTTTTGTATAATCAATAAACGATAAAATTTAGGTGTCAACACAAAGTTTATGCAATAAAATCGCCATTTCATAACTTATAGTATACCTAATTTAAATTGCATTCGAAATATGATTTTTCAAACTCAAAAGAGATAATACCATTAACTTAGAAAGGTCGAAGACCAACCTACAATTGTCACTTGAGCTAATAATGCACTCGTATTCCTACCAATTATTCAAAAAATGATATAAAAAAACAGAGTAATATACTACTCTAACAAATGACTCGACTAATTATGCTTATTCATTAATAAAACAACATATACACACTAACTAAGAAACTCGTGTAGAGGAAATGTTCATCGTTATCTGTTATGCATATTGTCCAGCAGGTGTAACTTGAACACGAAACTTTAGAAATGCAATCTGATCACATCGTACTTCGGAATCAATTTTCGTCAAATTGCACAACTCCATAACACTCTTGTCTACAATTTCCATATAAATCTAAAGCTCAAGAGCTATTTAATAGAACCTCACAATTCAACTTTCACATAACTCTAAATTTAAAACCGCGCTTTGAAATTACTTTGATTAAATGAATAATAGGCTTGAACAATTACTAGGCATTGCAATTCATAGTTGATTTGGCTTGTCAAGAAGTTTGGATTGTGAATGCTTGAAAATTTCTATCTCCTCTCTTCTTGCCTTCCTCTATAGACTCGTGTCTCTTCTCTATTCATTTAATCCGCCGCTTCACTACTAGGTTATGCCCCAATCTATTGAAGAAATAAAGGGTATGTTTGGTTGGACTTTTAGAGAAAGTCATTCAAAAAATGTAAAGGACTTTAAGTCAAAGGATTTTTCCAAAATACTTGCAATCTAAAATTCTATTGTGAAATACTTTTAAGAAAAATAGTGTTTTGAGAAATTATATTTATAAAGCACTTTTTTTATTAAAAAGAAAAAAAAAAAAAAGTTGGTTGGAGAAGGCCGTTGGCAATCCAAATTTGTTGTCAACTGCTATTGTCTGAGGTTACAAGACCTCAAGTGGCCCCCGAAGACCACTGGCGAAGGCTGCTTGAGGTCGGCCAACCCCTAATATGACATCCTGGATTTTTCACTTCTACTTTCATTAAATTAATTGGGCATTTCATCAACGCGCCTATAGAGCTGTTCTTAGAACTGATCACTCTTGAGATAACTAGACTATCTGGGGAAGCCAATAAGGATTTTAAGGCAAATAGACTTGAGAATTCGACCAGAAATCAGTTGCTCGACCGTGTTCATCTGTCGAGATCATTACGGCTCAGATGTAAATCTATTAGAGATCAGAGATAGGTCGGTTCGACTGAGATGAGTGGTTAAACGTGAGTGATCCCACTAAATTGCAAAATTCTCATCAATCGACACTAGTTTAATTATTCTATCGTTTTGGTACCCTATGTCCATATTTGAAACCTTGATATTTTCACAACAACCAAGAGTCACCAATGTGTTGAAAGGATTCATTGTAGCTCGAAGAGAATCGACCACGAGTCATTTGCAGGTCTGAAAGCTACCCCGTAGCTTAGGTCACGCTAAAACGTGCCGAATTGAAATTAACCATGAAATTGAACCTAATTTTAGAAATTGAAAATTCTGTCACATCACGACTCATTTTAAGAACGTTGACTCATCCTTCGAAGATTTTTCGGAGATTCTGGGATTTTTACGAAAAATCACTTCAGACGTTGTGGAAAAATAACGGAAATTCGAATTGGCCAAGTTGAAGTGAAATTTGGACTTTCAAGCCGAGCTACTGGATGATGGGAATTTATTGAAAGTATTAGGAGAAATGGAGATAGGCATGTGGAGTTAAGGGGGACAAATCATTAATGAATTTAGATATTTATTTTGACTTATCCCTTCTCCTTCGGCAACTTCTTGACCACGCCTCCTCTGTCCCCATCTCCTTCGCACTTCCTCTTCATCGAAGGCCATAACCATTTTGCTTTCATTTTCATTTCCTCAGCATCTCCTCATCTCTCTCTCCACTCACCAAAACCCCAAGCCCACAAAGGTCAGCCCTCCCCCTCACCGCTGCTGCTCCAATTTCCATGCCCACGCGTCCCCAGCAAAGCCACCTCCACCAACCTATCTTTTGTTGCCACACAAGTCAACAAACTAGCCAAAGCCTCCCCAAGTGTTGACTCTAGCTTCATGGTCCGAAGCAGCTAGCATTCGTTTCCCTCTGCCGCGAGTCTTCCCCCACATCTACCCGCTCCACGCGTGGCCTTCGCTAGCCATTCCTTCAGGTCTTCTTGTCGCTAACAGCATCGCCTGAAGACTCCAGCAGCACCTTCAGTGAAGCCTGACGTTGAGCCTAACATCTTCGCACGTTCGGTCCAACCTCCAACTATGGAATAGTCCATTCCAAGCCCAGCCTGCAACCCAAAACTTCAGAAGCTCCTTTGAGCCCACGTATCAACCCACCTTCAGTCAAGCCTAACAAGTGTCGCAAGCCCAGTTCAGTTTTTTGGCCTTGGGTCCAGCCTATTCGAAGCCTACTTTAGCCCAATTTTGGCCCAGCCCAAATCAATAACAAATCTCAATTGGGCTGAGATTTGTTGACCAAGTTTAGGCCCAAAGTCCGAGCTTTGTCGACACAGCTGCAATTCAAGTTTCGGCTGACGTCGCACCGTCATCGTGGTGAATTGGTCTTCTCTTTAAAACAAGTGAATTTAACTCACTAAATCTCGTTTAGTATGCTAATGATGCTTAGGGATTGATTAAATTTAATTAAGTGTACTTAGGTCGATTGATTAGATTAGGTGAATTAATATAGTACATTGTCAATCCATGTTAGGCAAATGGTTAGTGCAATTAGTAAGTAGATAGATTCTAGTATTTATCTAGAGTGACTTGGAAATTTTTCGAGTCTGTTTCGGCGTCCAATTAGGCATTATGGGCCTAAATTGGATTTATTGGTATTTATTTAATGTTTTCTATAATTATTTAATTAATTAATTATTTTCCGAAAATTAGACCAGGATAGTAGGTGATCGAAATTTCGTGTTAATTACAGTGGTGCATTCCATTTATTTAATTGATTGACGATTTGTGAGAATTGAAGGTGATTGTGGTTGGGGGTATTTTATCCCAAAATTGATTTAATTTCAGTAATTAATTGGAAAATCATCGAGCGTCAGTTTACATCGCCAAAAATATATTTATGAGCTATTGAAACTGGTGGGATATTCTAAAGTAAAATTATGATATTTTGGCTAAGACCAATTGTGTACCAATACATGGCTATTTTATTGGGAATGATGAAAAAGTTGAAATTATTGGGATGGTATACTATATCAATCCACGGGTGATATGTCAGCTTAGCAGAGAGCAATATACCTTATCAGTTTAAATTGAATATGTCAGTATACTATATTAGCCTACAGGTGATGTGGCAGCTTAAAAGAGAGTAGTATACCTTATCAGCTTAGATTGAGCACTGTCGGTATACTATATCAGCCTAAGGGCGATATGGCAGCTTAGCAGAAAGCAATATACCCAATCATCTCAGAAGTGAGTTATACTATCTATTTATTAGCTTAGCAGTGAGTAGTCCGATATAAGCAGACTTAATAGATAATATGAGATAAGTCGACCAAGAAAGGGTCGTGGTAACATGTAATCGACTAGGTTGATTGATCAATGATTTGATCTGACGTTATGAATTGGGTGATTGATTGAGTGCTTATTCCAATTGTGCTAAATTGCAAGTGGAATCTGAGGCCAAGGTAAGTCCTCTGACCGTGATGTGCATAAGCAGCCCTTATGGCATATTGGCTTCTTAATCGGATTTTAGAGAGTAGAACTCGCCGAGACATTGTCTCACTAGTTATTGTATAACCATTTTCAAGTCCTTAGATGGTGTTGGTGGAGGACCGAAAGCCCTGAAGTTTGGGAAGGTGGAGATCAAAGAATCGGTGAACGTGTCGACTAGAGAGTCATAAGATAGTTGTTTTTTTTAAGCCGATAAATTTTGTAAACAACCTAGCTCGTGTATAAAACTGTTTGTTTTATAAAAGGCTCATTTTGGTCATGAATTGTAATCCTACTTTCTTATCCCATTGTTTAATTTTCTGGGGATTTTCTATATGCTTCCACATGCGTATTAAAATGAATGGGTCGGTGATGCAAACTGAGACATCGCTAATATATCGACCAGGTAAGGGATGTGTGCGTGCCCGAGGATTGGGGCGTGACATCTCCCTTTTGTGGTATCAAAGCAGAGGTTAGGTATTGGAGTGATAAGGTGCGATGATTCATGGGATAGTTAGTATGAATGACCTCTATTTCATGCTGGCGCATGTGATTGATAGCTAATTGGTAGCTTGGTTGTGTGGGTCACTCAAATTCTAATATGGTATTGGAATTAGAAAACATGTTTCTATAATGATCCTGTAGTTTGAGTGACGAGGATGTGGCACCCCTCGACCACGGCTTCCAATCCGTTAGGGTCATCACAGTTCGCTTACCTTTCATTTTTCGTAATAACATGTCACTCTGATACCATTTCAATTGCAGCGGATTCATACAACCATGGGGGTTTACATCTTTTATTATCAGTCCCTTGCACAGTTCATATGGCGGAAGCACATCCATCAACTCCCTTTCTTATATTCGGAAAACGATGCACACCTACTAAACATTTATGGGTAAAAGCCGAACACTTTTATTTACTTAAACCATATGGACATCATTCATTGGTACATCAAAATGCCGTAGTCTTCTATACTTGGCTATACTTCAAAAGATGACCGACATCTCCTCCAACAATCATATATTTAAAGTCCATTGATCAATGTCGGCGTCCAAAAGTTCCTTTGCTATCTTCCTTCTCGCGATCATATCCAACCACTTGATCCATTTACCGGTGGTAGTGGCAGCAGAGGTATCTTATCTAGTTTGAAATGTTATTCTCCAAAAAGGGTGAGTACAACCACTCAGCAGTAAAAATCTACCAAACTATTGCGTCAAACAGAACAATCAAGGCATCATAACAAAGCACATATCATCCATGCATTCAAGCATAACTTACATTGCAGCCATACATATGTCATCATACCATATGTGCATATATCATCATGCACTCATCATCAAGTATTCATGCATATATCACCATGCCATATGTGCATATACCACCATGTACTCATCATCAAGCATTCATGCATATATCACCATGTCATATGTGCATATACCACCATGCACTCATCACCAAGCATTCATGCATATATCACCATGCCATATGTGCATATACCACCATGCACTCATGCATATCTTGCCATGCCATCGTGCATATATCACCATGCATTCATCATCAAGCATTCATGCATATATCACCGTGCACTCATGCATATGTCACCATGCCATCGTGCATATATCACCACGATTCATATCATCCATGCTATCAAGCATACATCACCATGAGATCCATTCATGCCTTCATGATCGCATTTTCAATATCAAATAGCATTAATTTACTTTCATAAGCAAATCATGCATCATGCCATATGTATACACTTATGCACATAATTCATTTTCAATTCTTATATTTCATAAGGATCTCATCAGTTTTTCTTTCCAGGGACCAATGTTTGCATCCCATAATTTATCGCTCGCATCCAACCAGGCATCGTGAGGAACCTCTAGGTATTTATTCAAAATACAACCGGGCATCCGGCCCCTCACATTCCGGGCATCTCGCATCCCAACTAGCATCACGAGGAATCCCCCTAGGCACACACCTCCAGAGCTTCCGGAATTACGTACCGACATACCACCAGGATTCCCCCCTCTGGAATTACGTACCGTATACTATCGGGCATCTCGAAACTCCCGATGACCCTTCGGAATTACGCCACTAGGCCACCAGACATCCGATACCCCCACATTCCGGGTATCTCGCATCTCAACAGACATCACGAGGCATTCCCTAGGCACAAACCTCCACAGCTCTCGGCACCCAACCATTCCGGGCATCCCGACACTCCCGAGGCATTTTCGGCTCACACTTCCGACGGCCTTCTCATCATTGCAATGCATATTCTCATATATCTCATTTTTTTTCAATTTCACATTTGATGCAATAATGCCAATGATTGGAATCAGCCTTTTTAAAATCATATAATATGCATTGGGAAAAATATTATTTGATGCAATGGTTTCGAAGACTTCATTGAATTCATGAAAATCCATAAATCTTTTAATGTCATATGATATGCATGAATGTCACCACATCATTGCACGAATGATAATCCAAGATATCACAATTTATCTAGCAAATCAATAACCTGTAAATAGAACAGTTTTTCAGCTTAAACAGAATGCGTGCTGTTTATGAAAAATCCTGGAAAATTAGTAAATGATAGAAATAAATTCTAAAAATTTAACACGTTGTAGATAAGATCTAAGAAAACACATTTTGTGGAGAACACCATATCAAACAAGGCTTCACAGAAAACGTACAGGTCCATGCATCACCGAAAAAATGATTTTAACATCATCCATGCACAGTTTTGAAAACAATTTCGATTAAACCCTTAAATAAACTCAGAAAATTCTGAAATTTGGACACGCTATATTTAAGAACTAGAAGTACAATTTTTATGAAGAAATCATAGTCCAATTCTTTCTAGATTAAAAGATAAAATCGATTTACTTTTCCTATTCTCGGTATCGTTTTCCAGATCTATCCGTGTTGAAGGAAAATCGTTTCCTTGGTCATTACTGGTCTATTTACTCTGAACTTTCGGTATGTTGTTCCTCAGAATTTTACCTAAAACTTTCATTAAGTACATATGATCAAATATTAACTGTATGATTTTATAAAAATCCCGAAAACATATTAGGTCGAAGCAGCATTTTTCCCTGATCCAGTTTCTTCAAAAGACAACGATTTCACCGACCTATTTTTGTTCATTTCCTCTAAATTTTTTATATGTTATACCTCAAGAAGTATACTACAACTTTTGTAAAGAGATCAAAGTGAAATTTCAACAATAAAGTTACTTTACAGACCATGAAACCACTAAAGGTCATCACGACGAATTCCAGATCTAGTCTCTCCAAAGGAAAATCTTTGCACCAAGAAATACTTGTTAGTTTTTTCTCAAATTTCAGTATGTTATTCTTCAAGATGTTCTCTACAACTTTCATGAAGAGGTCGAAGTGAAATTCCCAATAAAAGTCACATGCAACACACGAAATCACCCAGAAGTCAACAAAACAGTTTCCAGATTTAATGTTTTCGTAGAAAAAGGGTTTCACCCCTCAATACTTGTCCATTTTGTCTCAAATTTTAGTATGTTATACTTCAAGATGTTCTATACAAGTTTTATGAAGAGGTCGAAATAAGCTTCCAACTAAAAAGTCACATGCAATACACAAACTCGCAGACGGTCGGACTGGTCTTTCCGAAATCACCATGCATGACCAACGAATCTCTCTTCAAAGCTCCGAAATCTCATCCCATCTACCACAACCAAGACTTACCATCTACTACACATACACACAGCAATGCAAAGAGTAGGTTTTAGGACTTCACTTGCCTCAAATCCAAAGAAAACACAGCAAGAACAACGGCAAGACTAGGCGAGCTCGATGGCATCTCCTCTTCCTCTCTTCCTCTCTTCCTCTTTCTCTCTTTGGACGGTACTCTCTCTCTCTTCTCTCTCTTCTGGTTGAAATCCCCCTCCCCCTTTTCCTTTTAGTCAAATTAAAACCCTTGCATGCTTTACTTCTTGCATGGAGGGACACTTGGTTACAAAATGGGCAACACTTGGCAAGCTTTTCTTGCCACTTGGCATTTTTTCCATGCACATGATGGGCCTTCAATGGGCTGGGCTTGGGGCCAGCTTGGTCGACCACTTCATGGGCTCCTTGGGCCGAGCCTCTTGGCCCACTTTAGCCCAACAATCTTGGGCCTAAAGCCCAAACTTAAATGGCCCAAGTTTATTTTTAATAATACATCTTAATCCTCATTTAAATAAATACATAATTGCATAATTAAATGGTACAAAAGACTTTGTGACATTAATCCATAAAATCAAATCTATAAAGTGCATAGTCAAGAACAAAGTTTATCAAATGTCCTATAGCACCAACCTTGATCATCCATTAACATAAGATGTATTTCTACCCAAATAATTCTCCATTAAAATATTCGGCATTAATCTATTAAAATTCTTTGGTCTAAAGGCCATAACATAAATCAATAATTCATCACCTTTTCATAGATCGTAATGCATCCAGAGGTTGCCATGAAATTTTGGGATGCCACGGAGGAGCTAAGAACTCATAGTAAGAGGGCAGTAGCATCTATGACTCGAGGTGGAACGCCAACAAGGATTGATGCTCGAAGTAGTTGTGACAGAGCGTAGGCTCAGGCCAGCGTGAGTGTAAGAGTACCTTTGTAGACCAGTACTAGTGTAGCAGCACAGAGCGATCCTAGGTTCGATGGGATTGTTCAAGCGCAAGTGTTCCTTGGGAACTTGTTGAGCCACTAAGCTCAAGATCAAGCCGTTGTTGTTGCCATATCTGCTAAGATCTAGCATGGAGATGTGATCTGGAAATGAGCAATTGCGTTTGAGTTAAGATTCAATTCAGGCATAAAGGAATATCAGTCGGGGAAAAGATCGATGTCGAGAGAAAAGTATTCTATTCCGCCCAACAGGAAGGGTAGGGATAGATAAGTCAGCACTAAATCAGAATAGAGCATGTCATGCTTGTAGGAGACGACATGGTTACGCCTTGTGCCATTTTAGGACGGGTGCTTGTTTTGAGGGTGAACAACAAGGTCACTTGGCTAGAAATTGTTTCAGAAGGTCAATGGGACCATGGCAGCAGTTGCCATCACCACTGATGGGACAAACCCCGGTGCAAGTAAGAATGCTTGTTGTCACCTGATGGGAGACAGAGGACTCACCAGAAGTGTGTTGGAGTTGTTGAAGGAAAGCATGGGTCAATCCAGTGTCCTAATATAATTGGAATGTACTTTGATTGTGACCAACACAGTCATCAGGTGAGGGTCTGTCAGTGAGAATCCAAGGGAGCACAGACACTGCTACCACAGGTAGGACGCCACTAGAATGGCGAAAGGAACAGGAATGAACCGATCATGCATCGATTAGAGGAAGAATGCTTTAGGGAGATTTTATCAGAGTAGCGCAGTAGAGCTTTGGACTAAGTTTGTAGAACTCCATTTTGTTGAAATAAAGCAAAAGAAATGGGAATATCTAGTTATAGTTATATTCAACTAGTTATTGAGATATAACTTTAACGTCACAAATGAACAGAGTTGATTCAATGAGCCTCTTGTAGTAGTGGATTATTGCCGGGAAATAATCTAGTCTAGTCCATTAGCATGTGGAAGTGTCGAGCTACTGGGAGTCGAGAAAGACCCTCGATTTCCTTAATCTCGTCGCTTGAAGGCAATCCATTTGTTAGACGAGGATTGCCAAGATGGCTTGGTGATTGTCATAGACAAGACAGATTAAAGAACTGAAGATTGAGGACATCTCAGTAGTCCAAGAGTTTATAGACATGTTGCCACAGGAATTGTCAATCCTGCCACTAAAGAGAGAAATTGAATTCGTGATTGAGTTAGCACCCGTGACAAAGCCAATCTCTAAGGCTCCTTACCGGATGGCTTTTTTAGAGTTGAAGGAACTAAAGGTGCAGATGCAAGAGTTATTGGATAAGGGATTTATATGTCCCAGTGCATCACCTTGGGAGGCACCAGTTCTATTTGTCAAGAAGAAAGATGGTTCGTTGCGCTTATGCATCAACTATCGCTAACTCAATCAAGTAATGATCAAGAACAAGTATCCATTGCCAAGGATCGATGACTTGTTTGATCAGTTACAAGGAACATCGATATTTTCAAAAATCGACTTGAGGACAGGATATCATTAGTTGAGGATCAGAAAAAAAGATATTCCAGAATTGGCATTTCGAACTTGGTATGGTCATTACGAGTTCATTATGATAACATTCGGGTTGACGAATGCTCCAATTGCTTTCATGGATTTGATGAACCGAGTATTCAAATAATATTTAGATCAGTTTGTGATCGTGTTCATCGATGATATCCTGGTGTATTCAAGGAGTGCTAAAGAGCACGAGGAGCATTTGAGATTAGTGCTCTAGACCTTAAGGATTCATCAACTACATGCTAAGTTTAGCAAATGCGAGTTTTGGTTGATTCACGTTGCATTTTTAGGCCATGTGATTTCAAACGAATGAATCTCCTTGGACCCGAGCAAGATAGAAGCCATGATCAATTGGCCAAGACCGACTACAGTGACAGAAATCTGAAGTTTTCTATATTTGGCGGGTTATTACAGACAGTTTGTGAAAGGGTTTTCATCTTTGGCATCGCCTCTAACAAAACTCTTGAAGAAGGAAGAAAAGTTTGTGTGGATAGACAAGTGCGAGCGTAGTTTCCAAGAGCTAAAGGAAAAGCTAACTATTGCACCTGTGCTGACCATTCCATCTGGTCCTAGAGGATTTGAGATCTACAGTGATACGTCATTCAGAGGGTCGAGTTGCATGCTAATGCAACATGGTAGAGTTATGCATACCCCTCCCGTTAGTTGAGGTCTCATGAACAAAATTATCCGACACATGACTTTAGAACTCATAGCTATCATCTTTGCCATAAAGATTTGAAGGCACTATCTGTGCGAAGAAAGATTCTAGATCTTCACGACCATCAAAGTCTCAAGTATCTGTTCTCTCAAATGGAGTTGAACATGAGACTGCGCCGATGGATGGAATTGCTGAAGGACTACAACTGTGATAACTTATATTACCCGGGAAAGGCGAATAAGGTCGCCAATACTTTGAGTCGAAAGTCTTCAGTTGCTCACATATTGATTAAGGAGTGGAACCTAATCAAGAGAGCTCGAGATTTGGTATTCAATTTTAAGGTAGGCCACCTTTCAAGTCTTATGGCCACCCTCAGAATTGAACCGGATGTCCAGATCAGAATCAAGCTACTCTAACCGACAAATCTAGATGTATAGAAAATTCTACAAGAAGACACTGAGAAAAGGAAAGCTGACTTTCAAATTTCTGATGATGGAACATTGAAATTATGAGGACATTTGGTTGTATCTGACGAGGTGAAGCCTAGAGAGGATATTTTATCCGAAGCACATCATAGCAGTTACAGCATTTATCTTGGTGGTACCAAGATGTATCAGAATCTGTGTCAACACTATTGGTGGTCAACTATGAAAGTGGATATCGCCAAGCATGTCGCTAAGTATTTCACATGTCAGCAAGTGAAAGCTCAGCATTGTAAGCCGGAAAGACTTCTGCAACCTCTTGCGATCCCAGAATGGAAAATGGAGCATATCATGATGGATTTTGTGACCAAATTACCACAGAGTCATAAAGGAAATGATTCAATTTGGGTAATAGTCGACAAACTGACAAAGTTGGCTCACGTCATTGTAATTCGAAAAGACCTCAGTCTGGATAAGCACGCAGACCTGTACGTGCTTCAGGTGGTTCGTATGCATGGAGTACCGATTACGATAACCTCAGATAGAGACCTAAGATTTACTGCCACTTTTTAGAAGAGCTTGCAAAGTGCCTTAGGTACCAAGCTGCAGTACAATACGGCATATCATCCTTAGACAGATGGCCAGTCTGAGAGGACAATTCAGACCCTCGAGGACATGCTGAGAGTTGGTGTACTAGACTTTAAGGGAAGTTGGGAAAAACAACTTCATCTCGTAGAATTTGCCTACAATAATAGTTATTAACAGAGCATTCAGATGGCTCCTTTTGAAGCGTTGTATGGTAGATCGTACAAAACACCAGTGTGTTGGGATGAAGTTGAGGAAAGAAATATTACGGGCCCAAAGTTGGTGCAACAATCAATGGATGCCGTGGCAGTGATCAGAAACATAGAAGAGACCGCTTAGAGTAGTCAGAAAAGTTACTCAGACAAGCATCGAAGGCTTTTGGAATTCCAAGTTAATGATCACGTTTTTCTAAAGGTGTCACCAATGAGGGGAACTTTGCGCTTTGGCAAGAAAGGAAAATTGAGTCCGAGGTACGTAAGTCCATTTGAGATTCTTGAAAAAATCGGGATCCTAGCATATCGTCTTGCATTACCGCCGAGACTGGCACAAGTGCATGACATCTTTCACGTGTCGATATTGAGGAAGTATGAGCCTAACCCGACCCATGTGCTTAATTTTGAGGAATCGGATGTGGATGACAGAGTGTCATACATCAAAAGCCCGGTTCAGATTGTAGATCGCAAGGAGCAAGTCCTGCGCACCAAGACCATCCCAATGGTCAAAGTGGTTTGGCAATACCACGGTATTGAAGGAGCAACCTGGGAGACTGAAGAATCGATGAGCGTTTGTACCCCACCTTTTTTAAAGAGGGGAAGAGTTGTGACATCATAAATTTTTCACTTCTACTTTCAATTAAATTAATCGGGCATTTCATCAATGTATATATAGGGCTGTTCTCAGAGCTGATCACTCTTGATATAACCAGACTATCTCGAGGAAGTCATTAAGGATTTTAAGGCAAATAGACTTGAGAATTTGACTAGGAATTAGCTATTCGATTGTGTTCATCTGCCGAGATCATTACGGCTTAGACGTAAATCAATTAGAGATCAGAGATAAGTTAGTTCGATTGAGATGAGTAGTTAAACGTGGATGATCCCACTAAATTGTAAAATTATCATCGATCGGCACTAGTTTAATTTTTCTATCATTTTAGTACCTTGTATCCCTATTCGAAACCTCGAGATTTTCACAACAACCGAGAGTTGCCAATCAGTCAAAGGGGTTCATTGTGGCTCGAAGAAAATCAACTACAAGTCATTTGTACTAAAAAGTTCTGAAAGCTATTAAGTAGTTTAGGTCATGCTAAAAACGTGCCGGATTGAAATTAACTGCGAAATTGAATCCGATTTCATAAATTGAAAGTTTTGTCATGTCACGACTCATTTTAGGAACGTTGACTCATCCTCCGAAATTTTTTCGGAGATTCCAGGATTTTTACAGAAAATCACTTCAGACGTTGTAGAAAAATAACAAAAATTTGAACGGGCCAAATTGAAGTGAAATTTTGACTTTCAAGCCAAGCTACTGGGTGATGGGAATTTATGGAAATGTGTGGATTTTTCTTCAATGAAATTGGATATTGAATTTGGGAAATTTGTAAAGAAATTAAAGCTCAAAACCTAGGAAATTCGGAGCTTAGACTAAGGGCTGCATTTTGATATCAATTTGGATAAATTGTGGGATTATAATGTGGAGAAAGTATTAGGGGACATGAAGATAGGCATGTGGAGTTAAGGGGGACAAAGCATTAATGAATTTGGATATTTATTTGGACTTATCCCCTCTCCTTCGGCAGCTCCTCGACCCCATCTCCTTCGCGCTTCCTCTTCACCGAAGGCCACAACCATTTTGCTTTCATTTTCATTTCCGCATCTCCTCATCTCTCTCTCCACTCACCAAAACCCCACACCCACAAAGCTCAGCCCTCCCCCTCACCGTTACTACTCTAATGTCCATGCCCACACGTCTCTAGCGAAGCCACCTCCACCAAGCTGTCTTTTGCTACCACGCATGAGTCAACAAACCAGCCAAAACCTCCCCAAGTGTTGACTCCAACTTCACGATCCGAAGTAGCCAGCATCCGTTTCCCTCTACCGCGAGTCTTCCCCCACGTCTACCCTCTCCACGCGTGGCCTTCACCAGCCATTCCTTTAGGTCTTCTTATCACCAGTAGCATCGCCTAAAGACTCTAGTAGCACCTTCAGAGAAGCCTGACGTTGAGCCCACCATCTTCGCACGTTCAACCCACCTCCAGCCGTGGACTAGTCCATTCTGAGTCCAGCCCGCAGCCTAAAACTTCAACAGCTCCTTTGAGCCCACGCATCAACCCACCTTCAGTCAAGCCCAACAAGTGTCACAAGCCCAATTCAATTTTCAGCCTTGGGTCTAGCCCATTCAAGCTCGCTTTAGCCCAATTTCGGCCCAGCCCAAATCAATAACAAATCTCAATTGGGCTAAGATTTGTTGGGCGAGTTTAGGCTTCCGGTCCGAGCTTCGTCGACGTCACCCCAATTCAAGTTTCGCCGCCGTCGCACCGTCGTCGTGGTGAACCGATCTTCGCTTTAAAATAAGTGAATTTAACTCACTAAACCTCGCTTAGTATGCTAATGATGCTTAGGGGTTTATTAGATTTAATTAAGTGTACTTAGGTGGATGGATTAGATTAGATTAGATGAATTAATTTAATACCTTGTTGATGCATGTTAGGCAAATAGTTAGTGCAATTAGCAAGTATATAGATTCTAGTATTTATGTAGAGTGACTTGGAAATTTTCCGAGTTCGTTTCGGCATCCAATTAGCATTACAGGCCTAAATTGGATTTATTGGCATTTATTTAGTATTTTCCATATTTATTTATTTATTTTCCGAAAATTAGACTGGGATAGCCGGTGATCGGAATTTCGTGCTGATTGCAATGGTGCATTCCATTTATTAATTGACTCACGGTTTGTGAGAATTGAAGGTGATTGTGGTTGGGGTATTATATCCCAAAATTTATTTAATTTCAATAATTAATTAGAAAATCACCGGGCGTCAGTTTATAGTGCCAAAAATATGTTTATGGGTTGTTGAAACTGGTAGGATTTTCTAAAGCAAAATTATAAAATTTTGGCTAAGGCTGACCGTGTACTCACACACGATTATTTTATTGGGAATGATGAAAATGTTGAATTGATTGGGATGGTATACTATATCGCCTAACTTGGTGTTATGTCAGCTTAGCATAAATCAGTATACCGGTATACTATATCATCCTAAAGGATCTGATATGGTAGCTTAGCAGAGAGCAGTATACCTTATCAGTTTAAATTGAATATGTCGGTATACTATATCAGCCTACAAGCGATATGACAGCTTAGTAGAGAGCAATATACCTTATCAGCTTAGATTGAGCACTGTTGGTATATTATATCAGCCTAAGGGCAATATAGCAACTTAGCAGAGAGCAGTATACCCGATCATCTCAGAAGTGAGCTATATTATCTATTTATCAGCTTAGCTAAGGAGCAGTCTTTATATAAGCGGACTTAATAGATAGTATGAGATGAGCCGACCAAGAAAGGGTCGTGGTGACATGTAATCGACTAGATCGATTGATTGATAATTTGATCTGACGTTATGAATTGGGTGATTGATTGGGTGCCTATTCGAACAGTGCTAAATTGCAAGTGGAACCTGAGGCCAAGATAAGTCCTCTAACCGTAATCAATATTGGCTTCCTAATCGGGTCTTAGGGAGTAGAACTCGCTAAGATACTATCTCACTGGTTATTGTATAACCATTTTCAAGTCCTTAGATGGTGTTGGTGGAGGACCGGAAGCCCCGAAGTTTGGGAAGGTGGAGATCAAAGAATCGGCGAACATGTTTAACTAGAGAGTCATAGGACAATTCCTTTTTGTTAGGCCGATAAATTTTGTAAATAGCCTGGTTCTATGTATAAAACTATTTGTTTTATAAAAGGCTTATTTTGGTCATGAATTGTGATCCTACTTTTTATCACATTGTTTAATTGTCTAGGGATTTTCTATATGATTCTTTATGCGTATTAAAATGAATGGGTCGGTGATGTGTTCTGGGACGTTACTATTATATCGACCAGGTAAGGGATGGGTGCGTGCCCGAGGATCGGGGTGTGACACCTAGCAAGGGTCGCGCGACCTAGGTGAGGGCCTCCTGAGGTTGCACAACCTCAGCAAGGGCCGCCTAGTTGCAGTCCTCCCATGAAGGTGGAGATCGCGGCGACCCAGATTGCACAGCCCCTCATGAAGATCGCGACAACCCATATCTCGTAGAGGTTGCATGACCCAAATCGCACAGCCCCTCACTAAGGTTGCAACGACCCAGGTCACACAGCCCCTCGCGGAGGTCACGCCACCCCCCCCTCGGGATGACAGTCGCTTGGATTGTTGTGACGACGTCAACCTCTCTCTAGCTCGTCCCCGGCCCCTTGCAACTCCTATAACCACATCGACCAACATCAATGAAGAAGAAGATGGATAGTCACATACAAGGGCAAAATCGAAAAAATAAAAAAGTCAATGAAGATAGTTTTAGAAGAAATTTTGTTACTATCCTCCCAATAGCATACTGAGAATGCCAAAATGCCCAAGGCAAGTTGCCTTGTGCTTTCAACCTTCCAAAGGCCTACATTCTCTCAATGATGTTTACAAAAATTTTTCCCAAACACCCATTTTTAGCCTAAGGAACTTTGGACACCCAAAATGGCTTGGAAAAGCCACTCCCAAATGCACCCAAAGAACATGGGCTAGATTTGGGTTTATTTAATGAAGCCATATATTACAATCTACCCTCTTTACATAAATTTCATTCTCGAAATTTAAACATACCTCAATCATTAAACAGGTGAGGGTATTTGCATGTTGCCTCCTATCACTGTGGTTTTGCCATTAAATCTTGACGTAAGGGATGGTGTGCGTTGCAACATCCAATCCTTCCTATCGACGATGCAAATAAGCTACTCCTCATAATTCAAGTTCTTCCTCAACCTCAAAGGTGTAAGATTCAATACATGTTTAGGATTTGGCACATATTTCTGTAATAAGGACGCATGAAACACATTATATACCCCAAATAATGCTAGTAGCAAAGCCAATTTTTAAGCAATTTCGTCAATCTTCTCTAATATGAAGAAAAGTTTCGCGTATCTTGGACTCAACTTTCCACGTGAGAAACCTTTGGGAATAGATGATCTTCATACTAAACCCAACCTTGTGCTTTCTGAGGTTTGCAAAGCCAATTTAAATTATGTTAGCCCCTTTTCTTATTTTCTTAGATACAATTCTTCGAGTCACTTGAACGTTCAAGCAATAATCTAAAGGGGAAAGTACGCTGGAGGAGATGCCTCAAATGTCTGTAATACAATAAAAAAAATTAGTAATATGCATGTGCGTTGTGCGAGCCTTAGTTTTTTATATGAGCAAAGCCAGGATATATGCTTTTTGTAAGTCATTTGTTATATTGTATATTATTTTATATGAAATTTCCCATTTTAAATAAAATAAAGATGAAGTTTTTTATGATATAAATATTGGGACATTATCATAATTAGAACATTTATAATTTTACTTTTTTTTTATGACATATATAAATTAAAAACATTAAGTGTCTTCCAATGACATACTTTATAGGAAGACTTACAAAAAATGGTAAAATTTTTTATAATTGCTAATTTGAAACATTAAAGCTCATTAAACTAATTTTTTAAACAAAACTCTTCTTCACCCTTTTTGCTTTTTTGTCTCTTTATTTAGCATATTTTCCAAACATATGATTTTTTTCTCTTCTTCAGATATTTAATATTCCCCTATTAGCAACAATGTTAAAACGTTTAATTAAGGACAAAATGACTCGATTACAGAAATCACTTAATCTAACGGATCCAATGCTGCAAATTGAGAATTCAAGGATTTAATTGGACAAATCGCACAAAATAAGGACCAAGGATGAAAGTATCCTTTAAGGCAATAACAAGTGTGTGAATCACGCTTCTCAGCGGGCCTTATCATAACTCATTACAGGTTAGGGTTACTAGAACAACATTGATGGGTTTTATAAAAAGGTGTTGGGCCGTCCATGCTAGGCCAAACCCGGCCCCTAACTCAAAAAAGGGCCCATAAAAGGGCCCATAAGAGAAGACAGTTATTTTTGTGTGAAATAAACCGCAATATAAAACAACCTTCAAAAAGAAAGACAATAGAAAACGTTATGCAAGTTTTTGGTTTTGGTGGATTCTCTCTCAAGCAAAAGAACTCAGAGGCTTCAATTGATGATCGAAGGATTGATATTTCTCAAGACTGCAACAGCATTTAATCCATGAAAAATAAGGTATGTCCATCTTGGTGATGTGTCTTATGATTGGTGTTACAAGTATCCTCGGACATGTTTCCACATTTGTGTTTTAGTGTTACTCGATAGTTCGAGTATCCCCATTTTTATTAGGAATCATCTAACCAGAAGTTCTATCCCCATCAAACCCTGTTCTCAGATTTTCTATTTGGCTGAGATGACTGATCACCCCCGGATTTGAAGACCCAGTTGTCCCCATCAGATAAGTGGAAAACGTTGACAGAAGCATTCGAGAACTCCACAGACTGTTTATTTGGGCAAGCCCGCGAATGAAGCTTTTGGAGCACTGATCCATGAGTGACCGCAACCACTCTTTCTCCTACACAGTGAAGAAAATTCTTATTTAAAATTTCTGTTTCGAGCTCAAATTGTATCGGAGATTCTTTATTAGTGAACAGAAAACCCAATTAAATTATGGTCCTCTTCGTCCTAGTCCTCATCTTTCTTCTGCTATCCCAAAGCAAGCAAACCCAAGAAGGGGCATTTAAAAAGCAAAGAACATCAGTGAAGTCTTAGAAAGCATTAAAACAACAATTATAGCTGTTCATCAAGTCTTGTGATGTTTAGTTTTCAAGACTGAAAAAGGTAATTCAGGAAAAACTCCTTTAAAAGAAAGCTATGGAGATTCCAATTGGCGAAATATGAGTATTATAGTGCCTGGTCAACACTATGCAAGGGGTCACTTTCATATATAAAACTACTAACATCGCATTTAGGCCAGTAGAACACTCGACAATTCTGGTGAATAAGTGACATGAATAATCTCTTTACCTTTGTGCTTCATACTGATGTTTTGCAAACACGTAGTGCAGCGCTTATAAAACTGATCAATACTTTCGCCACCACCCTGTGTTTAGAAGAAACAAGAGAAATGATTGATCAGACATTCCACTTGTGAACCAATTTGACCCTACAGCCTGCCAAAATCTTAATAAATGTTTTATCTTGCAATCCTTGATCTCGTAATGGTTAACATAAGACATGCGAGCTTTACCATGTTTTACATATAAAAAAGAACATGAAGATGTGAATCCATTAAACAGCCAAATGAAAGGACTGAAATTGTTACAACTATGTATATCCAAACAACAAAAACTATGAAATTGACAATATCAAAATTATGCATAGTTCTGAAGTTAGTGTAGAACATAGTCATGGGCATTTTGTCAAGCTCATTGCAAATCAAAACCCACCGGAATTTCTTGATATGTCTTCTGCGATTGAAGGGCTTTATAGGCTTCAGGACAAACACTAGCTGCAACATGTGGCTGAAGGCCTTTAGGCCTCTGATAATTTCTTTTCCGTAGACCTGGCTCTTTGATAACCTAGATTCTCATTTGAAAACAACATGAAAGATATTTTAGAGGACCTAGTCATTAGTCGAATTGTAAGAATGAACATGAACTTCTACAGCATTCTGAACTTTCCAACAAATAAAGGTAACATCTAATGGAATCCCATAGCTCTGCATCACTGTCTGAATGGATAATGCCAAAATTCATGTGCAATTCCATAGACAGAAATGCCAGATCAAGAATAGTCTCACTACATCACTATGGGAAATTTACATATATGTTGGGTTTTGTACCCCCAAATAAATAATGCCAAAATTAATGCGTAATTCTCTTACATAGAAATGCTAGTTCAAGAACAGTCTCACTATATTCATACCTCCAGTCCACCACAAGCAGTTGCAATCAAATCTGCTGTCTCTAAAGCTCGTTTTAGGTCAGATGAGTAAATTGCAGAGATTTGACCTTCTTTGGACAACCTTTCACCCACCTTTCAGGGAAAATAATAGAAGATGTTAATAAGCTTGTTGGTCAGTCTAAAGAAAGGGATGACATATCACAGAAAATACTCACCACAATTGCTTGCCGCCTCCCAGAGTCATTCAATTCGACATCCAGAATTCCCTGTTTAATGCAATAAAATAACGACTTTGAAGGTAAATAGAAAAAGAGGCAGAAACTAGTTTTTAAACAAAATGCGTGAGATGGCAGATATCAGCACAATCTGAGATATATTTGCTTAAACTCACACATAAATATGAAGGAACCTCAAGCTAGCAATGCTTTTTCTCTAATTCTATTAGGCATGTCCTACCATGGAATGAATATTGATCACTTGATCACAAAAGCTGACCTAGAAGATATGAAATCTTAACGACAATGTGTACATATTCTTTGCCATTACATCTTCGATATTATCTTGTGGGCTCCCCCTAAATGTTTCCTTGCCATCACAAGTTTCAATTTTATATAGAAAAAGAGAAGTATGAAAATCAACATAGTATTCTCAAGCAAAGGCTTGTACCAGTGGATTCATAATGCAATTATAGATTTATGTAGCCCAAAGCAGGTACATAATGTGCAAATATCAAATAGTGTACTACATGCAGTCTTCTATTGTTGAGTTTTGACTTTCAAATTAGTGATAAGGACATTTTGGTTTATGCAGATTTGTTTTAGGATTTTTTGAAGAGAGACTATAAAAGGGATGTGTTGAACAACACAACTTTAACCCTAGCCTCCACCTTATATTCCTTATTTATTTTTCCAATCTTTTTATTAGATCTTTAGATTTTGTGACTTATCAACAGGTTTTTGAATTTTTGCATTGTATCCTTGTACTTATTGTTGAAGATAGTGAAACTCCTCTCTCTCTCCTCGTGGTTTTTCCCGTTTTGTGTTTCCACATATATCCTATGTCTCGTGTAATCTTGATTTTGCTTTCATCCTTTACTACGTGTGCTTTGGTTGGTACATCTTTTGGCCTTTTTTCAAAATAAATTGATATCAGAGCGAAAGAATTACCACAGGTTCCAATTTTATATAGGAAAAGAGAATTATGAAAATCAAAATAGTATTCTCAAGCAAAGGCTTCTACTGGTGTATTCACAATGCAATTACAAATGTAAGTACATAGCTTGACAAGAACAGATGTCATTCACCAAAATGATGCCTTTATTAATTAAACCTTTGCACTGTATTTTGTCACACAACAGGCAAATTCTAATAGTGTACTACAAGCAATATTCAATATCGTAACGGTAATTAGCAATTTCCACAAAATTAGAAGGCTAGAGGGAAATCCAAAACCTGAGATCTTCCGTGAACATTGAAGTCCGTTTCTCCGTGACGTATGACAACAATTTCAGCATAATTTACCCCAATTAGAACCGATTGAGCATCACCATTGCAAACCATATTAGCAACAACCCTGAAAGATAACCCGTGAAAGGAGGGTGCTGAAAATTCTAATGCATATAAAGACATAAGCTACCACAACATCAAAAAAGAAAGCAATATGTGTACTAGAAGTCCTAAAACTTGTCATGAAAGTACAATTAAATTATAAAATTTGTAAAAAGTGTAATTAAGTCAAAAACTTCTCAAATTGGTACAATCAAGTCTTGTCGTTAAGTCCGTCTATTTAGACTAACGAAAAATGTTAACATGGTTTTTTAAAGTATTTTCCCACTCCTTCGTTGTAATGACGTGACCATAACATAGAACTCTAGGCTAAAATAACGTCATTTTGGATTTAATTATAATACTTTTATTATATTTTTTTTTTTTTCTTTTGTTTATTTTTTTCTTTTTCTTTTTCTCCTTCTTTCTCCTTTGTGGCTAGTCGCAGGTGGTGGTGATGGTCGATGATTGGTTGGGCAAGGTTCATCGAGCTCGCTGGAGGCTTGCTTAACCACTACGAACCTAGGCCTCGCCAAGCCAAGGTGAGGCTGACCTCGGGCCACTTAGGTTGAGGCTCATGGTGGCTTGGCGATGCTCCAATGAGCGTACTGGACCAACTGAATCGATTTCTCTTTTGGTTGTTTGATGGGTCTCTAAAATTTGGATCTTGGGCAGAGAATTGTTGCTGTGCGGCTCGGTGGGGAGTTCAGATGGAGTGGTTTTATCATCACCAAAATGACAAAAAACAGAATGCACCCACAAAACTAGATTGAGCTCACCCATTCTGGAGTTTTTCATTATCTTCCACATTTTGCGGAACTTCTGGAGAAAAAAAAAAGAAGTCGACGAAAATGGAGGACAACGTCAAACCTTGAGCTTGAAGCCGACATGGCGATCTCGCGATTTGGCTCTGGACCGTGCGTCCCTGATAGCAGTTGACCGATGAATGGAGTTGCGAGTCCCAAACTTCGAGTTCAAGGAGCTACAACGCGCGGAGTGCTTCGGCCGATAAGCAAACGTAGACCATTAATCTTGATGGAGTCGCTGAAGTTTTTATAGCAAAATGCATTTGATTCGGAGCCGTTGGTCTTCGCCTCTGTCTTCCCGGTGTGAATGATAAAATATTAAGTATGTGCACGAAAGTTGCAGAACAATTCCGTGTGGCCTCCGTCATCATGATCTTTCGTAGGAAAGTTTTTGAACGACCTGACGGATTACGGGAGAAAACAAAAGGCGTGCTTTTTTTCATTATGATCTGAATGTCTTCGTCTTCCCCGGTTCACCTGACAAAACACGAGGTCTCAAGTTTCGTATCGTCGTTGTTCTCTTCTTTTTCCTCAACCTAAGCTGTTCAACACTTCAACTTATTCCTCTCTCTCTCTCTCTCTCTCTCTCTCTACTCTCAGGCTGCGCATGATAAAATTTCTGTTTCTTAATTTCTCTATTTCTCTGTTCCCCGAAACAGATTTGGAACAGAAATCCGTTTGGTAACGCAAATTGATTTCTCTATTTCTGAAACAGATTTCTGTTTCAGAAATTGTTTTGGGGGAGAAATCAGAAGTTAGAAATTGTAGCTTCTCTGTTTCTGAAATAGAAATAGAAATTTTTTTTTTGAGACTTTGTTTAAGAAACATGCATGACTTATGTATTTCATTTCATGACTTATGTATTTGAGACTTTGTTTATTTATGTTTTTAAGTTGCAATTATGATGATATTATTGCTATAGGCATTCTTCTTTAAGGAATGTCATTGAAAGATCATTTGGGGTATTGAAGAATCGTTTTTTCATTTTGAGGCACATGCCCTCATTTGCACTTCGAAAGCAAGCACATATCGTAATTGCATGTTGTGCCATCCATAATTACATCCGCGATCAAGACAAGATGGATAAGAACTTTTCCTTATATGGAGATCCGATGTACGTGGCTAAACCTAAAGGGATAAGTTTGCAAACATTCAGTTGACCAAGGAGAGAAACCAAATAAATATGCTTAGGAAAACCATTGCCAATAAAATGGCAATGGATAATAATATGCCGGAAATTCCATGAAATTGTATTTTCAACTTTTGTAATGTATTAGTATTATTTCGACTATTATTTTGTATTTGAGGATTTCCTATGTTGTTATCTAATCAATTTCTATTTCTAGCACAACTTTCATTTTATTAATTTCGAATCGCTCGCAAATTGCGCCTCCCTCCATGTCAACTAGTACCTAACATAAAATCACTTTGTGGTCTCAAAAGAATGCAAAAAAGTGTAGTGACTTAAACCCGAATCTTGAATGAGGAGAATAAATACATTCACTATTTGCATATTAGCATTTGAAAATACCAAATCTTTTATAGTTTGCATATTAGCATTTTTTATACTAATTACTAGCTTTTATTTACATAAATTGTTAATGTTTTGAAGTTCCTAACTACTCTACCGAATTACCAATATAAATTAAAGTGATTTATCAACTTTTATCAAATTAAAGTACCATCATAAGCACCAAGAAGAGTGAGGTAAAAGGATGGGGACAACATGATTCATAGAAATAGAAAAAAAATTTCTGTTATCAAACGGATTTCTGTTTCAGAAATAGAAATTTTGAGTCATTATCAAACGGGTTTCTTTGCTCAAAAACTTGGCTGGGGAATAGAAATTGAGAAATTGATTTCGGCCGTAAATCAATTTCTGTTTCAAAAATTTTATCATGCCTCAATATCCGCGGCAGCCTTAGTTGAAACCACCTGCGTGGGCCCGCCGCCTTATCGCTGCTGCAATTCAATACCACAAGCACCTAAATCGAGGCCCAACAACTGGGGGACATTTGATTCGACTAAATTGCTTGGTCCAATCTTTGGATTCGAAATTTACTTCGTTTCTTGACTACTAAGCAAATAATGCATCCTTTTTGATATTGATTCCATATTTGGGTTTGCTTGCTTCTTCCTGCATATTCGATTTAGATGTTTCTATTATTTTTCCAACGGATTTTGCCCTTAAAACAATTACTAAATAAACTTGAAGTGCTTTTATCTAACAAACCCAATGGCGCTTTCAATAAAACTTTATTATATGCATAGAACTTATTTGATCTTATTAAAATACATATATGATCTATAAGCATCCTGTTTTATTTGCATATTTTCACCGTGCAAGGACAAAATGTGTCACACAAAATTGTCAGTTTTATGTAAAATAAGCATATTTTTGTATTATTTTCCAAACTTACTAACAAGTATGTTTACTTAGGATTTGTTGTGAGTTTGCTTCATTAAATATTGCTTTTTGCAAAAATAATATAAAATTAGTGGCAGAATCCTGGGTTATTCTAGTTGGTATGATATGTCCTAGAGTTTTGCCTTGATGAACACGATCTGTTAGGATGACTTACGTGTCATGCCTCATATCCATCTTTAGTGAGTTTTGGTGTCATCGTCCTTGTAATCCCATGTCTCCATGATATGAGACAATCCTTCCACCCGAATTTCAACATGTTTCATCCCCTCCATTAGGGGAAAATTATAAAATAATTCATAAACCTATTACTGTTATGTCAATTTTATCATAAACTATATATATTTTTTTTGTTCATTAAATTCTAAATTTTTTGCATTTATATCAGTTTAATTCATTTGGCCAATTATGATTAGAAATTGCTGACATGGATACCGAGCATTCTACGCGCATGGCGGATGGTTACTGGGATAATTTTTAATAATATTTTAACAATTTTTTGAATTTTTTATCTAATTTTTTCGTGTATTTTCTCTTTTCTTTTCCTTTCCTTCTTTTCTTTTGTTTTTCCTCACCGAGCCCACCAAGAGTCGGTAGAGCTTACCAACCACTGGGCGAGGCCTCTTGCCCGGGTGAAAGGCACGACAGGTTTGCTGGAAGGTGCGGCGATGCTAGACATGCTGGAATCTGCAAAAAATCGAGGACTCGACTGAGCTTAGTTTTTCATACGTATGGAGAATGGTGTGAATGCCACCGATATAGCCGAGTGAACCGAAAGCACCGAACATCCACGCATAAGGATGCAACAGAAAAGCCGTCCAAGGGAGATCTAAATCAAGCAGACATCATCAATTGCATTCATGCCTGCCAAGCGCACAAAGCTCAAGAACAAACCCATAAAGAAAACTGCGAATGTAGAACCTATAAAGACATGATCAGATATAATTACCATTACCTAAACGTACTAATCAACGTACGAAATTTTATTGCTAATAACAAGAAAAGATCAAGTGGCTTTGACACAATTTACAATGTCAAGCAATTCATCTTTCTCTGGGTACTTGTAACAATTGTGGCACCCGAAACACTTTGGTTGAGTGACCAGAGGATAGAACTCTTCTAGGCCATTAAGAAAAATTGTTCGACCAATCAATGTATGCCTTCAGCCCGATCGATCTAACTAGGAGTTTCATCCCCACCAAACCTTGTGCTCGATATTTCATTTGGTTGAGATGACTAACATCACCTCAGGATTTCAAGACCCAGTTGTCCCCATCAAACAAATGGAAAATGTTGACAGAAGTACTTTAGTACCTTTTTGCCAGACCGTTTATTTTGGCAGGCCCGCTTATGAAGGTATTGGATTACACCACCGTGAGTCACCAATACTACTCGTTCTCCTGATTAGTGAAGGAAAATTTTATTTGCAATTTCTCTTTGCCAACTTAAATTGTATCAATATTCTTTAGTATTGAACATGAAGTGCATTTAAATCATGGTTGTCTCGTCTTCGTCTTTCTTCTGCTATAACAAAGAAAACAAATCGAAGAAAGATCATTTAAAAGCAAAGAGCACCAGCAAAGCTTTAGAGAGCATTAAAACAACAATTAAAGCTGTTCACCAATTCTTGCGATGCTTAGTTTTTGAGATTGGAAAAGGTAATCCTAGAAAAAAAAACTCCTTTAAAGCAGCTATGGATCGAACAAGTAAGATGTAACTTATAGTGCCTTGTCAACTCTATGCAAGGAGTCATGTTCATATAGAAAACTATTAACATCGCATTTAGCTTATTAGAACACTCACACAATACTAGCGATTTAGCAACATAAAAAGATCTCTTTACCTTTGTGCTTCATACTAATGTTTCGCAAACACATAGTGAAGCGCTGGTACATCTGATTAATACTTTCACCACCACCCTATGTCCAGAGGAAACAAGAAAACACCAATCAGACATTCCACCTATGAATCGATTTTCTCCTAGTAGACTGCCAAACTCTTTCTTGATAAATGTTTATCAAGTAAACAATTTTTTGAAATGCCTAATTTATGAGATGAGAACTTTACTATATTTTAAGGACTGAAAGGACATATAAAATGTGAATCCATAAAAAAGCCAAAAGAGTGGGACTAAAATTCTTCTAGCTGCATATATAACATCACGTGAACCATTTAAACAACTCCGATGACGAAAACCATGTAATTTGCAATATCCACGCACATTACGCACGGTTTCCAAATTGAAAGTTGGTCGCAAAATGAAAATTGACCAAAGTCAGGTGCTTATTGTCGATCTCAGGGCAAATCAAAACCCACTGGAATTTCTCGATCCGTCTTCTGCGATCGAAGGATTTTGAAGGCTTCGGGACAGACCCTAGCTGCAGCAGGTGGCCGAAGGCCTCGATGCTCGCCTAGATTTCTTTCCCGTAAACCTGGATCCTTGATAACCTAGATACTCATTTGAAAACAACACGCAAGATATTTCAGAGGACACAATCATTAACTAAACTGTAAGAATGAACACGAACTTTTAGAACATTCAGAACTTTCCAACAAATAATGATAACATCTGATGGAATCTTTTAGCTCTACATCACTGCTTGAAATTTTCGTATATGCTAGGTTCCGTACTTCCAAATTGATAATACAAAAATTTATGAGTAATTCTCATTAAAAGAAAGCCAGATCAAAAATGGTCTCATTATATTCATACCTCCAGTCCATCACAAGCAGTTGATATCAGATTTGCCGTCTCCAAAGCTCGTTTTTGGTGAGATGAGTAAATTGTAGAGATTTTACTTTCTCCGGACAGCCTTTCACCTACCTTTCAGGGAAAACAATAGAAGAAGGAAATAAACCAGTTGGTCGGTCCAAAGAAAGGGATAACATATCACAAAAAATACTCACTGCAGTTGCTTGCCGCCTCCCAATTTCATTTAAATCAATATCCAAATGTCTACAAAAGGCGGAAGAAACAAGTGCTCATACAAATTGCATGAGATAGCTGATATGAGCACAATTGGAGATATGCTTGCTTGAATTCATTTCTCTAATTCTATTAGGCATGTCCTATAATGTTATGAATTAGGCATGTCCTATAATGTTATGAATATTGATCACTTAGTCACAGATACTGTAATACATGTTCTTTGCCATTACTTCCTCTCTGTCATCTTTTTGGCTCACCTTGAGGTGTTACCTTGCCATCACAGGTACCATATTTACATGGGAAAAGGGCAATATGGAAGTCAACATATATTCTCAAGCAAAGGCTAATAATGGTGGATTCACTATGCAATTACAGATATATGTAGCCCAATGCAGCCACATAGCTTAACATGATATCGTTCACCAAAATGACGCCTCTATTAACTTAGCATCTGCATTGTATCCTGTTCGTTTGTCATACGATGGGCAACAATCAAATACTGTTCTCCATGCGCCTTTTATATCATAATAGGTGATGAGCAAGTTCTATAAAATTAAAAGGCTAAAGAGAAATCCAGAGGCAAAGAAAACTTGAATTCTTCCATCAGCATTCCACTCAGTTTCGCCATGATGCATGACAACAATTTCAGCATAGGCTACGCCATTTGGAACCGGTTGAGCATTGCTGTTGCGACCCCAAGTCAGCAGCAACCCTAACAGATAAGCAGGAAAACAGAGTACTGGTAACCTCCCGCACATGAAGACAGCAGCTAACAATAATCACTAAAGAGTAAAAGATTAAAACAAAAGCGAACATTAAACGCAGCCTAAGACGCTCACACAGTGACATTGATCTGGGAAATGGTCTAAAAGAATCCGCAAACAAGCAAACAAGTGAAGCGAGAGAAACAACATCGAAACTCCACTGAATCAATTGGAACAGTCGATAGACTCGTTTGGTTTATCAGCTGCAAAAAAGTTCTCATCATCACCAACATGCCAAAAAAACAGAGTGCCGGCAAAAAAAATATATTGAGCTCAGTCATTCCAGAGGGTTTCACTGTCCTCCAAATTTCACGGAACATCACGACACACAAAGCAAAAAGTCGACCGCAACGGGGTCGGTCAGATCTCGAGTTCGAACCCAAAATGGCAGGCTTGCAATTTGGCTCTGGACCTTGCGTCCTCGATTGCCGTTGAGCGATGAACCGAGCCTCACTCTCAATCTTCGAGTACAGGAGCGACGATGTGCGATACGACGCGAGAATGACAAAGAAGAAGAAGAAAACCGTTGGATTTGGAATGTGCGGGGCGGGCAGTGCGCTCATGCTCTGCGCGAAGCGTCTGACTCGACCTCTCCCGGGTTGCTTTCTACGCACCGCGAAGCGGATGGGCCTGGTAAAGTGGGCCCACCTAGAGAAACAATCAGCCCAAGCCCATTATGGAAGTTGGACATGTCTTAGGGGGGGGGGGGGTGCGGCGACAGGTGAGTATAAAATAGAGAAAACGAAACATATAATCTTTGAACTTTGGTTAAATATATAATATGGTATCTAAACTTTGGTTTGATGTGTAATGTGATATCCAAAATTTTAATTTATTCAATGTGACCCCTCAATTTTAATACTAATTCATTTTTATTTTTGGACTATATAAAAATATTGAATATCGTAATTCTATTAATTCAAAGTTCAAAGATAATATTGATCATTTTGATAAAGTCAAGAGATTAAATTAAATATGTACTAAAATTTTAGGGATCATATTTAATATTCATGGACTGTATTAAATAAATTAAAATTTTAGAAACGACATTATATATTAAGCCACCATTTAAGACACCATAAATATTAGGGTTAATATCGCCAAAAACCTCAATAGAAACATAGTGATCACATTAACCTCAAAATAATTATTGTGTGACAAAAATTCGCAAACCTATACGTACCGCATTTACCCTTTGTGTTATGAAAAATTCCCAAATTGATATATGCATGTTTCATTTACCCCAAATTGATATATTTGTCATATTTTATCCCAAATTGTGGTAAATCTGAACTTTTTTGGGGTGAATGTCACATGCGTGCACTAGTTTGGGATTAATGTGACGTTGTACCAATTTAGGATTTTTTAAGACATAATTTATTTATTTATTGTGGCAAATGTGGATTAAGTGCACCAATTTGGAGTAAAGGCAACATGGGTGCACTAGTTCTGGAGTTTTTGTAACATAAAAATTTGTTTGGATAAATATGGCACAAACATTCTAATTTGGGGGGTTTTGTAGTATTTACCTGACACATTATCTTATTAAAATATCGTGAATATTTCTTTAGCATACTTTAACTATGATTGTGTCGGGGATAAAAGATAGGATCATAATGTACGACTTTAAATTATGTCTCGAATAAAACTAAGTACGTATGTCAATAGGAATCTGCTCATATTACGAGATGCATGTGCATCATAAGAACAAACATTTGCGATCCGTGCCATCTCCAAGGGAAATGCACAGGACAGGACACCCCAAATTTTCCTTCATAGAGAAATTTAAAACAATAAGAAGAGCTACTAAGAATAGTAGGATTTTCGATAATTGCTAATTTGAAACATTAAAGCCTATTAAAACTTCTTCTTTTTTTCAAACAAAACTTTTCTTCATCTTTTTTGCTTTTCTATTTTGCTCTCTTTTTCTCTTTATTTAAGCATTTTTTTCCCAGACATATGCTTTGTCGTTTTTCTCTTTTCAAAATATTTAAAATTGCCCTACCAGCAGCCATGTTAGAATAGTTAAGTTAATTAAGGACAGAACCCCATTACATAAATCACAAAAACTAAAGGATCCAAATAGTGCAAATTGAGGATTCGAGGACTTCAATTGACGAATCGCATAATGTAAAAACCAAGAATGAAATTATCCTTTTAAGACGATAAGGAGTAAATCATGCTCCTCAGAGGTCCCACCACGACTATTTTTTTTTTTTTTTTTTTGAACCTAGGGAACCCCGTAAGCCTGACAACGAGCAAACCCTGGTGAGAGCGACGCAGGACCCACCACCACAAGATCTCCGCAAGTTAATCCCTAACAACGTCTCGGGATTCGAACTTCTCCCCTTCGTGAGGGGGGAGAGCCCAGCCTATACCGCTGCGGGCGGGGTGGTTCTCTTAGTTGCTACCACCACAACTAATTATTGGTACTATAAAAGCACCCTAAAGATTTGATCTAACTAGAGGTTCTATCCCCACCAAAGCCTGTTCTCAGATATCCTATTTGGTTGAGATGACTAACATCACCCCCGGATTTGAGGACCCAGTTGTCCCCATCAGACCAGTGGAAAATGTTGACAGAAGTATTCGGGAACTTCACAGATTGTTTATTTGGGCAAGCCCGCTCATGAAGCCCTCGGAGTACACCACCATGGGTGACTGCTACTACTCGCTCTCCTGCACAGTGAAGCAAAGTTTCATTTGCATTTTATGTTTCCAGCTTAAATTGTATTAGCAATTTTTTGGTGGTGAAGGAAAACGCATTTAAATAATGGTACCCATCGTCCTTGTATTTCTTCTGCCAAAACAAAGGAAGCAAACTAAAGAAAGGGCATTTAAACGCAAAGAGCATCATCAAAGTCTCAAAAAGCATTAAAACATCAGCTAAAGCTGTTCACCAAGTCCTGTGATGCCTAGTTTTCAAGACTGAAAAAGGTAATCCGTGAAAAAATCCTTTAAAAATAAGCTATGGAGATTCAAACCGGTGAAATATGAGTATTACAGTGCCTTGTCAACACTATGCAAGGAGTCACTTTCATGTATAAAATTATTAACATCGCAGATAGATTAGTAGAACACTCCACAATTTTGGCGAATGAGCAACATAAATCATCTCTTTACCTTTGTGCTTCACACTGATGTTTCGCAAACACGTTGTGCATCGCTTATAAACTTGATCGATACTTTCACCACCACCCTGTGTGCAAAAGATACAAGAGAAATGACTAATCAGACATTCCACTGGTGAAGCAATTTGAACCCTAAGACTACCAAACTCTTTCTCACTAAATGTTTATCTTGTAATCCTTCGTTTTGTAATGCCTAACATATGACGTGCAAGCTTTACTATGTTTTACAGATTAGAAAGAAAATGTATGATGTGAATCCATTAAACAACCAAAAGAAGGGAAAATAACACAAACAGTTCTTGAACTTTGACCTAATGTGCAATTTGGTCCTTAAACTTTTAATTTGTTTAATATGGTTCTTGAACCTTAGCTCAATGTACAATGCAGTCCTTGAACTTTTAATATATTTAATATAGTCCCTCAACTTTTGTACATGTTCAATATAGTCCTTGAACTATAAAAAAAAAAAAGTTTAATGTAGTTCTTCTATTAATTTAAGATTAGGGATTACATTCAATATATTCTTACCATTCAAGGATTATATTGAACATATAACAAAAGTTTAAAGGGTATATTGAACAATTTAAAAGTTAAGGGACCATATTGAGTTAAAGTTCATAAACCACATTAAATAAATAAAAAATTCAGGAGCCAAATTGCACATTAGGTCGAAGTTGAGGGATTGTTTACGTCATAATCCCCCAAAAGAATCGAACTGAAATTTTTATAGCAGGGTGTACACAATATACAAAAGAACACATCACCTGAACCATTGAACAACTCCAATAGCAAAAATTATAATTTTGCAGTATCCACTATGCATAGTTTCCATATAGAAAGTTTAGTGGCAAACTGCAAATTGACAAAAATCAGTTGAAGTTTGTCGAGCTCTGTGCAAGTTAAAACCTACCGGAAGTTCTTGATCTGTCTTCCCCGATAGAAGGGCTTTATGGGCTTCAGGACAGACAGTAGCTGCAGCATGTCGCTGAAGGCCTTGAAGATCCCCAAGATTTCTTTCTCTTAGACCTGGATCCTTAATAACCTAGTTTCTCATTTGTAAAGAACATGCAAGATTTTTCAGCGGACCCAATCATTAATCGAACTGTAAGAATAAACACGACTTTTACGACATTCTGAACTTTCTAACAAATAAAGATAACATCTAATGGAATTTTTTAGCTCTACATCTCTGCCTGAAATTACGTATATGTTTGGCTTTTGTACCACCAAAATTATAATGCCAAAATTCATGTGTAATTGTCGCTACATTCATACCTCCAGTCCACCACAAGCGGTTGCAATCAGATTTGCCGTCTCAAAAGCTCGTTTTAGGTCAGATGAGTAAATTGCAGAGATTTTACCTTCTCTGGATAGCCTTTCACCCACCTTTCAGGGAAAATAATGGAAGATGCTAATAAACTTGTTGGTCAATCCAAAGAAAGGATTATATATCACAGAAAATACTCACAGCAGTTGCTTGCTGCCTCCCAATTTCATTCATTTCAACATCCAGAGTTCCCTGTTTAGTGTAATTAAAGCAATTTGAAGGTAAATAGAAAAGAAAAGGCAGAACCCAGTTCTTAAACGAAATGCAATGAGTGGCAGATATCAGCACAATTAGAGATATATTTGCTCAAACCCTTTCATAAATACAGAGAAATTACAAGTTAGTAATGCTTTTTCTCTAAATCAATTAGGCATCTCCTATTGTGGAATGAATATTGATCCCACAATCATGAAAGCTGTAGTAGAAGATATGAAACCTTAGCGGTAGAGTGTACGTATTCTTTGCCATTACATCTTCTCTGTCATCATTTGGGCTCATCCTGAATATTTTCTTGCCATCACAGGTTCCAATTTTATATAGGAAAAGTAAAGTATGAAAATCAAAATAGTATTCTCAAGCAAAGGCTTGTACTGGTTGATTCACAACGCAATTATAGATTTATGGAGCCCATTGCAGCTACATAGCTTGACAAGAACTGATGCCTTCACCAAAATGATGCCGCTATTAACTAAACATTTCCAGTTTAATTTGTTACACAATGGGCAAATATCAAAGTGTACTACATGCAACCTTCAATATCGTAATGGTAATCAGCAATTTCTACAAAATTAGAAGGCTAGAGAGAAATCCAGGAGCATAGAAAACCTGAAATCTTCCATCAGCATTCCAGTCCGTTTCTCCGTGACGTATGACAACGATTTCAGCATAGTCTACCCCAGTTGGAACCGATTTAGCATCACCATTGCAAACCGTATCAGCAGCAACCCTGAAAGATAACCCGTGAAAAGAGGGTACTGGTGAATCTCACGCATATTAAAACAGAAGCCACCACTAAAGCAAACAAGTGAAACGAGAGAAACAACATGGAAAGTCAAAAGGTCATTTGCTTCATCAGCGGCAAGTTCTCATCATCACCAACATGACGAAAAACAGAACGCACCCACAAAACTAGAATTGAGCTCGCCCATTCCAGAGTTTTTCATTATCCTCCAAATTTTGCGGAACTTCTAGACAAACAAAGAAAAAATTCGGAGAAAAAGTGGACAAGGTCAAACCTCGAGTTCGAATCCGACATGGCAGGCTCGCGATTTGGCTCTGGACTGTGCATCCTTGATCGCCGTGGAGCAACGAACGGAGTTGCGAGTCCCAACCTTCGGTTTCAGGAGCGACAACGTGCGCAAGTGTTTCGGCCAATAAGCAAACGTAGACCCATTAATCTTGATGGAGTCCCTGAATATTTGATTCGGAGCCGTCGATGTTCGCCTCGGTCGTCCCGGTTTGAACGATAAATACGTACACGAAAGTCGCAGAACAACGCGGTGAGGTTTTCGTCTTCATGATCTTTCGTGGAAAAGTGTATAAATGATGAATAGCGGAGATAACAGAAGGCGTCTTTTTTCTTTATGATCTCAATGTCTTCGTCTTCCCCGGTTCACCTAACCAAAAACGAGGTCTTCGAATTTTTTTACATCGTTCCATATCGTCGTTGACTTTTCACTTTTCTTTTTCCTCAACCTAATGTTCAACAACCCTGCTACGAGCCGCGTGGAGTCCATGTCACACTCCCCTCCCTCCTCCTCTCTCTCTCTCTCTCTCTCTACTGTCAATATCCATGGCAGCCTTAGTTGAACACCATCTGCCACCCTGGCCCGCCGTTATCACTGTTTTAGTTAAACACCGCATCCACCATTAAACCCGGCCCCGCAGTTGGTGGAGATTCTTTTTTTTTTTTTTGAGCAAGGAAGATTCGATTCCACCAAATTGTCTCGTTTGAATTTACCATTTTCTAAACTACAATAACTACTTGTGTCCTCTTGAAACCCTTTTATTTATTTGAGAGGGATAGTGACTTTTTCGTATGAAAATATTTTTACATGTCGTAATTTGCTTGCAAATCAATAAAAATAAAAGACACCCATGCGAAAAGAAGGCGAGTTTTATCAAGATACTTTAGAGGAATATTATTGGTCCTCTTGCGGCAAGATTACTTTTAGTCACGGTGAGACGAGCCTTGTTAAGACGAGACGGTTTCCTTACCATGACACAAATTATATAGATAAGGAGCTAAGTCATGCTTTATGGTATGTATTGTTGACACCTAATTTTTTTTTTTAAATACATATTTTCTTTAAAAAAAATATTAAAAAAAAAAGTGAGAGGGGTCGGGTCAGGCCAAATCGACCTTTGCCCAACCCACCCTCCTCTTTTCCTCCCACTCTTCGCGCAGCATGGCCTAGTCCCCTTCTCCCTTCGGCCCGACCACGCCCCAACATGTCTACTTCCTCCCTGGTCCTTCGTGCATGTGACCTGCAGAAAGGAAGGGATAGCAATGGATGAGCAGGGAAAGGACGGAAGGACAGGGGAGAAGGGAATGTCGAGCGGTTTGCAGGCGAGGACGGTGAGGACAGCCGCCAGCTAAGGCGTCCTTGCCGAGCAGAGAGAGAGAGGGGATAAGGGGGGTTGGCTCGCATGAGGAACGAAAAAATGAAGAGGGAACAGGGAGAGAAACGGGAGGAAAAGAAGGAAAAACGCTCGTGGAGAGTGAAGCCGAGGGGAAGGAGAGTCCCCGAGACGCCCTACCGCCGCCGGTGAGCTGCCGACCAATGCCGACCGTCGCCATTTCCCCCAAAACCTAGGTTAGCCTTTTGTCGAATACTTGGTGTGCACTCCTAGAATCGAGCGGGTCGGAGCTTATTATCTAGGTGATAATCGAGAGCTCAAGCTTAAAATATATTTGTCACCTTAACTTGATGTTAAGATGAGGACATAATATTTATCAGGTCCGAAAGTAAAATACCCAACATATTTTACTTTAACTTTCTAAGATGCTTGAGATGTGAGTTCGATGAATTATGTGAATGAGTAGATACGTGAATTCAAGTTAGACATTGGGTATGTCTCGAACCATCATATGTACAAAGGTATTGAAGGTGTAGACATACGCTCTATTGGAAAAGAGTTAATACCATAATACATATTTCATACTACGTATGCATGAGACGACCAATAAGAGTGACAAAAGTTTGATCTCAATTTTTATGCCGTGTGAGACTCTTGAGGAAAAGAGTTCCTCAATTTTATTGCTCTCATGACTTTTGTTTATTCTCAAGATTTCTATTTAGTGTTTGCTATCTTAGGATGTTGCCAATAGTCATGAGTTGATTCGATCTAATAGAACATTTCTAGAAAAGCAAACTGAATTGAAGTTGAGAGTTTAAAGGAAAGAGTAAGATCGAATTTGGAAAATCACATTGTAGTTTTGTATTCACTAGTCGACCAATTATGACTATATTTGGGATAATCATAATTGTGAATACAATATATATATATATATATATATATATATATATATATATATATCATTGTTTACAAGAGATTAAGAGAGATATAAATGTGATCGATCGATCTAGGGTATTGCATACTAAATCTACTTAGAGTATGATGCCCATTATGAGCTGCTATATATTCCTAACAGATGTATGGCAATGAGCTCTCAAAGTATGCTGGTCACACAGATTATTCACCGGTATGAATGTTGAAGAAAGGTAAAGAGGATCCTATTTGACCCACCATATACGAGTGGGAGATGATGGTTTTAATTTTTAATGTGATGGGCTTAAGTTGGCTCGTCCGCCCATGTTGGGCCTAAAAGCCCGCCCACAATATTAGGGCCCATGGATAGAGGATATGATGAAGGACACGTTTCTTTTTTGGAGGGACGTATATCGGGGAAATAAAGAGGAGGAAGGTACCTTTTGAAGCAACGTACGTTCCTCCTCCTCTCTCCCCTCAAAAACACTTCCAAAAGAAAGAACAGTAAGCAAGAGGCGACACCCTTCTTCCCTTCAAGGTGAATTGGCGTCATCGAATCGAACAGGACCAAATTCTCTTCCTCATATTAGCATCGGTGCTTAATCTATAGCTAACAAGGTATATTCAATTTTGTGATGTGCCTTAGGATCGGTGATGCATGTGTTTTTCTCGAGCTTGTCTTCCGCACAAGTTTTGGGTTTGATTTAGTGTCAAATCCGATTTCGGGAATCCGACAATCCCAACACGTAGCAAATTGTTCCTTTTCTTTTTACGGGTTTACTGAACATCGAACGCAGCTCAGGTTTTGTTCGGTTTTGCACATCCCGACGCCTCCTGCTTTACTACTCCAAGGTTGCGAGCAGCCACCAAGGAGCCACCCATCACGAGAAGCCCTGCACAGCTACAACATCTTCATACGAATAAAGCTTGGGCCCAAGTACCACGACAGTCTACCGCTTTCCTGAGTCATCGCGATGAAGCTGTTGCTGCTGTGATTTGCTCCTGCCCATCGACGACCAGATCACGTGCTGTGAGTGCGAACAACAGCACACCCTAAGTTCTCCAACGACTGCCGTTCTCACCACGAGTTGCCGCTGCTGACCTTTTCATCCCAGCTGCTACAAACCCACTACAATCGAGGTTCTGTTTTGCAGGTTTTAGTCATCCGTTACAATCGAGAGCTGCTCACCACTGACGATCCTTGCTTGCTGCTTCACCATCACAAACCGCACTTGCAATACCCTTAGTTGAGAGCCTTGACCAACGGCCAAGGACGGAGTCCCCTCACTGAGAACCTCGACTTTGCGGTCCTCGCTTCACTGCCGTTGACCGCCGTCACAAGCCTCGCTCGCGGCTCTGCTGTTCGAGCCCTACCGATGAGTCGATACTCCAATTGATCCCGAAGTTCCTATTTTTGCAGGTTCGCTGATCGTGAGCCCACAGTCATCCTTCATCTTCAAGCCCCAAACCGTGCTAAGAAGCCACACGAGCACCACCACACACCACTGGTTATCCAACGAGCCAATTCCATTGGGTTCAAATTTGGTAACATTAATAGCGAAATTAGGTAATTATCTTATCTAAATTTGATTTAATATTTTATTGCCTAATGCATGCTTTTCGATATCTTATGTGCATCGGCGTATTCCCAATTATGATTTATTACCCAATTCGCAACCGCACGCCGATTTTTTATTCCAAGGCTTTAGATGGAATAATTAATCATGCGGAAATAAAATTGATATCTTAATCTTTAAGGCTTAAGATCAATTTATCGATTTTATTAGCTTAAACAATCAAGTTTGATTAGATATCGTTTCCAAATTCGAATAATGGATAATATCTTTGATGACCATGGATGATTTGGTGTTTTTCTTTTAGTTGCTTTATTTATTCCAAAAATACAAAAAAAAAAAAAAAAAAAAAGAATTTGCATAGCATATAGGTTAGAATTGATTTTCCTAGATAAAATTGCATGATAGAATAGTTTTTTTAGAAATGCATGTATTATCTAGGTTAGATAATATTATTTTTTTTGGATTAAATTGCTTGACGGGATAATTTTCTAGGTTAAGATAGGATTCAAATTGGTCTATTCCTAACTTAAATTAGATAATATCTCACTTTAGTTAGATTTTTATTTTTAGCAATTTTTAATTACGAATTTTTATTTAAAAAAATACAAAAAATCATGCCCATGTCATATAGAATTAGGTTCATGAAATGCACGTCATTTAGTGATTGTTGCTAGGTTCATTTAATTAGAAATTGCCCGTCATTAGAATTAGGTCATTAGGTTAATTTAGATTGCACATTTAATTATTGGACAATTTTCATTTCGAATTTCCTAAAAAAGGAAAAAGAAAACTTAAAGTTAAGGCATTCTTTGCACGTCATTGCATACTAGGGTGAGATTGCATGTTTAATTTTATTTTCTACTTGGTTATAGGTTTAGATAATTTTCTCTAGGATAGGTTGCATGCTTATTAAGAAAACACAAAAAATATCGCACTTACGTCATATAGTTTAGGTCATATTGCCATGTCATATCATTTCATGTTAGATTAGTAGCATGCATTGCATAAAGCATGATATTCATTAAATAAGTGAAAACAAAGCAAATGAAATTGTGTGTTAATTAAAAATCATATTTAGGATTGTCAATGTGATTCTGATCTAACATTGCATATGTTTTCATTGTTACGAGGTAAGTCCTGCAATTTATTCACTACTTTTCTTGGATGTTAAATTTGTGATTTGCGCACTTGTATGAACACCTCACATGTTAGGGAGTTAAATTAAAAATCAATTCAAGTTGATTGCCAAACATTTTTTTGAAATAAAAGGGAAATGTGCCAAAAAGGGCGTTAGAAAAATCTAACGTAATCAAATCTCCGAACTCACAATCTCGGTTTGTAAGGGTAAAGTAAATCTCTCATTACTTTACTTGGGTTTCTAATTGACCCACCGAAAATAGATTAGTGATGACTCATAATTAAAAATCAATTGCATGTTAAGAACTGGAACCTAAGTCACGAATTGATATGGGTTTGGGAAAGGTCGAGCTAAGTTTAGACTTAATAGTCCATTAGCCTAATCCTAGGTGGTGTACTCGAAAATTTGGTTGTGACACCCTACCTAGCTGAAATAGGGCCGTCGTGCCCTAGCGGACTCCACGTGCGCCGTTCATCATCGCCGCCTTCCCTGTCATGACCGAGTAGTCGCAGAGCAGGGGTTGCAGGCCAACAGATCGCCATCCTCGACCGATGCCTTGTTGCTTCCAATGGGTCGCCTGATTGACGCCGATCATTGCCATCCTCCTCGGAGAACCCCCCCATGGGTTGCACACTATCGCGGCCTCCCTAGTCGTGACTGAGCAGTCGCTAACCAGAGGGTGTAGGCCGAGCTGGGCTAGATTAAAGATCTATCCCGCTCGGCCTTTTCCATCTCGTAGGCCAACAGCCTAGAGTTGGTGGGTCATGGGCCGTGGGGAGACTTTTTGCAAGGGGGTTGGGCCCAACTTTGCAACTAAGCAAATGCCCGACTAGCCATGGTTGGGCCTAGCCTTTACGGGTGGGTTGGCTGGCTCGCCCTCAAGCGGGTCAAACCAGGTGGGTTTGACCGACCCGCCCTAATTGTCGACAAGACTGACTCGGCTCGCCAAAAAAAAAAAGATTTTTTTTTAAATTAAAAAAAAAAAATTTCGGAAATTAAAAAAAATGCAGGAATTTGGTTGGGAATTGTCATGTCTTACTTTCTTAGTGTAATTAGGCCTTTGTTTGCTCGTATATTGATTATGTCGCATGTTTAATTTACATATTTAATTACGTTTGTGAATGTTTAGTTACATGTGCTAATTTTACTGTAATTAGGATCTTAGTTACTAATTGTTACTTTAATGATTACGTACTTGCGTGATCACCTTGCATGTTAGTGAATTGATCTAAAATTAATCCAAAATGCTTGATAAAATTTCTTTCTAAAATGAATAAGATTAGGTATCGAAAATGCACTAATTAGTTAATTAGTTTAATCAAGTCACCGACCATAGATTATTTGGTTGCGTAGGAAGTAAGGTACACTTCCATGCCTCACTTAGTTTTTAGCCGACCCCAATAGGCTAGTGGTGACTCATTATTGCCAAATTCTTAAGAATACCTCAATGTCGCGAGAAATATGGACTTGGGAGAGCACGTGCCTAATTATGGGTTTTAGGTTCGTTTTCTTTAGGCAATACCCCTAAACATATTTCCTCTCTCGAGGGGTAGGTCGCAACATGTATATATGTTGCCCTTTTGTTGGTCCAATCTTTCGATTCAAAATTTACTTCTTTTCTTGATTAATTACTACTAGGCAAATTATGCATCCTATTTAATTTTGATTCAATATTTTGGTTTGCTTGTTGTCTTCTTGCAAATTCGATTTAGATTTTTCTATTTTTTGCATCAACAGATTTTGTCCTTAAAACATTTATTAAATAAAAAAAAAAGTACTTTTCTTCCTGCATTTTGTTTTGTTTGCATATTTTCACTTTTTTTTTAATTATGTCTTATAGGTTCTCGTGCAGGGACAAAATGTGATGGGCGAAATGGCCAGTTTTATGTAAAATAGGCATATTATTGTGTCATTTTCGAAACTAACTAGTATCTTTACTTAGGGATTTATTGCAAGTTTGCTTCATAAAACATTGCTTTCTGCAAAAATAGCATAAAATCAGTGGCAGTATCCTAGATTATTCTGGTTGGACTATGATATATCGAGTTTGGCTCGATAAGTAGGATTTGTTTGGGATGACTTAAGTGTCCTGCCACATAGCCATCTTTACTGGGTTTTGGTTCACCGGTGTTCTTGTAACACGTGGTAAGCTGTTATTAGGCCATGTCTCCATGGTATGAGACAATCTGTCCGTCGTCAGTTTCTTCACACCCGAATTTCAATGTGTTTCATACCATCTATTAATCAACATATCCCTCTCGGCTCTCGCTATAACTAACCCATTAGGTTTGGAGCACGTACGAACTCGACACTTCTTAGACTTCTGAACCATGGCACCTTTATTGGACACCAATAAATAAATAAACAACTTTGTCACCTATGGACTTTTGCAATTTTGAAGCATCCACCGTTTGATGTCCCTCCATAAATTATTACCTTCATTTGCTTCTGTAAACTTCCAGCGACTCCCAGTTTCCGAAGTGTTAATCATTTAGGCTTCAATTTCATTTTATTTTATTTATTTTATGAAAAATGAATGATTTAGGAAATATCTTCTTGAGAATGATCACTTTATATTGCTTATAAAATTGAAGGAATGGAAAATATTTTCATCGTTCACGAAAATGCTTAGATATAATAATTGTCGATAATAAAAATATTTTTTATTGACTAATTATTTCAAACGATACAAGCCATCATTTTTAGATTATTATATTCTAATATCACTTGCTCCTTTTAAGCCCTCTCTACTGCAGCTTATTTCTGGTGTTCTTAGGGCAGGGGGACCATGGCAACAGACCTCGTGAACCCTAATTGGATAAGTCAAGCTCGCGATTTGGCTCTGGACCGTGCGTCCTTGATCGCCGTTAACCAATGAATGGAGTTGCGAGTCCCAACCTTCGAGTTCAAGGAGCTTCAACGTGCGAAGTTTTTTGGCCAATAAGCAAACGTAGACCCATTAAATCTTGGAGTCGCTGGACATTTTATAGCAAAATACATTGATTCGGAGCCGTCGGTCTTCGTCTCGGTCTTCTCGGTAGACGATAAATATGTACACGAAAGTTGCGATACAACATGGTCTTCGTCGTCGTGAAATATTTAAATATTAAATTATTTTTGTTGCAGTTGGACGCCCCAACCTCTCCACTATGGCCTGCCGTTAGTTGCAGTCGCACACCACAACCACCGTTAAATTAGGAAACGCGATTGCACTCGCGCGGAGATTTGATTCCCTCCAAATTGACTCGTATGGATTTTTCATTTTCTAAAAGTTACTTGTGTTCTCTAGAAATCCTTTCATTCGTTTAAAAGGGATGGTGATTTTTTCGTTTGAAAAATACTTTTACATGTTGTATAAACCACTAAGTAATACATATCTTCTAAACAGATTGAGCATCCATCGTGCACAATTAAAAGAAAAAATAATATAACTCATTTATACCAAATCCATACTATAACAAACATTTTAGATAAAAATGAGTTATATATTACTTCAACATAACTATAATTATAGCAAAAATACCTATTTCATCACTAATATCAAAACAAATAGTCATTGGCCCAGTTCACTTATTAATCTCATCAAATTACACTTCAATGGTTATTCCATTGAGCAATCTCATGCTCGAGTATCAAACCATGATCTAGCATAACGCTAAATGATAAAAGTGACCAAGAGTCCCCCTTGCTAGCTCTCCACCTATTTAATTGGTGGTTGGCCCACAATGATATCCTAAAACTTATATACATACCCACAAAACCTTTACTACATTCACAAATACATCGAGCATCTACCGATCTCAATCTCCGATAACCCACAAACAACACCATAAACCATTTCAAACTCAAGTTAAATAACCAAACAATATCACTTTTGATGATTCAATATATATCAACGTATTGTTCATCATTTACATGCAATCAACTTAAATAATAATCAACAGATACATTTTTGTTTTAAATAGACAAAATGGTAGTAAATGCTTGATCCAAACTTTATGCAATAAAATTGCCATTTCATAACTTATAGTATATAATTTATATTGCGTTCAAAATATGATTTTTCAAATTCAAAGAAGAGATAATACCATTCACTTAGAAAAGTTGAAAACCAACCTACAATTGTCTCTTAAGCCAATGTACTCATATTCCTACTGATTATTCAAAAAATGATATTAAAAAATTGAGTCATACAATAGTCTAACAAATGACTCAACTAATTATGCTTATTCATTAATAAAATAAAATATACATGCTAACTAAGAAACTCATGTATAGGAAATGTTCATCATTATTCGTTATGTGTATTGTCCAGTAAGCGTAACACGAACACGAAACTTTAGAAATGCACTATGATCAAATTGTACTTCCGAATCAATTTTCGTCAAACCCCACAATTCCATGACACCCTTATTTAAAATTTCCATATAAATCTAAAGCTCAAGAGCTCCTTAGTAGAACCTCGTAGTTCAACTTTCACGTAACTCTAAATTTAAAACCAAACTTTGAAAATTATTTTGATTCAATGAATAATAGGTTTGAATAATCAGCGAACATTGCAAATCGCAGTTGATTTGGCTTGTCAGGAAGTTCAGATTGTGAACGCGTGAAAATTCACGTGTCTCTTCTTTCTTCATTTAATCCGTGGCTTCACTGCTTGGTTATGCCCCAATCTGTTGAAGGAAGAAAGAACATGGGCCGGATTCTAGGTCTATTTAATGGATTCTTGTATTACAATCTACCCTCCTTACATAAATTTCATTCTCGAAATTTAAACATACCTCAATCATTAAACAGGTGAGGGTATTTGCATCTTGCCTCTTCTCATTGTGCTTTTGCTATTAAATTTTGAAATAAGGGATGGTACGCATCGCAACACCCGATCCTTCCTATCGACGATGTAAATAAGCTGCTCCTCATAATTCAAATTCTCTCTTAACCCAAAAGGTGTAAAATCCAATAGATTTGGCACATATCTTCATAATAAGGACACGTGGAACAAATTATGTACCTGAGATAACGTTAGTGGCAAATCAAATTTTTAAGCAATTTTATTAATCTTTTCTAATATCAATAATAGTTTCACGTATTTTGGACTCAACATTTTATGCGTGCCAAATCTCATAATGCCTTTTGTAGGAGAAACTTTGGGAATAGATGATCTTCCATACTGAACTCTATCTTGTGCCTTTTGAGGTTTTCCAAGCCAATTTAAGTTATGTTAACCCCTTTTTTTTTTCTTTTGATACAATTCTTTGAGTCACTTGAACGTTCAAGCAATATGCTAAAGGGAAAATACGATACGATGAAGGAGATGACTCAAGTGTCTGTAATCTATAAAATAAAAAAAAATTAAAAAAAAATAGTTGTATGCATGTGCATTGCGCGAGCCTTAGTTTTTTATATGAGTAAAGCCGGATATATCCTTTGTGTGAGTCATTCGTTATAGTGTATATTATTTTATATGAAATTTCCTCTTTTAAATAAAACAAAGATGAAGTTTCTTTATAATATAAATGTCGGGGCTTTGATCATAACTAGGTCATTTCTAATTTTTGCTTTTTTTTTTTATGACATATGGAAATTTAAAATAGTAGGGGTCTTTCCAATGACACACTTGATAGGAAGACTTTAAAAAATGGTAAAATTCTCGATAATTGCTAATTTGAAACGTTAAAGCTCATTAAAACTACTTTTTTTAAACAAAACTTTTCTTCGAACTTTTTGCTTTTTTTTTTCTCTCTCTCTCTTTGTTTAGCATATTTTCCAAGCATATGCTTTGTTTTTTCTTTTTTTCTTTTTCAAATATTTAATATTGCCCTATTAGCAGCTATCTTAGAACGGTTAAGTTAGTTAATGACAAAATGACTTGATTACAGAAATCACTGAAACTAAAGGATGCAATAGTGCAAATTGAGAATTCAAGGATCTAATTGGACAAATCACATAACGTAAGGACCAAGTATGAAATTATACTTCAAGCCAATAACAAGTGCGTGAATCATGCTTCTCAGCGGGCCTCATCGTAGCTCGTTGTAGGTTAGGGCTACTAGAACAACATCGTGAAGAGTTCATCTAACCAAAAGTTCTATCCCCACCAAACCCTGTTCTCAGATATTCTATATGGCTAAGATGACTAACATCACCCCCGGATTTGAAGACCCAGTTGTCCCCATCAGACAAGTGGAAAATGTTGACGGAAGTATTCAAGAACTTCACAGACTGTTTATTTGGGCAAGCCTGCGCATGAAGCGTTCGGAGTACCCCACCATGAGTAACCGCTACTACTCGTTCTCCTGCACAGTGAAGAAAAGTCTTATTTGCATTTTTGTTTCGAGCTTAAATTGTATGAGAAATTCTTTACTAGTGAACAGAAAGCCCAATTTAATTATGGTCGTCCTCGTCCTAGTCCTCGTCCTTCTTCTGCTATCCCAAAGCAAGCAAACCCAACAATGGGGCATTTAAAAAGCAAAGAGCATTAGTGAATTTTTAGAAAGCATTAACACAAAAATTATTGCTGTTCACCAAGTCTTGTGATGTTTAGTTTTCAAGAATGAAAAAGGTAATCTAGGAAAAACTCCTTTAAAAAGAAACTATGGAGATTCGAACTGGCGAAATATGAGTATTATAGTGCCCGGTCAACACTATGCAAGGGGTCACTTTCATGTATAAAACTACTAACATTGCATTTAGGCTAGTAGAACACTCCACAATTCTGGTGAATAAGTGACGTACATAATCTCTTTACCTTTGTGCTTCATACCGATGTTTCGCAAAGACATAGTGCAGCGCTGATAAAGCTGATCAATACTTTCACCACCACCCTGCATTCAGAAGAACAAGAGAAATGATTGATCAGACATTCCACTTATGAACCAATTTGACCCTACAGCCTGCCAAAATCTTACTTAATAAATGCTTTATCTTTCAATCCTTGATTTTGTAATGGTTAACATAAGGCATACGAGCTGCACTATGTTTTACAAATTAAAAAGATCATGTAAGATGTGAATCCATTAAACAGCCAAATGAAAGGACTGAAATTGTTACAACTATCTATACAGCTTATAGAAAGAACACGTCACCTAAACCATTGAACCACACCAACAATAAAAACTATGAATTTGACAATATCAACATTATGCATAACTCCAAGGTTAGTGGCGAAATGGAAATTGAACAAAGTCAGGCGCATTTTATAGAGCTCACTACAAATCAAAGCCCACCGGAATTTCTTGATCTGTCTTTTGCGATTGAAGGGCTTTATAGGCTTCAGGACAGACACTGGCTGCAACGTGTGGCTGAAGGCCTTGAAGCTCCCCAAAATTTCTTTCCCGTAGACCTAGATCTTTGATAACCTAGATTCTCATTTGAAAACAGCATGCAAGATACTTTAGAGGACCCAGTCATTAATCGAATCGTAAGAATGAACATGAACTTCTACAGCATTCTAAACTTTCCAACAAATAAAGAAAACATCTAATGGAATCTCATAGTTCTGCATCACTGTCTGACTAGATAATGCTAAAATTTATGTGCAATTCTCATAAATAGCAATGCCAGATCAAGAATAATCTCACTACATCACTGTCTAAAATTTACATATATGTTGGGTTTTGTACCCCCAAAAGGATAATGCCAAAATTCATGCATAATTTTCATACATAGAAATGCCAGACCAAGAACAGTCTCATTACATTCATACCTCCAGTCCACCACAAGCAGTTGCAATCAAATTTGCTGTCTCAAAAGCTCGCTTTAGGTCAGATGAGTAAATTGCAGAGATTTTACCTTCTCTGGACAACCTTTCACCCACCTTTCAGGGAAAATGACAGAAGATGTTAATAAACCTATTGGTCAAGCCAAAGAAAGGGATGACATATCACAGAAAATACTCACCGCAATTGCTTGCCGCCTCCCAATGTCATTCAATTCGACATCCAGAATTCCCTATTAAATGCAATGACATGACTATGAAGGTAAATAGAAAAAGAGGCAGAAACCAGTTTTTAAACAAAATGCGTGAGACGGCATATATCGGCACAATCCGAGATATATTTGCTTAAACCCACGCATAAATATGGAGAAACCTCAAGTTAGTAATGCTTTTTCCCTAATTCTATTAGGCATATCCTATCTGGGAATGAATATCGATCACTTAATCGCAAAAGTTGATATAGAAGATGTTAAATTAATGTCTCGAGTTTGAATTCGAATAACAATTTGTTAAATCGAATTTTGTTGAGGAAGATTTTCCAAGCGGATTACAAATCAGATGAAGAAATCTTTCTTCTTATTGAACTTTCTTTCGGACGTGCAAAATAAGCAACGAAACAAGGAGGATATGTTTTGTCACTAGAAGGCAAAAAAAAAAGGGGCACACTATTTTATTATCTATTTATTTTAAGGGAGATAAAAGAAAAATGAAGAAAAAGGAAGGTTTTCTTCCCTTAGGAGCGAATCATTGTTGAAGAAAAGAACCCATGGTGGGGCCCAAAGTCAAAGTTTTGACTTTGGGCACACAATATTCCACGGCTAGGGTTTCTTTTAGCCGATGAAGAAAAAAAAGGAGCCTTTGCACGTAGAGCCAAAAGGAGGTGGGCCTAGGTCAAATTGTTGACCTTTGGACACACATATAAAAGACGTGCAGCCCTACGAGAGAAAAAAGTGACGTGAAGCCTACGAAGAAGGTGTAGCACGTCCACACTGCTTGAGAAGAGCTGCAAGTTTTTTGAAGCCACGCGAAGCCTTGAACAAGAACACGAAGCTATACGTACGTAGACCATAGACAAATACTAGAGTTCTTTATTTAGGCGTACATAGAGCGTTTTACTTTAAGCTTGAATGCACGATAATTTTGTGTAGTGATTTTATGTCCAAGTGAGTTATTTATTTATACATTTTGGGTTTGGAGTTAAATCTAGGTGTGGGAAATACTTGAGCATGTGAGCGATTGTAAATTTTGATTCTCCGATTATAGTGGATTATTTACTACCGCTCTCTCCGTGGATGTAAGTACAATATTCGGACCGAACCACATAAATTTCTCGGTGTCATTATTATTTCTCGTTTATTTATCTGAAATTTGCGAGTTGACATAAATTACAAGATCTTGTCGTTTCCGCATATTATTATTCCAACAATTGGTATCAAAACTTGGGATTAGATTTTTTTATTGTGATTTGGAGCTTTTTCTTGTATGATTATTATCTAGAAATTCTGTTATTACAATTATGTCTAAGAGGAAATCTTAAATTGAGAAGTTTAACGGGAGGAATAACTTTGGGTTATAGAGTATCAAGATGCAAGCGTTAGTGACAACCCAAGGTTTGGCCAAGGCACTAGATAGTGAAGATGAGTTGCCAATTATAATGAAAGCCTTTGAGATGATAGAGCTAATGGAAAGAATAAATAGCACAATCCTATTAAATTTGTCGAATGAGATTTTAATAGAAGTTGCTGAGGGGAAGAATGCCACAACATTATGGGCAAAACTTCAAACACTCTATGTGAAGAAAGGTTTGAACAATCGCTTATACATGTTGAAGAAAATGTTTCAATTTAGATATATTGAAGGTACGTTTATTAGAACCCACCTAGATGAATTTAATAAACTCATGATGGATCTAAAGAACACTGGTAAGATACTTGATGATGAAGAACATGGCATGATATTGTTGGCCTCTTTACTAAAGTCATGGGAGCACTTTACTGATTCATTGTTGCAGGGGCATACTACAATTACCTCAGAAGAGGTAAAGTCCGCCTTATTTTGTAAGAAGTGGTAGAGAAAGTTGTGAGATGACAGTTTGTCACAAGAAGTAGTGCAAGCGCTAATGATTCGAGGAAAAGAACAACATCGAGGGCCTAGTAGTAGCAGAGGTAAAACTATATCAAAAGCATGCCATAAAAAGTCCAAGGGACGCATGAAGTGATTTGAGTGTTACGAGGAGGGGCACATCGGGAAAGATTGTCCAAAGCGAAGAAATAAAGCTGATAGGCAGAATGACAAATATTGCCGAGGGGAGCACTAGTGATGCAGAAGCTATTTTATGTGTGACTACTACTTCGTCAGGAGACGAATGGGTGCTAGATTCTTGGCGTTCTAATCATATGATGCCTTATAAAAACTAGTTTATTACTTACTAGACTGCAAATTGTGGTAAGGTTCTTTTGGGGAATAATGCGATCTATGAGACTATGGGGATAGGGACAATTCGGATTCGGATGTACGATGGGGTGGTGCGCACATTGATAGATGTGAGGCATGTATCGGAGCTCAAGAAGAACCTTATTTCTTTGGGGACACTTGATGACATTGGGTGTAGGTACACTGCTGAAGGTGAAGTACTGAAGATCTCTCGAGATGCCATGACAATGATAAAGAGAAAGAGATTGAATACTCCCTATCATCTACTGGAAGAGACAGTGATCGAAACCGCTATAGTTTCATCAGGTGAGTTAGACTCTAACTTGACTCAATTATGGCATATGCGTTTGGGGCACATGAGTGAAGCAGATATAATGATGCTGAGTGAAAAGGGGTTGTTGAAGGGTTAAAGCACAAGGAAGCCAGACTTATGTGAGCACTACATCTTTGAGAAGCAGCACCGAGTTAAGTTTACAACAGCTGTTCATTCGACCAAGCAACTAGTTGAATATATTCATTCAAACATTTATGGCCCGTCTTTAGTTCCCTTGAAAGGAAGTGCCCGATATATGCTGATGTTTATCGACGATTATTCGAGGAATGTATGGGTATATTTTCTGAAGCACAAATATAATGTGTTCGATCAGTTCAAGAAATTTAAGGCATTGATTGAGAATAGTTAGATAAACAAATCAATTGAGAATAGTTAGATAAGCAAATCAAATGCCTGAGAACCGATAATGGCATGGAGTTTTGTAGTAAATATTTTACCGAGTTTTGCGAGAAATAAGGTATTATGAGACACCATACAATACCTGGGACACCAGAGAAAATTGGCGTGGCAGAACGGAATAACAGAACTTTGCTTGAGCGAGTTCAATGTATGCTTTCGAATGCAAGACTTGGTAAGGAATTTTGGGCCGAGCGGTAAACATGGCATGTTACCTAGTTAATCAATCTCCATAATCTGCTATCGAGTGGAAGACTCCTAAGGAAGTATGGTTGGAGAAAACTATTGATTCCTTCAAATTACGTATATTTGGATGTCCTGTGTATGCTCATGTGAGTGATGGTAAGCTTAAGCCGAGGACAAAGAAGTGCATATTTTTAGGTTATGCACATGGGGTGAAAGGCTACCGGTTATGGTGCATTGATCCCAGATCACCTAGTTTTCTAATCAGCAGAGATGTGATATTCTACGAGACTACAATGCTTTAACATAAGAGTTCTGAGACACAACTAGCAGAGAAGACAGATCATAGTGTCATTAGTGAGGTGGAGCTTTAGGTGGAGACTTCGAAGACCTCAAAGGTAACAGAAGTTGAAACTGCAGATGAGGCCACAGTTCCTAAAGTTGGTAATAGTGAACAACCAACAAAGCCATAGCACACTATAGCCGCAAATAGATAGAGAAGGCAAATTAAATCACCGGTACATTATGATTATACATATATTTCTTATGCATTGACTACAGTTCCTAAAGTTGGTAATAGTGAACAACCAGCAAAGTCACAGCACACTATAGCTGCAGATAGACAGAGAAGGCAAATTAAATCACCGGTACGTTATGGTTATACAAATATAACTTATGCATTGATTGTAGGTGATGAGGTGGAGAAAGATGAGCATTCATCTTACTATGAGGTGATGGCTAGTTCTGAGTCGTCGCAGTGGCTAGAGGCTATAAGTGAAAAAATTGAATCACTCCATCAAAATCAGACATGCGAGTTGGTCAAAGTACCTAAGAGCCAAAAGATTGTCAGAAGTAAATGCGTCTTTAAACAAAAAGAGGGCATTCCTAGTATCGAGGTAGCAAGGTATAAGGCGATACTTAGGCCAAATGGATATAAACAGCGTGAGGAAATTGACTACAATGAGGTGTTCTCTTATGTTGTAATACATACTTCTATTCGTATTTTACTTACCTTAGTTGCTTCACAGGATCTCGAGTTAGAGCAACTAGATATAAAAACTGTGTTTCTTCACGATGAGTTGGAGGAGCAAATTTTCGTGAGACAGCCAGAGGGATTTGCTCTTCCAGGTAAGGAAGATCATGTTTGCTTGTTGAAGAAATCTTTGTATGAGCCAAAACAATCTCCTAGGCAATGGTATAAATGTTTTAATGCTTTTATGGCTAGTCAAGACTACTTGAAAAGTTGGATGGATAACTGCGTTTACTTTAGGAGATTGGAGAATGGTTCTTTGATTTATTTACTTTTATATGTTGATGATATGCTGATAGCAGCTAAAATTATGTCTGATATTGATGTGCTAAAGATGAGGTTAAATGCTGAATTTGAGATGAAAGATTTAGGTGTTGCAAAGAAAATATTGGGTATAGAGATTTTGTGTGACAAGGCTGTAGGAGTTTTATGTCTATTTCAAAAGAAATATATTGCGAAGATTGTGGCATGTTTTAATATATAGTCAATAAAATCTATAAGTACACCTTTAGCGAAACACTTTACACTTTTAGATGAATTATTACCACAGATTGAGGAGGAGGATGAGCATATGTCCCGTATTCCTTATTCTAGTGCCGTAGGTAATATTATTTATGCTATGGTGTGCACTAAGCCTGATATTTCAAAAGCTATGAGAGTGGTTAGTCGTTATATGAAGCATCTTGGTAAAGCTCATTGGCAAGCTGTGAAGTGGATTCTCAGATATTTGAATGGGATAACAAACGTTGGTATAGTGTACCGGAGAGACAGCAATGGTAGTGAAACCACTGGTTTTGTGAATTCATTCACGTTGTTGACTTGGATGATCGCAAGTCTTTAGTAAGGTACGTGTTTACGCTAACATGTGGTGTAGTTAGTTCAAAAGCGTCCTTACAATATCACATTGCCTTGTATTCAACTGAAGCAGAGTACATGGCACTAACCTTTGTAGAGAAGAAGACGATATGGTTACAAAGTTTGCTACCAGACTTTGGGTTAGAACATAAAAAAGTGTGGATATACACTATGATAATTAAGGTGCGATATATTTGGCATATAATCTAGTTTATCACGAGTGAACAAAGTATATCAACATCAGGTACCCTTTCATCTGAGATGTCTTAACTAAGGGTAGTGTTATTGTTAAAAAGATTGCTACATCAGTTAACCCAACAGACATGAAGACTAAGTCTATTCCTTTGGCAAAGCTCAAGCTTTGCTTGAGCTCTATAAATGTTTGTGGAAAGTAAGCGCCCACCAGGGCGTTGGGAGAACAGCATAGATGATGGGCACTATAACTTGGCTTCAAACATCAAGCCAAAGTGGAAAATTGTTAAATTAATGTCTCGAGTTTGAATTTGGATAACAATTTGTTAAACCGAATTTTGTTGATAAAGATTTTCCAAGCGGATTACAAATCGAATGAAGAAATCTTTCTTCTTATTGGACTTTCTTTTAGATGTGCAAAATAAGCAACGAAACATGGAGGATATGTTTTGTCACTAGAAGACAAAAAAAAAGGGAGCACACTATTTTATTATCTATTTATCTTTAAGGGATATAAAAGAAAAAGGAAGAAAAGGGAATGTTTTCTTCCCTTATCCGCAGAAGGAGCAAATCCTTATTGAAGAAAAGAATCCGTGGTGGGGCCCAAAGTCAAAGTTTTGACTTTGAGCACACAATATTCCACGACTAGGGTTTCTTTTAGCCGATGAAGAAAAAAAGGAGCCTCTGCACGTAGAGCCAAAAGGAGGTGGGCCCAGGTCAAATTGTTGGCCTTTGGACACACACATATAAAAGACATGCAGCCCTACGAGAGAAAAAAAGTGATGTGAAGCCTAAGAAGAAGAAGGTGCAGCATGTCCATGTCGCTTGAGAAGAGCCGCAAGTTTTTTGAAGCCACGCGAAGCTTTGAACAAGAACGCGAAGCAGTACGTGCATGAACCAAAGACGAACACTGGAGTTCTTGATTTTGGTGTACGTAGAGCATTTTACTTTGAGCTTGAATGCGCGGTAATTTTGCGAGTGAGTTTATGTCCAAGTGAGTTGTTTATTTATACACTTTGGATTTGGGGTTAAATCTAGGTGTGGAAAACACTAGATCGTATAAGTGATTGTAAACTTTGATTCTCCAATTATAATGGATTATTTGCTGCTGGCTCTCTCCGTGGATGTAGGTATCGATATTTGGACCGAACCACATAAATTTCTGAAGTCTTTATTATTATTTCTCGTTTATTTCTCTGGAGTTTACATGTTAACAAAAATTGCAAGATCATATCGTTTCCACATATTATCTTTTTAACAGAAGATATGAAACTTAGCAATATAGTGTACATATTCTTTGCCATTACATCTTCTCTATCATCTATTGGGCTCAACCTGAATGTTTCCTTGCCATCACAGATTTCGATTCCATATAGAAAGAGAGAAGTATGAAAATCAACATAGTCTTCTCAAGCGAAGGCTTGTACCGGTGGATTCATAATGCAATTATATATTTATGTAGCCTAGTGCAGGTACATAGCTTGACAAGAACTAATGTCATTCACCAAAATGATGCCTCTATCAACTCAACACTTGCATTGTATTTTGTCACACAATTTGCAAATATCAAATAGTGTACTGCATGCAACCTTTTATATTGTTAAATTTTGACTTTCAAATTAGTGATAAGAATATTTTGGACTATGCACATTTGTTTTAGGGTTTTTTTGAAGGGAGACTATAAAAGGGATGTGTTAAACAACAAATCTTTGACCCTCGCCTCCAAATTATATCCCCTTCTTTATTTTTCCTATCTTTTTATTAGATCTTTAGATTTTGTGACTCAACCAGTTTTTGAACTATTGGATTGTGTGCATCGTTAAAAATAGTGAAACCCCTCTCTCCCCGTGGTTTTTCCCATTTTGGGTTCCACATTTATCTTGTGTCTCATGCAGTTTCAATTTTGCTTTCATCTTTTGCTATTTGTGCTTCGATCAGTGTATCTTTTGTTGTTGTTTCACAACAAATTCATATCAAGGCGAAAGAATTTCAGTCTTTTAGTTTGAGATGGCATCTATCAAGTTCGAAGTGCCATCTTTCGATGGCCAATATAATTTCGGGCTATAGAGGATCGAGATAAAGGCATTGTTGCATTGGGAATGTTAGGTTAGAGCCTTGGATGGGAATTATCCTAACAACATGACTGTGGCTAAAATCGAGGAGATGGAAGAGAGGGCGCATAGTACCATCCAACTGTTGTTGTTTGACAATGTGCTTTGTAGGGTCGTTGATGAAAAAACAGCTTTAGGATTGTGAAATAAGTTTAAGAGTCTCCACATGAAGAAATCTCTTATGACAAGATTATTTTTGAAACAGCATCTTCATAGGCTAAAAATGCAAGAAAGTACTCCTATCTACGAACATCTAGATGAATTTAATAAGATTGTAAGGGATATGAAAAATTTAGATTTAAAGTTAGATAATGAAGACCAATACCCAGTTGTCTTATGCTCACTACCAAGCTCGTATGAGACTTTTATGAATTCTATGATGTATGGAAGGGAATCCATAACTCTTGAGGATGTGAAGGGCTTGTTGAATTCCGCAAAAATGTGTACATAGTTGAATGCAAGCAGTAATGGTGATAAAGTTAATGGATTAGTTGTCAAGGAAAAGTCAAATCATTGTGATAGGTGCAGTAATGTTGCAGTCTAGGTCAAGCCGAGACAAGAGTAAGGTGGAGTGTTAATATTGCTTCAAATTTGGACACTACAAAAATGAGTGTCCTTTGCTCAAGGCTAAGGTGAAGAAGTCGATGGAGAGTTCTGATTCGACTAGTCTAGTGAGGAATAACGAGTCAGCTAATGCAAACAATGTTCTTACTATTCTGTGTTCGGATTATCATGTTGATAACGAATGCATTTGGATTTGGCATGTTCATACCACATGTGTCCAAATAGAGATTGGTTCCACACATAAGAAAGCTAGTGGTGGTTTAGTTTTGATGGGAAATAATGTAGTCTGCAAGATTATGGGTATTGGTATAGTGCAGATCAAATGTCATGACAAAGTAATAAAAACTTTAACAAACATTAGGCACATCCCAAATTTGAAGAAGAACATTATTTCGTTGAGCAGTTTAATTCCATCGAATGCATGTACATAGGTGGAGGTGAAGTTTTGAAAATTTCAAAATGCTCATTATTTGTAATGAGAGGTAATTAGAAAAACAAAGTTTATATTCCGTAGGGAAGTACCATCGTGAGTTTTTTTTTTTTATAAATATATCATCCTCTTTAGATTATAAAAAATCAAGGTCATGAAATATGTGATTGGACCACATGACCAAAAGAGGAATGACTATCTTGAATTTACGTGATTTACTTTGTAGGGATTATATAGTCTCACTTGACTTTTGCGAATATTGTGTTTTTGAAAGCAATGTAAGCTTGTTTCAGTATTGAGATGCACTCGACAAAAGATAAGGTAAACTATAGTCACTCCAATTTGTTGGGACCAGCACAGGTTACATCTAAAGGTAGTGCAATTTCTCTTCTAACATTTATTGATGATTTTTCTAGGAAAGTCTAGATTGATTTATTTCTTAAAGCACAAGAGTGACATTTTTTATACGTTCAAGAAGTGGAAGATGTTGATAGAGAATCAAACTGGGAAGAAAATAATTTGCCTTAGAATAGACAATAGTCTTGAGTTTTACAAAGATGATTTCAACAAGTACTATGAAGATTTGGGATTTGTTTGATATCAAACAATTAGGTACACATATCAATAGAATGGGGTGGCAAACACTTTTAGAGAGAGCAAGGTGTATGCTCTCTAATTATGGACTTGGGAAAGATTTCTAGGCTGAAACCTTGAACACGACATGTTATTTGGTGAATTGTTCTCCTTCAACCGCAATTGAATATAAGACTCCTAATGAGGTATGTTTAGATAAACCTTCTGATTATTCTAATTTGAAAGTATTTGGATGTTCTACTTATTATCATGTAAAAGAGGGTAAACTTGAACCTATGGCCATTTTCATTGGTTTTGTAGACGAGGTTAAGGGATATAAGTTGTAGTGTTTTGACCCTTAGTCATCAAAGGCTAAAATTAGTAAGGATGTTACTTTTGATGAAAATTCCATGCTTAGATAGAGAAAGGTTGTTACTAAGTTTGCAGGTATTTAGGAGGAGAAATGTTAGGAAAGAGGTGGAGATTCATGTGGAGCATACACAAAGAATATTTGAAGATGTTCCTATTCAGCCAAAAAGTGACGATGAGCATTAAGACTCAGATTCAATCAAAGCTGATGTAGAAGTTTAGCTGCAAGGAGAGCTAAATAACAAATTAAGCCTCCCCAAAGGTATGGTTTCGCTAATTTGGTAGTATATGCTCTTACAATTGCTGAAGAGCTTGGTATTGAAGAACTTTCTATGTATCATAAGGCTATTATTCGTTATAAATCTGAGAAGTAGCTTGTCGCGATTAATGAGAGATGGAGTCTCATAATAAGAACCAAACTTAGGATCTTGTGAAATTGTTTGAGGGTAAATGAGCTATTGGATGCAAGTGAGTCTTAAAAAAATAGAGAGAACTCCAAGAGTTGAGGATGAAAGATTGAAAGCACATTTGGTAGTGAATGGTTTTAGCTAGAAAGAGGAGATCAACTTCAATGAATTGTTTTCTCCAATTGTGAAACATTATTATGTTCGTATGTTGCTTGCATTAGCGGCCCTTTATGATCTAAAACTTAAGCAACTTGATGTCAAGATCACTTTTCTGCATGGTGAGCTTGAGTTAATAATCTATATATCTCAACCTGAGAGATTCATTATTGAGGGCAAAGAAGATCAAGCTTGTAGGATGAAACGCTCTTTGTATGGTCTCAAGCGATCTCAACAGCAATGGTACAAGAGGTGTAATAGTTTTATGTTAAGTCATAGCCACTCGCGGAATGTGCATGACGGTTTTGTGTACTATAAGAGATGGCGTGATGGTTTTTTGTTTATTTGCAATTATATGTGGATGACATGCTTATTGTAGTGAGGAACACACTAGAGATACGATGATTAAAGAGGCACTTTAGTAGCGAATTTGAAATAAAGGATCTTGAAGTTGCTAAGAAAATTCTAGGCATGGAGATTTATAGAGATAGATGGGTTTGAAAGTCACACCTCTTGCAAAAGAGATATATTTACAAAGTGCTTGAGTGCTTTGACATGAAGAATGTCAAACTGGTAAGTACTTCTTTGTTGTCTAAATCTAAAGAAAAGGAAGATAAAATGCCTCAAGTTCCATATTCTAGTGCTATGAGTAAGCTAATGTATATTATGATTTGCACTTGTCCAAATATTTCCCAGACTGTTAGTGTTGTGAGTAGGTATATGACACATCCTGGTAATGTTCATTGGCAAGCTGTAAAATGAATTCTTCGATATATCCAAGGTATATCAGATATGGATTTGGTCTTTAACAAAGGTTATGACATAGGACATGCAGTTGTTAGCTTCAGTGATTTTGACTATGCAAGCAATTTCGATAAAAGGATATCTTTAACGGGTTATATTTTATGCTTGGTGGTTCTGTGGTTAGTTGGAAGGCAACTTTGCAAGAGATGGTTGCTTTGTTTATCAACGAAGCAGAGTACATTCCAACAACGGAAGCAGCAAAGAAAGCACTTTAGTTAAAGTGTTTGGTTGCAGAACTTGGGGTGAAATAAGGAGCCTCCGTTATCTTTTGCGATAACCAAAGTGTGAAAATTAATCAAGAATGCAATATATTATGAGAGGACAAAGCATATTGATATCTAGTATCACTTTGTGAGTGATGAGGTTGCTAAGGGTAGGTTACGATGAAGAAAGTATCTACTACAGATAATTAAGTAGATATGTTAACCAAGCCAGTTCTTTTGATCAAATTCAAACATTGCTTGGACTTCATTGGCATTTCCATCATTTGCATTGCCTTAGTGGAGTTGGTGGCATTTCATCCCTTCTTTTCTACACCAAGTATGCTCACGTAAACTTTGGGGTGTGTGTCGTTGACTTTGCTATTATGGGGTGGCCTTATGTGGTGACTCTTGGTGGTGAGGGAAAGAGGTCTTGTGGTATTTGGCATGGGGTTAATACCCTAAAAAAACCCCAAACTGGTACACTTGTGACAAATTTACCCCAAACTATTTTTTTGACCACCAAAAACCCCAAACTGGTATACCTTTAACAAATTTACCCCAAATTGGTACACTTGTAACAAATTTACCCTATGTCAGTTTTCGTTAAATTTTATTCTCAAATTATTATGTTAAATGAAACGTGACAGTTAACAAGTACATCAATTTAGGATTTTTACGCTCCGTTTGTCACAGTTTACAATTTTTATAATTTTTTTGTGGTATTAATCTAATTTAGCATATGGTATATTTGTCACAGATTTACCAGTTTAGGGTTTTTTGCAGTCAAATAAATTAGTTTGGAGTAAATTTGTCATAAATGTACTAGTTTAGGGTTTTTTTTATAGTCAATCGGGGTAAATTTGTCACAAGTGTACCAGTTTGGGGTTTTTCATGGTCAAAAAAATAGTTTGGGTAAATTTGTCACAAGTGTATCGGTTTGGGGTTTTTCGGGTATTAACCCATTGGCATGATACCCTTTTGGAAATTTGAAGTCAAAGTGAAAATTTGTTCAGTTTTGACTTTCAAATTAGTGACAAGGGCATTTTAGGCTATACACAATTTTTATTTTTTTTAAAGGAGACTACTAAATGGATGCATTAAACAACACATCTCTAACCCTCACCTCTACACCATCTCCCTTCTTTGTTTTTCCTATCATTTTATTAGAACTTTAGATATTGTGGCTCACCAAATGATTTTTGAGCTTTTGGACAGTATTCTTGTACTCATTATTGAAGACAGTAAAATCCCTTTCTCCCCATGGATTTTCCCATTTTGGATTTCCACTTATATATTGTGTCTCGTATGGTTTCGAATTTACTTTCATCATTTTCTATTTGTGCTTCAATTGGTGCATCTTTTGGCGTTGTTCCACAACATGTATAAAAATAATGGTAATCAGTAATTTCATTAAAATTAGAAGGCTAGAGAGAAATCTAGAAGCATAGAAAACCTGAAATCTTCCATCAGCATTCCAGTCCGTTTCACCGTGACGCACAACAACGATTTCAGCATAGTCTACCCCAATTGGAACCGATTGAGCATCACCATTGCAAACCATATTAGCAATGACCCTGACAGATACCCAAGAAACGAGACTACTGGTTAGCCTTAGGCACTTGAAGACAGAAGCTACCAAAAAAAAAATTGTCCTAAAGATGAAAAACAAGCAAAACGAGAGAAACAAGATCGAAAGTCTACTCAATTGATTGGAACAATCAATTGATCATTTGCTTTAAGCTTTGTTCGTTTCACGGAAAATGTAGAGTTTCTAAAAAATATTTTCGAGGAAGCCATTTTCTAGGAAAATATAATTATTTGATGATAATTGAATGAAATTTGAAAATGAAGTGAAAAATATTTTTCACTATTTTGTAAGGAATATATTTTCCTCTATACACCCTTTTTCATTTATTTTTTTAATTGATTTTTTAATTATTTTTTATTTTTTAAATCAATTATTAAATTATTTTTTCGTTTTCTTTTCTTTGTTTTCCTCTTCTTCTTCTTGGTTGGTCACCGGCCATGGCGATGACCGACGATTGGCCATAGGCAAGCATGAGTTTTGCCCACTTTGGCAAGCTTAGGCTTGCCGCTCACCAGATTGGCGAGGTGAACGGCAAGGTTGTCGTGCTAGGAGCTCACTAGAGATGGGTGAGCTTGAGACTAACCTATGGCTGATCATCGGCACAATGATAGGCCAATAAAGAAAAGGGAAAACAAAGAATGAAAAAAAAAAAAAAAAAAAAAGAAGGAGGAGGAGGAGGAGGAGGAGGAGGAGGTGAGGACTTGCAGGAGAAGAAGCAAGAATGTAAGATACCACAGACCAAGTGAGGTAAATTTTTTTCATTTTTCAAAAGTGAAAAATATTTTTCCCTAATTTAGAAAAAAAATTCCTTTCATGGAAAATGTTTTCCCCAAATAATTCATTTTCCGTGAAATGAATGCTGAAAAATCCAAAAAATTATTTTCTGAAAATTATTTTCCGCAAAACGAACGAAATCTTATTAACAAGAAATTCTCATCATCACAAATCAACGTGACAAGAAACAAAACACGCCCAAAGATAAATCAAGCTCACCGATTCAAAAGGTTTATCCTCCATATTTTGCGGAACCTTGCCACACACAAAGAAAAAAGTGGGCGAAAATAGAGGACAGGGTCAGACCTGGAGTTCGAATCCGACATGGGAGGCATGCGATTTGGATCTGGAGCTTGCATCCTTGATCGCCGTTGACCAATGAACCGAGTTGCGATTGACAACGTGCGAGCTGTGAAGTGTTTTGGCATAGAAGCAACGTAGACTCATCAATCTCAATGGAGTTTCTGAACATGTTATACCAAATATATCGATCGGGAGGCTAGTCGTCACCTCGGTCTTCCCATGTGAAAGATCAATACGTACACGAGAAGTTGCTCCGCAACGCGGTGTCGACTTATTCTTCACGATCTTTCCTAGAAAGTCCGTAAAGGACCGATAGTTGAGAAAGCACAAGGCATCTCCTCCGCGATCTCGGGGTCTTCGCCTTCACCGGTGCCGACCAAACCGAATGACTCTCCAAAAACATCTAGATTATTATTGTTATGTTTGAAAATCCAACTTCGCTTTCACACTCGTGGAGTCCTCGTCACACCCTTCTCTCTCTCTCTCTCTCTCTCTCTCTCTCTCTCTCTCATGGCAGGAGCCTCAGTTGACCGCCACTCGTTGCCGTGGCCCGGCGTCATCACTGTTGCGGTTGAACACCACAACCGTTTGAATTTTTCATTCTCCAAATTATGCAACTACTTGTGTCCTCTTGGAACACGTTAATCTGTTTGAAAGGAGTAGTGATTTTTCTTATTTGAATAAAATTCTTTGTTCATGAAAAAAAAAAATCCCACATATGAAAAGAAGAGGAGTTTTGTCAAAATACTTCCAAATACTTTAGAGGCGAACGACATCTTCTATGTTTATTGCAATCTATTAAAAGAACAAGAATTCCAAAGAAATTAGGAAAAAGACGTATAGACTTATCGGAGAAAATAAGGAAAAAATTGATGAGTGATAGGAAATAGACATAATGGGATATATCCTTCTCACTCGAACGCACAACAAGAAGTCGGAAAAAAATTATTCCCTTCTTGCTAGAAAATAAAGTTGTTTTTCCCGATCTAAGCTTGTCGTTTTCATGCTATGAAAAAGGCTTTTCGTTGATCAACTAGTTTTTTAGCATCCAAACACTAGATAGCTCGAACCTTAAAAAGACTTTTTATCACACAAACTGATCCTACATTTTATTATATCAGTTTGTTTGTTTGTTTTTTTCTTTTTTTTTGACTATGTCTAGTAGTTTGGTCCAATCTTTCGGTTCCAATTTACTTCCTCTCTTGATTAATTGCTACTAGGCAATTTGTGTATCCTGTTTAATTATTGGTCTAATCCACTAATTAATCTTCAAATTACACGTTTAATGGCCTATTCCATTGACCCATCTCATGCTCAAGTATGAAATCATGATCATGCGTAATGCCCCGTGATAAAAGCGACCAAGATTCCCCCTAGCTATATCCTCACTTTTATTAGCGGTGGCTGGCCCACAACAATATCCTAAAACTTATATGTATACCCACTAAACCTTCACTAGATTTACCAAGACACTGAGCACAATCTACCAATCTTAATCTCCGCTAGCCTGCAATCAACACCAGAAGCCTTTTCAAACTTAGGTTTTTTTTTTTTTTCAAACTTAGGTTCAATAACCATATAGTATCACTTTTGACAATTCAATATATATGAACGTACCTTCCATAAATCATGAACTTTTCGTGCAATCAATGAATACTTTTAAAAAAAAAAAATAGACAAAATATGGTAATAAATACTTGATCCAAACTTTATGCAATAAAAATGCTATTTCATAACTTATAGTATATCTAATTCATATTGCTTTCAAAATATGATTTTTAAAACTCAAAGAAGAGATAGTACCATTTACCTAGAAGTCGAAAACCAACTTACAATAGTTACCTGAGCCAACGCACTCATATTCCTACTAATTATTCAAAAAATGATATTAAAAAACCAAGTAATGCACTACTCTAACGAATGACTTGACTAATTACGCTTATTTATTAATAAAACGACACATACATGTTGATGAAGAAACTCGAGTATAGGAAATGTTCATCATTATCCATTATGTGTATTGTCCAGTAAGCGTAACTAGAACAAGAAACTTTGGAAATGCATTCTAATCAAGCAATACTTCATAATCGATTTTTGTCAAACCCCACAACTCCATAACACAATCATCTACGATTTCCATATAAATCTAAAGCTTAATAGCTCCTTAATAGAACCTCACAGTTCAACTTTTACATAACTTTAAATTTAAAATTGAACTTCAAAAATTACTCTAACTAAATAAATAATAAGCTTGAATACTTACCAAGCAATGCAATTCTTTACTGATTTGGCTTGTCAGGACATTCAGATCATGAACGCGTGAAAATTTCTCTCTCCTCTGTTCTTTCTTTCCTTTGCGGTGGCGCGTCTTTTCTTTCTTCATCTAATCCGCCACTTCATTGCTTGGTCACGCCCAATCTGTTGAAGGACGACAGAACATGGGCTGGATTTGGGTCTATTTAATGAATCCACATATTACAATCTACCTTTTTTTTTATGGTCGGTATTAAAATCTACTTTTGCTTACACAAATTTTGTTCTCTAAATTTAGACATACCTCAATCATTAAACAGGTGAAAGTATTTGCATCTTGCCTCATCTCACTGTGTTTTTGCCAATAAATCTTGATGTAAGGGAATGGTGCATTATTGCAACACTCAATCTGTCCTATCGACAATGCAAATAAGTTGCTCCTCATAAGTCAAGTTCTACATTAACCTCAAAGGTGTAGAATTCAATATGTGTTTAGGATTTGGCACCTATCTCCGTAATATGAATCCATATAACACATTATGTATTTGAGATAACACTGGTGGCAAAGCCAGTTTTTAAACAATTTCATCAATTTTATCTAATATCAAGAATAATCCCACGTATCTTGAAATCAATTTTTCACGTGTGTTAAATCTCATGACGCCTTTCATGGAAGAAACCTTCAACAATAGATGTCTTCCTCATTGAACTCTACCATGTGCCTTTTGAGGTTTGCAAAGCTAATTTAAGTTATGTTAACCGCTTCTTTTTAAACGCAATTCTTTTCGTCACTTGAACGTTCAAGCAATAATCTAAAGGGGAAGTACGATAGAGGAGATGCCTTAAATGTATTTAATATAATTAAAATAAAAATAAAAAAAAGTAGTGTGCATGTGCATTGCGCGAGGCTCAGTTTTTTATATGAGTAAAGTTAGGATATATTCTTTGTGTAAGTCATTCAATATTTTGTATACTATTTCATATGAAATTTCCTTTTATGAATAAAATAAAGACAAAGTTCTTTATAATATAAAATCAGGACTTGATCATAATTAGAAATTTCTAATTGTAGTTTTTTTATGACTTATAGAAATTTAAAACAGTAAGGGTCTTCCAATGACATACTTAATAGGAAGAATTACAATACTTAATAGGAAGAATTACAAAAAATGGTAGAATGTTCGATAATTGCTAATTTGAAACATTAAAGCTCATTAAAACTAATTTTTTCAAACAAAAATTTTCTTCATCCTTTTTGCTTTTTTTTTAATTATTTAGCATATTTTCCAAACATATGCTGTGTTTATTTTTTCTCTTTGTCAAATATTTAAAATTGACCTATCAGTAGCTATGTTAAAACGGTTAAGTTAATTAGGGACAAAATGACTCGAGTACAAAAATCACAGAAACTAAAGGATCCAATACCGCAAATTGAGAATTCAGGGATTTAATTGGACATATCGCATAACGTAAGGACCAAGAATGAGGTTATCCTTTAAGGCAATAACAAGTGGGTGAATCATGCTTCTCATTAGGCCTTATTGGGCCTGCATGTTTTTATTCCTAAAAAGTGTTCCTGGAACACTTTTTTGTTTTTTTGTTCCCGGGAACAAAAAAAAAAAGAACAGAAACGCGTTTGGTTGCGTTTCTGTTCTTTTTTGTTTTTTTGTTCCTAGAACACAAAAAGAAAAAAAAAAAAAAACTTACTTCTTGTTCCAGAAACAATTTTGAAGAAACGTTTCTTCTTCTCTCTCTTCTTCTTCTCTTCTTCTTTTCTTCTTCTTTTTTTCTTCTTTTTTTTTTTTTGCCGGTCGCCAGCCTCGGCCATGGCTGTCGAGGGCCGGCGACGCCGTCGAGGGTCGACGACCTCGCCGGAGCCTCGCCTTGGTTGGGCGAGCTTGGGCTCGCCGCATCCGGCGAGGCCGAGCGTGCCAAGCGTCGCCAGCCCCCGACGAGGCTCGGCCTCGCTGGACCCAACCATGGCGAGGCTCGGCCTCGCCGAGGGCCGGCGACGCTTGGCCTCACCGTGGCTGGGCGAGGCTGCCGGCCCCGTCGGCCGGTCGTCGGAGGCCGGCGACTGGCCGAAAAAATAAAAAATAAAAAAGAAAGGAAAAAATGAAAAAGAAAATAAAAATATTTAAAAATTAAAAGAAACAAAAAAAGAATAAAATTTACCAAACGTGTTTCTCTTCATTTTTTATTTCCGGAACAAGTTTACCAAACGCATTTTTTTATTAAAAAATTGTTCTCCGGAATATAAACACTTTTTTTTTATTTCTGTTCCCGGGAACAGAAAAAGAACAAAAATAAAAACATGCGCGCCCATTGTAACTCGTTATAGGTTAGGTGTGACATCCAGAATTTTCATAATTCTAATTATGTTATAATCGGAAATTTCCATGTATGATAATGATACTTAGATTATTAAGCTAACTATTATTTGTTTTAGAATTCAGGTGTTTAGTAGAAATTTAAGTAGAATCGTAAATTTCATAGGACGCGGCGAATAATTTTCTGTACACGTAAATTGTCGCAAGTCCAATGTGTGAATCAAATTATGCATATGCTAATAGTAGGGCGGTATTAATTAATTTATTGTTGTCTTAGTAGTGATGGTTGATATCAATTGTGTAAGTTTTAGTTAATTAATAATAATAGTGATTCACTTATGCTAATAATATTGGAAGAAGAGAATTGCGTTTCTCTTTCTATATTTTGCTCACAAAAAATTATAAGTGTCGCATGTCTTTGTAAGAACTCATACGAAGCGAAGTATTCTCCCAAAGATAAGTATTATGGCTAATTTTGACACCTAGATTAAGCCATGATTACTTCAAATGGAGTCACACCTTCTTGCATTTCCTTTGGACCTGTACAAGACTTTGCCTTATATTTTTGCCTCATCCTGATGATAATTGACATGCATAGCTCCACCTAGCAAAGGAAGACATCATCTTAGCTTGGTTAGTCTTAACAATAACTTCCTTTACTTGGCCGGAACACTCTTTTTCACTTTTGGCAAAAATCTCAAGAGAAACTTTCATATGCAATTCTCACCTTTAATCTTATAATTAGTGAACTAGATTTCTTATTCAAGAGCTAGAAGGTGGTGACGGCAAATTGGTGGTTCGCGCTTTTTTAGGGTAAGTGAAGTTTCTAAACATTAAATTGTTCAATCTCCTTAGCACTTTAACTTGGTTGGTTGGTTGAGAGGTGAAATTTTGATGTGCATGTTATAGATATAGTAGTTGTTAAATAGCCTTGATTATCTCATACCTGTTTTAAAAGGGTGTGACTGATTTCCTTAATCTGTGTTAAATTCAGTAAGTTAAAATGTTGAGTTTAGATTTGCGAGAATTATATTGCATGTGTTGGATTCAATTAGTACTAGTGAAGTTCACATTCTGCTCATTTGAAAATGAAGAATCTATTCGTCTTGCTTCGTTCTAAATGGTCAAAATTTGTTCGTTCTACCACATGAGTTGTCGTTTTATTTGGTTTTGAATAGTTATAATCTATTTGTTATGTCATATTTATCTTGATGACTTCTTGCTTCTTGCATATTCGTTCTACTTCCTTCGAATGGTCAGAACTGTTCATTCTGCCTTATTTGTCATCATTTTGTTTTGTTCTAAACGATTAGAGTCTATTTATTCTGTCATAATTGTCTTGATGACATCTTGCATATTCGTTTTGCTTCATTTAGAATGGTTAAATTTTGTTCATTCTACAATATTTGTCCTCATTTTATTTCATTCTAAATAGTCAAAATCTACTTGTTTTACTAGATTTGTCTTGATGACTTCTTGCATGTTCATTTTGCTAGTCAAAATCTATTCGTTTTTAATAGTCAGAGTTTGTTTGTTCAGTTAGACTTTCAAGTCAAAATATGTTCTTTCTTTCTACTAGATTTTACTAAGTCAAAATCTACTTATTTTTTGAACTTGCTCTTTTGTTCTATCAACTTTTACAAGTCTGAATATATCATGACTTTAATGAGCATAATATACTTATTATTTAGACTCAAAACGTAACCATTTGACTAGTTTAGACTTTGGCAACCAATATATACTCATTTGTTTAGATTCAAAATATAACAATTTGATTGTTCAAACTTTAATGATTAGAATATGACTTGATGTTATTTCTCATGCAGTTATTTGATTGATGCATCAAATTGAGTAGACAAACATATGATATGCTAATAGGTATGCATATATCATGACTTGAATGAGATTAATGTGCTTCTGTCACTAATATGGTGTAACAATTCCTCATGATGGAAGGTTGCAGGATGCCTCATTGGTTGGAATACCCTATTGAGTGTTTTGGGATGCCTTGGGAGCAAGATGCTTTAGTGGTTGGGATGCCCTACGATAGAAGTTTGCAAGATGCATTGGAGTTGAGATGCCCCATGGATTAGAATGTCCCATGAGTCGAGATGCCCGAGAAAGTTCGGGAGGAGGAAATATTCATGAATAAAATGCATTACCATACCAAACATTATTTAAATTGTTTATTTGTGTAAAACATGGTGTGTCATATACTTGAGTCTAGATTGATATATTGTTAGATGACGATTTCTATGATAAATGGAAATGGAAAATGTAAAGTCTACTTATATTTTTATCATATTTATCAGATTATTATGCATTCACTTTGCTTGTATCAAGTGAAGTGATAAGAAAATTTTTCTAACTTAAAATTAGAGATTTCATTTACTAGACTTCGGCTCATTTCTTCATTTTTCAAATGTGTAGGATGGACATCCCTCAACCTTTGCACCATGGAGTTCTTATGCATTACGTAGGTCTTTGTGAAAGTGTCCTAAAGTTGTCGATCCATGACTTCGGTTTGAACGTTTATACAATAGACTTTTGGAAGTGTAGTATGGAGATAGGTCTTCCCAACTCCTACCTAGACTTTTGTATTTTGCTCCGAATGCTGTAAAGTTGTGAACTTAAATGTTGTATAAATAAAAGAAGTATAAATACATTATCTATACTTGTACAATTTTCTTTGTAAAGGAATATTTGTAAATGTTTAATTATGCTTGTGTATGCTAAAAGAGAATAATAATAAAATAAATAACCCATATCGCTGGTCACGTTCTGGGTGTCACAATAGGGTTATTGGAACAACATTATGAAGAGTTGATCTAACCAGAAGTTCTATCCCCACCAAACCCTGTTCTTAGATATTCTATTTGGTTGAGATGACGTACATCACCCCCGGATTTGAAGACCCAATTGTCCCCATCAGACAAGTGGAAAATGTTGACGGAAGTATTCAAAAACTTCACAGATTCTTGATTTGGGCAAGCCCGCGCATGAAGCGTTTGGAGTACAGCCCCATGAGTGACCGCTATTACTCGCTCTCCTGCACAGTGAAGAAAAGTTTAATTTGCAATTTCTATTTCCAACTTAAATTGTATCGGAAACTCTTTAGTGGTGAACAGAAAGCACAGTTAAATCATGGTCGTCCTCTTCCTCATCTATCTTCTGCTATCACGAAGGAAGCAAAACCAAGAAGGGGCACTTAAAAGCAAAGAGCCTCAGTAAAGTCTTAGAAAGCATTAAAACAACAATTATAGTTGCTCACCAAGTCCTATGATGCTTAATTTTCAAGATTGAAAAAAGTAATCCGGGAAAAACTCCTTTAAAAAGAAGTTATGGAGATTCGAACCGGGGAAACATGAGTATTATAGTGCCTGGGCAACACGATGCGAGAAGTCACTTTATGTATAAAACTACTAACATTGCATTTAGACTAGTGGAACACTCCACAATTCTCGTGAATAAGTGACGTAAATAATCTTTTCACCTTTATGTTTCATACTAATATTTTGCAAACACGTAGTGCAACGTTGATAAACCTGATGTATACTTTCACCGCCACCCTGCAGAAGAAACAAGAGAAACACTGATTATACATTCCACTTATGAACCAATTTGAACCTTGCAGACTGCCAAAAGCTCACTCAATAAATGTTTTATCATGTAATCCTTGGTTTTGTAATGGCTAACACAAGACATGCAAGCTTTACTATGTTTTACAGATTGAAAAGAACATGTCAGATGTGAATCCATTAACCAGCCAAATGAATGGACTGAAGTTCTTACAGCTGTGTACACAACGCATAGAAAAGAACACGTCACCTGAACCATTGAACAACTCCAATCACAAAAACTATGAATTTGGCAATATCCACATTATGCTTTGTTTCCGTATTGAAAGTTAGTGGCGAAATGAAAATTGACCAAAGTCAGGTACTTTTTGTTGAGCTCAATGCAAATCAAAACCCACCGGAATTTCTTGATCCGTCTTCTGCGATTGAAGGGCTTTATAGGCTTCAGGAAAGACACTGGCTGCAACATGTCGCTGAAGGCCTTGAAGCTCCCAAGATTTCTTTCTCGTAGACCTGGATCCTTGATAACCTGGATTCTCATTTGAAAAAAAACATGCAAGATATTTCAGAGGACCCAATCATTAATCGAACAGTAAGAATGAACGCTAACTTCTATAACATTCTGAACTTCCCAACAAATAAAGATTACATCTAATGGAATCTTATAGCTCTACATCATTGTCTGAAATTACGTATATGTTGGGTTTTGTACCCCAAATGGTTAATGCCAAAATTCCTGTGTGATTCTCATAGATAGAAATGTCAAATCAAGAACAAGCTCAATCACTATCTGAAATATACGCATATGTTGGGTTTTGTACTCCCATATGGATAATGCCAAAATTCATGTGTCATTCCCATAAACAGAAATGCCAGATCAAGAGCAGTCCCACTACATTTATACCTCCAGTCCACCACAAGCAGCCGCAATAAGATTTGCCGTCTCAAAAGCTCGTTTTAGGTCAGATGAGTAAATTGCAGAGATTTTACCTTCTCTGGACAGCCTTTCACCCACCTTTCAAGAAAAATAACGGAAGATAAGATGTTAATAAACCAGTTGGTCAATCCAACGAAACGGATGACATATCATAGAAAATACTCACGGCAGTTGCTTGCCGCCTCCCAATTTCATTCAATTCGACATCTAAAGTTCCCTGTTAAATGTAATGAAATACATATGAAGGTAACTTTACCAAAAAAAAAAAAATACATATGAAGGTAAATAGAAAAAGACGCAGAAACCAATTTTTAAACAAAATGCATGAGATGGCAGATATCAGCACAATAAGAGATACATTTGCTTAACCCACGCATAAATGTGGAGGAATTACAATCTAGAAATGCTTTTTCTCTAATTCTATTAGGCACATGTTATCATGGAATGAAATTTGATCACTTAGAATACGAATGATAACCATTATTACCAGAAATTAATTTTTGGAAGAGAAATAGATAATTCTATTTATATTCTTGGATGAGTTTCTACACAATAATTGGCATTTGATAACGACACAAAATTTCTATTTCAAAATATAAATTCGTTTGATAACGACACAAAATTTCTTCCTCCCACGTGGCGATGGACCGGCAGCCGATAGACAGCAACAAGAGCCAGCAGACGGCGACCATCTCTGGTGGCAAATGGTGGGCTGGTGACCGGTGGACAGTGATGGCGGACGCCAGCCAGCGGCCCACAGCTGGCAACAACAGAGGCCAGCGAGGGGACCGGCGATGGCGACAGGTGGGCAGCAGTTGATGAATGGCAATCGGGAGTGAGGAATGTTTTACCAAACAGATTTTGGAGTAAAAATCTATTCCATAAACAGAAATATAAAATAATTTTACCAAATGGATTTCTATTTCAAAAATAAAATGGTTATTATACACATTCTTAATCCCAAAAGCTGTAATAGAAGATAAGAAACCTTATCGGTAGAGTATACATATTCTTTGCCATTACATCTTCTCTGTCATCTTTTGGGTTCACCCTGAATGTTTCCTTGCCATCACAGGTTCCAATTTTATATAGGAAAAGAGAAGTATGAACATCAACTGAGTATTCTCAAGCAAAGGCTTGTACCAATGGATCCACAATGCATTACAGATTTATGCAGCCCAATGCAGCTACATAGCTTGACATGAACTGATGTCATTCACCAAAATGATGCCTCTGCTAACTAAACATTTACACAGTGTTTTGTCACACAATGGGCAAATATCAAATAGTGTACTACACGCAACCTTTGATATCGTAATGGTAATCAGCAATTTCTATAAAATTAGAAGGCTAGAGAGAAATCCAGAAGCATAGAAAACCTGAATTCTTCCATCAGCATTCCAGTCCGTTTCACCGTGACGCACAACAACGATTTCAGCATAGTCTGCCCCAATTGGAACGGATTGAGCATCACCATTGCGAACCATATCAGCAACAACCCTGACAGATTACCCGGGAAAAGAGAGTGCTAACCAGTCTCAGGCACTTGAAGACAGAAGTTACCACAAAAACAAAAAAAGTAGAAAGATAAAAATACGAACAGAGAACGCACATTAAGAGGCTCACACGGTGATATTCGACTGAAAAATGGTCCGAAAGACGGGGAACAAGTGAAACGAAAGAAACAGCACCGAAAGTCCACTCAATCGATTGGAACATTCAATTGGTCATTTGCTATGTTAGCAGCAAGAAAGCAGCAAGTTCTCATCATCACCAACCAACATGACAACAAACAGAACACACGCCCAAAGATAAATCAAGCTCGCCGATTCCAGAGGTTTTCATTATCCTCCAGATTTCGCAGAACCTTACGACACATTAAACACAAAGAAAAAGTGGGCGAAAATAGAGGACAGGATCAGACCTCGAGTTCAAACCCGACATGGCAGGCACGCGATTTGGCTCTGGACCTTGCATCCTTGATCGCCGTTGACCGACGAACCGAGTTGCGATCGACAAATAGCGAGCTGCGAATGACTAATAGCGAGCTGCGAAGTGTTTTGTCATAGAAGCAACGTAAACCCATCAATCTCAACGAGTTTCTGAACATGTTATATAGCCAAAATACGTTGATCGGGAGGCGTTGGTCGTCGCCTAAGACTTCCCTAGTGTGAAAGATCAGCACGTACGCGACAAGTTGCAGAACAACAACGTGCGGACTTCGTCTTCACGATCTTTCGTAGGAAAGTTCATAGACGACCGATGACGGAGAAAGCAAAAGGCATATCTTTCTCCTTGATCTCGAAGTCTTCGCCTTTCCCGGTGCCAAATCAACCAAATCAAACGATTCTTGGAAAACATAGATTATTATTGGAGTTAAATACAAAATAGAAAGGGATATTGGGGAATTTTCTGTATAAATTCGATATATTGAGAGCTTTTATATAGGGAGGAAAATCAAAGGAAATCAGATCAGAGATATACACGTAATCAAAATAAATATTCAAATAAGGTAAAAATAATCTAAATATCTCGATATCGTATCTATAAAAATTCAACTTTGCTCTTATTGGCGTGGAGTCCACGTCTAAACTCCCCCTTCCCCCGGGTCATCAATAGCCTCAGTTGACCACCACTCACTGTCGTGGCCAGCCGTCATAACTGTTGCAGTTGAACATGGACACTGACGTGAAAATTAAAAAATTGATTTTTCTCTCTTTGACTCTTCATCTTCAACCTCGGCTCCGCATGGGCTTAGCTATCTCCACCGCCCAAGCCGCCGCGGTCGCCGCCATCCTTGAGCCACCGCCCCACTATGGCCACCATGGAACGCGGCAAAGCCGTTGAACTCATCGCTGGCAGCCATGGACGAGCCAAGTTTCGAGCTCAAAGCCGTTGAGCAGCAGACTATTGAGTGAACATCGATTGTCGCGTCCAGGGCGTCCTCCCCGTCCACCCCCTCTCCGTCGTCCCAACGGCTAAGCCTTGGCCGCAAGCACTCGCCCACAGAGATGGAGATGCAGAGCAGCGGTCAGCCATGGACGGCCTCTTGTCCACAGATCTGAGCGCCGACCTCCGCGTCCATATCCAGTCGAACTTCCGGATCTGGAGCCATGGCCTCTCAGTCTCGCGGCCAAGACTCCAAATCTAGCCGAACTTCCAGATCTGAGCCTTGGCCCAGGAGCGACGACAGTTCCAGATCTTAGACTTCATCGACCTTCACGTCTCCTCCTCCTCGTCGTGTGTGAGCGAGCTATTGTCGCTCGTGGCCGAGGCTCCAGATCTGGCGCAAATGGAGCTATTTCTACACAATCGATTTCTATTTATGTTGATGATATGATCTTTGGATTTTCTAATGAAAATCTGTGCAAGAAATTTTCTAAGTCTATGCAGGATGAGTTTGAAATGAACATGATGGGTGAGCTAATCTTCTTTCTCGGGCTTCAAGTGAAACAATTGAAGGAAGGAATCTTGATTCATCAAGAAAAATATGCTAAAGAACTTGTCAAAAATTTCGAACTAGAAAATTGTAAAAAGACTGATATACCAATGTCAAGTTCTTTGAAGTTTAATAAGGATAAAAAAGGAAAGAAAGTTGACCAGAAGTTATACAAGAAAGTATGATTGGTTCACTTCTTTATCTAACTCGCTTCTAGATCGACATTCGACATTTTGTTTAGTGGGTGTATTTGTGCCGATTTCAATCAAACCCTAAAGAATCTCATTAAGTGTTGCAAAGCGTGTCATCAAATGCATTGCCTCAACTTCAAATTTGAGTCTCGATATCCTAAAAAAGGAGACTTTACTCTTCTTGGATACTTAGATGCAGACCTAGCCGAATGCAGAGTTGATAGAAAGAGCACCTCGGGCACCTGTTAACTACTCGGAAGCAAGACAGTATCTTGGTTTTCAATGAAGCAAAGTACAGTAGCTCTTTCTACGGCAGACGCGGAGTATGTAGCTTTTGCATGTTGTTGTTCACAAATACTGTAGATAAAACAACAGTTAAGAGACTTTGGAATTAAAGATTCATGCACTCAAATCAAATGCAACAACACCAGCGTAATCAATCTCATCAAGAATCCGATTCTTCACTCAACAGCAAAACATATAGACATTTGACATCATTTCATTAGAGATCATGTTCAAAATGAAAAAATTTTGATTCAGTTTAGTGACTCAAAGAATCAATTGGCTGATATATTTACAAAACCTTTGGAGAAAAATCAATTTGAAGTTATTCGTTCCAGACTAAATATATTAAAGTCTGAAGAAGTTCAGACTCAGGATCGAAAGTCTAAAGGAACTCAAACTCAGACAATCAAGATCTACGACTATAAGTTATTTCTATTTTAGAAAATTATCTCTCGAATCAAATCTTGAAAATGTATGATCATCTATCCAAAATTAATTGGTGTTATTTTCCCAATTTTTCGTGATTAGTGCAATCCTTCTTTTTCGAAAAAGAAGTCATTTAAAAAAAAAATGACAGTTATCTAGTTTTTGAAAAGGCAGTTATTTTTAAAAAGGCATTTTTATATTTCCTTTTTCACGACACTCCATATGCCTCGCTTCGACTGCCTTACATATTGTCGGTTCTTCGTTTTACTCTCAAAAACCCTAAGAGAAGCATCGATCTTCAATTTCTTTCTTCTTCTCTTGTTTATTCCTCAAAAAAGTTTTTTTCATCTTTCTTGGGAAACAAGCTTAGAATCTCTCAAAGACTGTGAAAGATGCCCTTTCAAAGAAAGTCTTCGAGGATCGCAAACAGGGGACCACAGCAAATGCGTGAGGGGCCTACGCACTTTGATCTCACCGAGGAAGAAGACTCTCCTAAACAACAATAGAGCCCACAACATTCTCAGCAGCGTCCATCTTCTCCATCTAGACCTCAGGATGTTGCACATCAAGAAGAGGAAGAAATCATCGAAGACGCAGAACCCATAAGAACTCTTAATCCCACCTTTACCTACAAGCTTTATTGTGCTTTGAAGAGGAGTGGTACTCCGTTGAACTACATTGATGAATTTTGTTAAAGACAAAGGGTATGGAAATGAAACTTCATTTCTACGCACAATGGAACGATTGGGAATTGCCCATGCTGGGTCGGCGGAAGAGGTATTGGTAAATATCCCAAGCGATCCACGTGTTGGAGGGTTGAGTCAACCAAATGGGAATGACGATGATAGGATGTACAGTCAGTTTAAACCTAGAATGGGTGTTGTAGCAAAAATTCGAAGCAAAAGGACGGATTTATTTTGATCGGAGGAACACAAGCAATTATACTCTAAGTTGCTTAAGTGTGGCATGATAAACCCTAGAAGAGTGGACTTTGATTTCCTTGATTCTATGAATGTCAATCTGCGGGAAAAATTCAGTCTTCTTCAACTCAAATAGTTTTGTTCTGAAACAACAGAGGCTTATGCTGAACTTACTACTTATTTCTATTCGAATCTCAGTTTCTTGGATGTAAATAGGTTCTCTTTTAGTGTTCGAAATCAAGACTATGTGGTTGACATGAATACATTGGCTGATGTGATTGAAGTTGAAAGAGGGAGATATCAACCTATCAGTGTATCTATTACTCATGCAACGTTGAAGCTTGTTAAGGATAGAAGGACGGAAGGAAAGATTTTCTATTTGAGGATGAATGCTTCCAACATTTTGCTTCACAAGATTGTAATTAACTGACTCAGACCAAAATCTACTTTAAAAATCGACATTTCAAACTAGGAGGCAAAGCAAATGTATGCCATCAATGCTGGGAAAAAGTTCTCTTCAACACACTATTATGTTCCACATGTACAGAGCAGTGGTGAAGGACAAGGGTCAACTTCCTTACTCAGCTCTTGTGACCAATTTATTCAGACATTTGAACATTCAGCCTCCCCGGATTCTCTGTGTTCGAACATGCGATCAAATGGTGGTGGGACTAAAAATGGTCTCTAAAATGCGTCTGAAGGAAATCAACAAGGCGTTGGAACAATTCAAGGAGAAAACCCCTGTCAAGACTCATCCAATCTCTTTGGCTACAAAGAGGAAAGGGAAGGAGCCCATGGTTGCTCCATCCAAGAAAAGAACTCTCATCATTGAGGATGAATAGGATGAGGATGATATCACCATTTCTACAATGGCATTGAAGAACTTGAGTTGTTCATCGTTCCTTTTAATCGAGAGAGACGGGAAAAAGACACGGATTAGACAGAACAGAGGACTGGAGAAAGAGAAGATTTGGAGAAAGAAGCAGTGGAGAGAGATGCAGAGGAGGAAAGAATTGAGGAAGAAGAAGAAGAGGAGAGAGGAGATCAAGTGAAAGCAGAGCATAAGGAACACTTTTCTCCACTTGAAGGCATGGAAACAGGGGGAGATCCTGAGAAAAGAGGAACGTCCTCATTCCCTGCCACCAATGAAGGAATAAGTCGTTCTCCAGCAGATCCAGAGGACATCTATGCCTCTCAATTTCCTGAGGAGGGACATGATGTTTCATCACCTAATTTGCGTGACCATGCTGATTTGCCATCATTTGCCTATACTCCGTCTGATTATGCAGAAGCCAGTACTCAGACTGATAATTCAGTAGATTTTCGCAGAATTCTTGATGTTCTCTTGGAGATGCGGGGTCAAATATATGCTCTGGGATGCGAAGTACAAAACTTGCAAAATGCAGGTCAAACCTCTTTAGTTTTTTTGCATGATCAAATCCATGCCCTTGCTCTTCAAGTCCAAGCAAATGCTAAGGGTGAAGATGTGACGCAACTGAAGGAGAATTTGAAAAAGTTGAAAGGGATTGTCCAGTTAATGGGAGATTTCCAGCTTGTTCGTGTTCCCAAGCAATCTTAATTACATTCTCTTTTCATATCTACATTTTTAATGATGACAAAAAAGGAGAGAGATGTGGTGCAAATTTGATTTAGATTTGATTTTGAACTTTGAACTCACTTTTTGAACTTTTGTGTCGATTATGTTTAATTGACTTGACTTTTGTATTTGGCTGTTTGAACATTTGTTTATCTTAAGTACTATTGATATCTCATGGCTTTGTTCATTTACAAGACTAACCTACTTTCTATGGATGCAGATTCTAGTGTTATTTTTTTTACTAAGCCATTTATCTTTGTGAGATATCCATATTTGCTTAAGTAATGTTTTATAGGTCAAAGTTATCTAAATGCGGGGAAAGTTTTGTCACCATCAAAAAGAGGGAGATTGTTAGAGAAAACTTCCTTGAGTGTTTTGAAGCTAACAAAACTTTTCCATCGGTCTAGTCTGAAGATTTGCAAATCCTTCCATCAAAGTTTGAAGACTCTAGACTGTCAAATTCAAGACTCAAAGTATATCCTCATTGATAGTTTCTAGACCGTCAAAGAAGGTTTATTCAGAACTGAATGTTTTGTTAAGGATTTGACTTTATCGACTGGAGAAAATCTCTTGGCTGGATATAGTATGTCCAAATCCGTTATTCAAATCAAGATTGATTTAGGGATTTTGGATCCGTTGATTGACGAAGTATACTTGGAAAGTTCCACTTATGGAAACCTAGATCCTGATTGTATGGGTGAGCAAGATTGATGGGCTATCGTCATATTCCTTAAATAGCTCGAAGATCTTCCTAATTGATTCTGTCCAACGGGTAGATTGGAAGAATTTCTTTGATAAGTGCCAACGGGTGTGATGACATAAATGAGTATATAAGGAAGTCGTTCCAGTTGTTTGAGTGTGTGCGTGATAGAAAAATTCCAAAGTCTGAAGCTCATTGTTCTTTGTCAATTAAACTGTTGAGTGAAATCTTGTACGCAAAAGAGAGTATATCTTTAAGAGACCCTGAGGAAGTGTAGTAGAGTATCTACACTGTGGAATCAAAAAAGAGCTTTTCTATAACAACTCTTTTGTTCATAGTGAAATCCAGTCGGTGAACTGTCAGTGCAGAAGAGTGGACGTAGGCTTGGATTAAACCGAACCACTATAATCTCTGTGTTCATATTCTCTTCTCTACGCTCTTATACTTTAATCGTAACTTGTTTTATTTACAATAGACAAATTTCCTTTTCATAATCTGTTGTTGATTAGTACTACACTTATCTTGTAAATTTGTTTTTACATCTATTCACCCCCTTTAGATGCTCATACTAGCTTTCACATATAATTGTGTCGATAAGTATCGAAGATGAAGGAAAACCTGTTATGGAGGTCCTCGAGCGCTAACCGGAGTTGTAGAGGCAAGGGACGACCAATATCACGTTCAATGAACTCACCCGTTAGTGACTTAAGTTGAGAAAGAATAGATTGGTTGTTCATCACCAAGGCTATGCCACCACTCGAGAGACACAGAAATTGTCTTAGCTTTGTTCTTAGCTTATCGAGGTTAGCCGCTTCCGAAGAAAAACTCCCTGGGGTCAAAGCAGCTAGAGCACGAGAAGCTTCATTTATGGTACACGTTGCCCTGTGCAGATTATCTATAAAGGTTCTTTTCTCTTTGTGGATTGACGACTCAGCAGGAGTGAAAGGAGAAGCTAGCGGTGGATCTTGACTAACATCAACCGCTGAAGGTGGAACGGTTGATGGAGTCTGGGGTGCAGATGCTGTCATTTTCAAAGAAAAGGAGTGAGAGTCAAAGTTAAGTCACTCACTTAATCAAGATGAGAGAACCCTATACATACCTTGCTTCGCAACATCATCTTCACACAAAGGCTGAGGTGTAGTATGCTGAGGTAAGTCACTACTGTTAGTTGATGCATCGACAGCTGTTATTCCAGAAGGGGTATTTAAAAGCAAAGAGCATCAGTAAAGTCTTAGAAAGCATTAAAACGCCAATTATAGTTGTTCACCGAGTCCTATGATGCTTAGTTTTCAAGATTGAAAAAAGTAATCCGGGAAAAAGTTCTTGAAAAAGAAGCTATGGAGATTCGAAGAGGGGAAACATAAGTATTATAGTGCCTGGTCAACAATATGCAAGAAGTCACTTCATGTATAAATCTACTAACATTACATTTAGGCTAGTAGAACACTCCACAATTCTAGTGAATAAGTGACGTAAATAATCTCTTTACCTTTATGCTTCATATTGATGTCACGCGAACACGTAGTGCAGCACTGATGAAGTTGATCAATATTTTCACTGCAACCGTGTGCAGAAGAAACAAGAGAAACACTGATTATACAATCCACTTATGAACCAATTTGAACCCTACAGACTGCCATAGGCTTACTCAGTAAATTTTTTTTTTATCTTGTAGTCCTTGGTTTTGTAACGGCTAACATAAGACATGCAAGCTTTACCATGTTTTACAGATTAAAAAGAACATGTAAGATGTGAATCCATTAAACAGCCAAATGAATGGACTGAAACTCTTATAGCTGCGTACACAGCATATAGAAAAGAACACGTCACCTGAACCATCGAACAACTCCAATCACAAAAACTATGAATTTGGCAATATCCACATTATGCATTGTTTCCATATTGAAAGTTGATAGCAAGATGAAAATTGACCAAAGTCAGGTGCTTTTTGTTTAGTCCAGTGCAAATCAAAACCCACCAGAATTTCTTGATGCGTCTTTTGCGATTGAAGGGCTTTATAGGCTTCTGGACAGAAAGCTGCAACTTGTGGCTGAAGGCCTTGAAGCTCCCCAAAATTTCTTTCCCGTAAACCTGGATCCTCGATAACCTGGATTCTCATTTGAAAACAACATCCAAGATATTTCAGAGGACCCAATCATTAATCGAACAGTAAGAATGAGCACTAACTTTTATAAAATTCTGAACTTTCCAACAACTAAAGATTACATCTAATGGAATCTTACAGTTCTCTCCACCATTGTCTGAAATTTATGTATATGTTGGGTTCTGTACTCCCAAATGGTTAATGCCAAAATTCATGTGTGATTCTCATAGATAGAAATGTCAAATCAAGAACAATCTCACTATATCACTATCTGAAATTTACGTATATGTTGGGTTTTGTACCTCCAAATGGATAGGGTCAAAATTCATTTGTAATTCTCATAAATAGAAATGCCAGAACAAGAACAGTCCCACTATATTCATACCTCCAGTCCACCACAAGCAGTTGCAATAAGATTTGCCATCTCGAAAATTCGTTTTGGGTCAGATGAGTAAATTGCAGAGATTTTACCTTCTCTGGACAGCCTTTCAACCACCTTTCAAGAAAAATAACGGAAGATAAGATGTTAATAAACCTGTTGGTCAATCCAAAGAAAGGAATGACATATCACAGAAAATACTCACTGTAGTTGCTTGCCGCTTCCCAATTTCATTCAATTCGACATCTAAAGTTTCCCCGTTAAATATAATGAAATAAATTTGAAGGTAAATAGAAAAAGAGGCAGAATTACATTACTCTTTCTATATTATGCTCACAAAAAATTTAATTAAAGCTTATAAATGCCACGTCTTTGTAAAACTCATACAAGGTGCAGTATTCTCTCAAAGATAAGTATTATGGCTAATTTTGACACTTAGATTAAGCCATGATTACCTCAAATGAAGACACCCCTTCTTGCATTTCCTTTGGATATGTACAAGACTTTGCCTTTTATTTTTGTCACATCATGTTGATAATTGACATGCATAGTTCCACCTAGCAAAGGAAGACATCATCTTAGCTTGGTTAGTCTTAACAAAAAAACTCATTCTACTTGGCCAAAGAACTCTTTTTCACTTTTGGCAAAAACCGCAAGAGAAACTTTCATGAGCAATTCTCACCTTCAATCTTAGAATCAGTGAACTAGATTTCTTATTCAAGAGTTAGAAGGTTGTGACGGCAATTTGGTGGTTTGTGCTTATTCGAGATAAGTGAAATTTCTAGTTATTAAATTGATTCAATCTCCTTAAACTTTAACTTGGTTGGTTGGTTGAGAGGTGAAGCTTTAATGTGGATGTTATGGGTATGGTGGTTGTTAAATAGTCTTCATTATCTCATACATGTTTTAAAATGGTGTAACTAATTTCCTTTGTTGAATTCGATAAGTGAAAATGACGAGTTTAGATTTGAAAGAATTATATTGCATGTGTTGGATTCAATTTTTATTAGTGAAGTTCACATTTTGCTCATTTGAAAATGAAGAATTTTTTTGTCCAGCTTCATTTTGAATGATCAGAATCTATTTGTTTTACTATATTTATCGTCATTTTGTTTTATTCTGAATAGTTAGAATCTATTCATTCTACCATATTTGTCCCGATGACCTCGTATGTGTTCATTTCGCTTCCTCTTAAATGGTCAGAATCTGTTGTTATGTCATATTTATCTTGATAAGCTCTTAGTTTGTTTGGCTTCGTTCGGAATGGTTGGAATCTATTCATTCTACCATACTTATCCTCGTTCTATTTCATTCTGAATAGTTAGGGGGTGCATGATTTAACTGAATTTCTGTTCCAGAAACAAATTTTCTATTCCAGACCGCTTCCGAAATAGAAATCCGTTTGATAAACCTATTCTGTTTTTCTATTTTTGGAATAGATCTCTGTTCCGTAAATAGATTTTGATCGAAATCAAAAGTAGAAATTTTCTACTTCTCTATTTCTGAAACAGAAATCAGAAATAATTTCTCTATGAAATTTTCTACTAAGATGAATATGCTTAGAAAAAGTATTGCCAATAAGATGGCAAGAGATTATAATATACCGGAGATTCCATGAGATCGTGTTTTCAACTTTTGTAATGTATTTCTATTATTTTGTATTTGGGGATTCCCAATCTTTGCTTTTATAATGTGGTACTGTATTTGATGATTACTATCTCAATTTTTGTAATGTGATATTCTACTTGAGGATTTCCCTTATTTGTAATGGTCCTTTATGACAAGTTCTATTACACTTCGTAAAATTCGTCGATTTTGTAAAATTTGTCGCAAATTGCCCAATACACTTCTTTGTGTTTCTTTCTAAAATGATTGCTCGATATCGTAAACCATGGCAGTGATCGACATGACACACTAGCATGAAGGGGATTAGAATATGGTTGCCCACCTTCATTCTACTAGAGTTTTGGGAACCTTCTATCATGCTCAAAAGTAATGCATATTGATTTCTTTTTTCTATTATATGAAGATTATTGATAAGTATATTGTTTGACCGTAATTGCCTATCTTACTTTGTATTTTTTTTTTTTTTTTCAAAAAATGGAGACTTTACTAAAAAAAAAAAAAAACTCTTAATTTGTATTTGGGTAAATGGGTTCAAAAGTATATGAAATTTGTAAGAATGGACATCTCATTTGCTCCAAAAAAAGAAAATTTTGTTTTAAGAAATAAAAATTTTATATCGTTATCAAACGAATTTCTATTTCTAAAACAGAAATTTTGTATCGTTATCAAACAGATTTTTTTGCTCGAAACTCGTCTAGAAATAAAAATAAAAAATCTATTTCTGTTCGAAACTATTTATGGAACGTAATGGTTATCATGCGCGCCCTTAGAATCTATTCGTTTTGCCATATTTGCCTTGATAACCTCTTTCATGTTCGTTTTGTTTCGTTTTGCTAGTCGAACCTATTCATTATGAATAGTCGAGTTTGTCCATTTCGTTAGAGTTTCGAGTCAAAATCCATTCTTTGGTTCTACCAAATTTTACCAAGTCAAAATCTGCTTTTCTATTGAACTTGCTCTTTTGTTCTACCAGCTTTTACAAAGTCTGAATATACCCACTGGATTAGCTAGACTTTAATGAGCATAATATGCTTATTATTCAGACTCAGAACATAACCATTAGACTAGTTTAGACTTTGATAACCAGAACATACTCATTTGTTCATATTCATAATTTACTTATTTGATTGTTCAGACTTTAATGATAAGAATATGACTATATGTTATTTATTATAGTTATTTGATTGATGCATCAAATTGAATAGACAAACATATGATATGCTTAAATATATGCATACATTATGGCTTGAAAGAGATTAATGTGCTTCCATCATCCATATAGTGGTGCATGACGATGCCTTGTGATGGAAGTTTGCGAGATGTCCCATTGATTGCAATGCCCTAGGGAGTGTTTTGGGATGCCTCAGAAGTTGAAATGCTCTAGTGGTTGGGACGCCCTATGGTGAAAGTTTGCATGATACATCAAAATTGAGATGTCCCATGAGTTTGGAAACCCCATAAGTCGAGATGCCGCGAGAGAGTTCAGGAGAAAGAAATATTAATGAATAAAATGCATTACCATGTGTAGAACCAAATATTGTTTAAATTGTTTGTTTGTGCAAAGCATAATGTGCCATATCATAAGTCTAGATGGATATATTATTGGATAATGATTTCTATGGTAAATGAAAATGGGAAATGTAAATTTTACTCATATTGTTATCACACTTATTGGATTATTATGCATTCACTCTGCTTGTACCAAGCAAAGTGGTAAGAGAATTTTTAACTTAAATCTAGAGATTTTATTTATTGGACTTCAATTCATTTCTTTATTTTTCAAATGTGTAAGATGGACACCCTTCAACCTTTGTGCCATAGAGTTTCTATGCATTACAAAGGTCATTGTGAAAGTGTGCTAAAGTTATCGATCCATGACTTCGGTCTAGATGTTTGTACAGACAAACGTTTGTGGGTGTAGTATGGAGATAGGTCTACCTAACTCCTACCCAGACTTTTGTATTTTGCTCCCAATGTTATAAAGTTGTGAACTTAAATGTTGTAAAAATAAAAGAAATGTAAGTACATTATCTATACTTGCATGGCTTTCTTTATAAAGGAATATTTGTAGACGTTTAATTAAATTTCCACATGCTAAAAAAGAATAATAATCATAATAATAATAATATAAAGAACAGGTGTCATGGGTGACGTTTTGAGTGTCCCAGTAGGATTACTGGAACAACATAATGAAGAGTTGATCTAACCAGAATTTCTATCCCCACCGAACCCTGTTCTCAAATATTCTATTTGGTTGAGATGACTAACATCACCCCCGGATTTGAAGACCCAATTGTCCCCATCAGACAAGTGGAAAATGTTGACAGAAGTATTCAAGAACTTCACAGACTGTTGATTTGGGCAAGCCCGCGCATGAAGCGTTCGGAGTACACCCCCATGAGTGACCGCTATTACTCGCTCTCCTGCACAATGAAAAAAAGTCCAATTTGCAATTTATATTTCCATCTTAAATTGTATCAAAAACTCTTTAGTAGTGAATGGAAAGCACAATTAAATCATGGTCGTCCTCGTCCTCGTCTATCTTCTGCTATCACAAAGCAAGCAAACCCAAGAAGGGGCATTTAAAAGCAGAGAGCATCAGTAAAGTCTTAAAAAGCATTAAAACGACAATTATAGTTGTTTTTTTTTTTTTTTTTTTTTTTTTGGTCGAAACAATTATAGTTGTTCACCAAGTCCTATGATGCTTAGTTTTCAAGATTGAAAAAAGTAATCCGGGAAAATCTCCTTTAAAAAAAAAAAAAAAAGCTATGGAGATTCAAACCGAGGAAACATGAGTATTATAGTGCCGGGTCAACACTATCAAGAAGTCACTTCATGTATAAAACTACTAACATTGCATTTAGGCTAGTAGAACACTTCATAATTCTAATGAATAAGTGACGTAAATAATCATTTTACCTTTATGCTTCATATTGATGTTTTGCAAACACGTAGTGCAGCGCTGATAAAGTTGATCAATACTTTCACCGCCACCCTAGAAGAAGCAAGGGAAACACTGATTATACATTCCACTTATGAACCAATTTGAACCCTGCAGACTGCCAAAAGCTTACTCAATAAATGTTTTATCTTGTAATCCTTGGTTTTGTAACGGCTAACATAAGACATGCAAGCTTTACAATGTTGTGCAGATTAAAAGAACATGTAAGATGTGAATCCATTAGACAGCCAAATGAATGGACTGAAATTCTTATAGCTGTGCACACAGCATGCAGAAAAGAACAAGTCACCTAAACCATTGAACAACTCCAATCACAAAAACTATGAATTTGGCCATATCCACATCATGCATTGTTTCCATATTGAAGGTCAGTGGCAGAATGAAAAATGACCAAAGTCAGGTGCTTTTTGATGAGCTCAATGCAAATCAAAACGCACCGGAATCTCTTGATCCGTCTTTTGCGATTGAAGGGCTTTATAGGCTTCAGGAAAGTCAACAGCTGCAACATGTGGGCGAAGCCCTTGAAGATCCCCAAAATGTCTTTCCCGTAGACCCGGTTCCTTGATAACCTGGGTTCTCATTTGAAAACATCAAGCAAGATATTTCAGAGGACCCAATCATTAATCGAACAGTAAGAATGAACACTAACTTTTATAAAATTCTGAACTTTCCAACAAATAAAGATTACATCTAATGGAATCTTATAGCTCATGTTGGGTTTTGTACCTCCAAATGGTTAATGCCCAAATTCATGTGTGATTCTCAAAGATAGAAATGTCAATCAAGAACAATCTCACTACTTCACCATCTGAAATTTACGTATATGTTGGGTTTTGTACCTCCAAATGGATAATGCCAAAATTTATGTGTAATTCTCATAAATAGATATGCTAGATCAAGCACAGTCCCACTATATGCATACCTTGAGTCCACCACAAGCAGTTGCAATAATATTTGCCGTCTCAAAAGCTCGTTTTAGGTCAGATGAGTAAATTGCGGAGATTTTACCATCTCTGGACAGCCTTTCACCCACCTTTCAAAAAAAAATAACGCAAGATAAGATGTTAATAAACCTGTCGATCAATCCAAAGAAAGGGATGACATATCATAGAAAATACTCACTGCAGTTGCTTGCCGCCTCCCAATTTCATTCAATTCGACATCTAAAATTCCCTGTTAAATGTAATGAAATAAATTTGAAGGTAAATAGAAAAAGAGGTAGAAACCAGTTTTTAAACAAAATATATGAGATGGCTGATATCAGCACAATTAGAGATATATTTACTTAACCCACGCATAAATGTGGAGAAACCACAAGCTAGAAATGCTTTTTCTCTAATTCTATTAGGCATGTCCTATCATGGAATGAAAATTGATCGGTTAGGGCACGCATGAAAACTATTTTATTTTTGTTCTAGAACTATTCTTTTGTTCCAGACTTATTTATGCAAATGAAAAATGTATTTCTCTTCTAGATATCAATTTCCGGCCATGATGGTTACCATTTATGCTCTTAATCCCAAAAGCTATAATAGAAGATGAGAAACCTTATCGGTAGAGTATACATATTCTTTGCCATTACATCTTTTCTATCATCTTTTGGGCTCACCCTGAATGATGTTTCCTTGCCATCACAGGTTCCAATTTTATATAGGAAAAGAGAAATATGAACATCAACAGAGTATTCTCAAGCAAAGGCTTGCACTGATGGATTCACAATGCAATTACAGATTTATGTATAGCCCAATGCAGCTACATGGCTTGACAAGAACTGATGTCATTCACCAAAATGATGCCTCTGTTAAGTAAACATTTACAGAGTGTTTTGTCACACAATGGGCAAATATCAAATAGTGTACTCCACACAACCTTTGATATCGTAATGGTAATCAGCAATTTCTACAAAATTAGAAGGCTAGAGAGAAATCCAGAAGCATAGAAAACCTGAAATCTTCCATCAGCATTCCAGTCCGTTTCACCGTGACGCACAACAACGATTTCAGCATAGTCTGCCCCAATTGGAACGGATTGAGCATCACCATTGCGAACCATATCAGCAACAACCCTGACAGATTACCCGGGAAAAGAGAGTGCTAACCAGTCTCAGGCACTTGAAGACAGAAGTCACCACAAAAACAAAAAAAGTAAAAAGATAAAAATACGAACAGAGAGCGCAAATTAAGACGCTCACACGGTGACATTCGACTGAAAAATGGTCCGAAAGACGGGGAACAAGTGAAACGAAAGAAACAGCACCGAAAGTCCACTCAATCGATTGGAACATTCAATTGGTCATTTGCTTTATTAGCAGCAAGAAAGCAGCAAGTTCTCATCATCACCAACCAACATGGCAACAAACAGAACACACGCCCACAGAAAAATCGAGCTCACCGATTCCAGAGGTTTTCATTATCCTCTAGATTTCGCAGAACCTTACGACACATTACACACAAAGAAAAAAGTGGGCGAAAATAGAGGACAGGATCAGACCTCGAGTTCAAACCCGACATGGCAGGCACGCGATTTGGCTCTGGACCTTGCATCCTTGATCGCCGTTGACCGACGAGCCGAGTTGCGATTGACAAAGCGCGAGCTGCGAAGTGTTTTGTCATAGAAGCAACGTAAACCCATCAATCTCAATGGAGTTTCTGAACATGTTATATAGCCAAAACACGTTGATCGGGAGGCGTTGGTCGTCGCCTAAGTCTTCTTCCCCAGTGTGAAAGATCAAATACGTACGCGAGAAGTTGCAGAACAACGCCGTGCGGACTTCGTCTTCGCGATCTTTCGTAGAAAAGCTCATAGACGACCGATGACGGAGAAAGCAAAAGGCATAGCTTTCTCCATGATCTCGAAGTCTTCGCCTTCCCCGGTACCAAATCAACCAAACCAGATGATTCTTGGAAAACACCATAGATTATTATTGTAGTTAAATACAAAATAGAAAGGGATTTTGGGGAATTTTCTTTATAAAATCAATATATTGAGAGCTTTTCATAGAGAGGAAAATTAAAGGAAATCAAATCAAATCAGATATACACATGGTTAAAAAAAGGCATTGAAATTTATAGAGAGGAAAATTAAAGGAATCAGATATACACGTAGGTAAAAAAGGCATTGAAATAAGGTAAAAAGAATCTAAATATCTCGACATCATCTATAAAAATTCAACTTTTGCTTTCGTTGGTGTGGGGTCCACGTCAAACCTACCCCCTCCCCCAAATCGATATATTGAGAGCTTTTTATAGAAAGGAAAATTAAAGGAAATCAAGTCAGATATACACGTAGTTAGAAAAGGCATTGAAATAAGGTAAAAAGAATTTAAATATCTCGACATTTTATCTATAAAAACAACTTTGCTTTCATTCCCCTTCCCCCTCCCCCCCCCCCCAAAAAAAAAGGGTCATCAATATCCATGGCAGCAGTTGACCCACCACTCACTGTCGTGGCCGGCCCTCATAAGTGTTGCCGTTGAACACCATAATTGTCCGAATTTTTCATTTTCTAAATTATGTAATTACTTGTGTCCTTTTGAAACCCTCTTATCCGTTTGAAAGGAATAGTGATTTTTCTTATTTGAATGTAATTTTTACATATTATAGTTTGTTCGTGAATTCAAATATATATATATATCACACATACGAACAGAAGAGAAGTCCTGTCAAGATGCTTTATAGTATATTATCATCAATGATCTCTGTTGTGGTGAGATGAGCTCTAGAGGAGAACGGTTTTAAGTTGGTCTAAGCTTCATTTGAAACCCCAGACCTATTCTGTCGAGATGGGCTCTCCAGCTTTAGAGATGAGCTCGGTTGCAGTGAGACGAATTTCGGCTTGGGCCCCGTCTCTTCCTCCTGATTTCTAGAGTGAGGTGCCAAAGGGCTAAGTCATGCTTTTATAGTATGGTCATAGGTTTTGTTATTCCAAGCACTATTACAAGTCCATTTCTTAGATAACTTCTTGTCGCTGAAAAATATATTAAGGAAATTCAGATTAGGAGAAAGTGAAACATTTTCTATAGTCCATTTATGTGTAAAACAAATTGAAAAGAATCCAACTTGATATATATATATATATATATATATATTTTTTTTTTTTTTATGCCCAGGGGGAACTCGTATACGGGGAACCAAAATGCGGTAGGTAAACCCCGATGCGACGCTACAGATGACTCACCACCACCACCCCCACTTGATAATATTTGATACTAAGTGCATCCATCAAAAGCAGCTCATATCGACATTTTCTTTGTTTATTCTATAATCTATTAAAATAACAAGAATTACAAAGTTAGGACTAAATATTATGAGATCACATTTGAAAAATAATATATAACACAAGCAATTAGTGAATTGTATTCAAGAAACGTTAGAAAAGATTTGTACAAAAAAACATATGGACTTATCGGAGAAAATAAAGAAAAAAAATTTGATTAGATAGAAAATAGGCATAACGGGATGTATTCTTCTAACTCAAATGCTCATCAAGAAATCAGAGAAAATGATTTGCTTCTTACTAAAAAATGAAATTATTTTTCCCAATCTAAGCTCGTTGTTTACATACTATGGAAAATGCTTTTTGTCGATCGAGAAATGCGCATCAAGAAATCAGAGAAAATGATTAGCTGAACAGTCTTTCTCAAGAGCAATTCTCAAGGCATGCCGTATCGACAATGTCGGGAGAGGCAACGGGTTTGGTGGTCCGTGGTGAAGGAGGGTGTTGGTAGGTGGGAGGCTCGAGAGTAGGATTTTTTGGGGCTTTTTCTTTGAAGGGAGGTAATTAGGTTATTTCAGTTTAAAAAATAGGGTCGACGATGCAAACTATATTTCTGGAAAAATAGAGAATGCGATGTAATGAAGCTGATGAAAACTCGGGTATGTGTTCGCGGTATTTATGCCAGGATTTAAAATTGGAAACGATTCGACAGGTTTAGATCTCAAACACTATCCCAACATATTTATCCACGATTTGACTGACCTTAGTTTATCATATGCAGGACTGAATGCCACCAATAGAGCCCCGTAAACCAAAAGCACCAGACATCGACAATATGAGGATAAAAGGAAAGCAATCGAAGGGATACCTAAATCAAGCAGACCTCATCAAATGAATTCGTGCAACGCTCAAGAAGAAACCTATAAAGAAAGCTGCAAATATAGAACCACCAAAAGATAATAATCATAGATAATTATCAATACCTGAAGGTACTGATGCATCTATAAGATTTGTATAAATAATAAAAGGAGTTGAAAAAGTGGCTGGATACAATTGACTATGTCAAGCAATTTAAATTTACGTGGGTACTTCTAAAAATTGGGGCATCTGACCACTTCGGTTGAGTGACCATAAAATAGGTCTCTTCTGGGCCATTAAGATAAGTAATGCCTGTTGTTAGGAGAATCAATGTATGCCATCTCTCGATTTGCCTCCCCGATTTTGGTCTTACCATACCTCATCACTAGTAGGGCTACTGAAACAGCATTTAGCACAGGTGATCTAACCAGAAGATTTATCCCCGCCAAACCCTGTTCCAAGATATTCTGTTTGCTTGAGATGACTAACGTCGCCCCAAGATTTTATTACCCAGTTGTCCCCATCAGACAAGTGGAAAGTGTTGACAGAAGTATTCAGCACCTTCCCAGCGGACTGTTTTGGGCAAGCCCGCCTATGAAGCGATCGGATTACACCACCATGAGTGACCACTACTACTCGCTCTCCTGCACAGTAAAGAAAGTTTTATTTGCACTTCTCTCTCCAGCTTAAATTGTATCAAAATTTAAACAGAAAGTGCATTAAATCATTGTCATTGTCATCTTTGTCTTTCTTCAGCTATGACAAAGCAAGCAAACTGAAGAAAGGGCATTTAAAAGCAAAGAGCATCAGTAACATTTAAACAACAATTAAATCTTTGCACCAAGTCCTGTGATGCCTAGTTTTCAAGACTGAAAGGGCGATCTGGGAAAAACTCCTTTAGAGACAAGCTACGGGACTTTCGAACTAGCAAAATATATCATAGTGCCCAGTCAACATTATGTGAGGAGTCACTTTTGTATAAAATTACTAACATTGCCCAGTCATCATTATGCAAGGAGTCACTTATGCATAAAACTATTAACATAGCATTTAGCTAACTCTCCACAATTCTGGCGAATAAGCAACATAAATAATCTCTTTACCTTTATGCTTCATACTGATGTTTTGCAAGCATGTAGTGCAACGCTGATAAAGCTGATCAATACTTTCACCACCACCCTGTATGTAGAAGAAACAATAGAAACACTGGTAAGATTCCACTTGTGAACCCATTTGAACCCTGCAGACTGCCAAACTCTTTCTCAGTAGATGTCTATCTAGGAATCCTTCATCATGTAACACCAAACCTATGAGACACAAGCCAATGAATGGGACTGAGATTCTTCTAGCTGTGGATACAGCACATAGAAAAGAACACCTGACCTGAACCATTTAACAACTCCAATAACAAAAACTACAAATTTTGCAAAATCCACATCATGGATAGTTTCCACATTTAAAGTTAGTGGCAAAATGGAATATGACCAAAGTTGGGCACTTTATGTCGAGCTCAGTGCAAATCAAAACCCACCGGGATTTCTTGATCCGTCTTGTTTGATAGAAAGGCTTTATAGGCTTTTGGACAGACACTAGATGCAGCACGTAGCTGAAGGCCTTGAAGCTCCCCAAATTTCTTTCCCGAAGATCTGGATCCTTGATAACCTAGATTCTCATTTTGGGGGAAAAAAAAAAGAAACATTCAAGATATTTCAGAGGACCCAATTACTTATGGAATTGTGATAAAAACACAAAATTTTTTACAAGGAACTTTCCAACATATAAAGAAAAAAATCTAATGGAAATTTTTTAGCTCTACATCACTGTCTGAAATTTATGATATATTGGGTTTTTGAATCACCAAATGAATAATGCTAAAATTCATGTGTAATTGTCATAAATGGAATGCCCAATCAAGAATGTTCCCAGTACATTCATACCTCTAGTCCACCACAAGCAGTTGCAATTGAATTCGCTGTTTCAAAAGCTCGTTTTAAGTCAGATGAGTAAATTGCAGAGATTTTTCCTTCTCTGGAAAGCCTTTCACCCACCTTTCAGGGAAAACATTAGAAGAAGGAGATAAATCTGTTGGTCAGTCCAAAGAAAGGGACAACATATCACATAAAATACTCACTGCAGTTGCTTGCTGCCTCCCAATTTCATTTAATTCAACATCGAGATGTCCCTGTTAAATGTAATGAAATAAATCAAAATAAGGTAAATAGAGAAAGAGGCAGAAAAAAGTTCTTAAACAAAATGAACGAGATGGCAGATACCAGCACGATTGGGTATAAATTTGCTTAAACCCATAAAAAAAATGCCGAGCAACCACAACCTAGTAATCATTTTTCTCTAATGCTAGTAGGCATGTCCTATCATGTTATGAATATCGATCACTTAATCATAAGAACTGTAAAAAAAGAAAAAGAAAATTAACTTTTTAAGGTACAGTGCAGATATCCTTTGCCATTAGGTATTCTCTATCATCTTTTTGGCTTACCCTGAATATTACGTTGCCATCAAGGTTCCATTTTTACAAACGAAAAGAGCAGTATGAAAATAAACTGTATTCTCAAGCAAAGGCTAGTAATCGTGGGTTCACTATGCAATTACAGATATATGTAGCCCAATGCAACTACATAGCTCGAAAAGAACTGATATCATTCACCAAAATGATGCCTCTACTAACTTAGCATTTTCATTGTAATCTGTTCCTTTGTCACACAATGTCGTATACTACACTACACGGGGCCTTCTATATTGTAATGGGTAATCAGCAAATTCTATGCAATTAAAAAGCCAAAGAGAATTCCAGAAGCACAGAAAACCTGAATTCTTCCATCGGCATTCCACTCTGTTTCACCATGGCGCACGACCACGATTTCAGCATAGTCCACGCCAGTCGGAACCGATTGATCGCCCTCGCCGCAACCCAAATCAGCAGCAACGCTGACAGATGACCGGGGCAAAAGAGAGTACCGGTTAACCTCACGAAGTCAGAACCCACAAAGCAAAAGTTTAAAAAAAAAAGGGAACTTTCAACTCAAATCAAGACGCTCCCACGATGACATTGGTATGGAAAAACAGAACCCGCGAACAAGCGAAACGAAAGAAACAGCATGGAAAGCCGAACCAATCGACCGGAACACAGCCGATAGACCATTTGCCTTAAACGAGAACGCACGCGGTAGAAACTAATCGAGCTCAGCGATTTCCGAAGGCTTTCATCATCCTCCGAATCTCGCGGAACCTCGCGACGCGCGGTCTCGACGACGATACAGAACAGGGTCGGACCTCGAGTTCGAATCCGACATGGCGGGCTGGAGAGTTGGGCCCGGACCTTGCGCCCACGATCGCCGCCGCGGAGCGATGGACCGAGCCGCGAGCCCCAATCTCGAGCGGAGGAGCGGGAACGTGCGCGGCGGACGCGGCGACGAGGGCGACGAAGGAGGAGGAATCGGAGGAAATGGAATGGACCGGGCGGGCAGTGCGCTCATGCCTTGTGCGACGCATCGGATTCGCCCTCTTCCAGCTTGCTTTCTACGCGCCACCGAAGCAAGATGGGCCTGGTAGAGTGGGCCCAATGCTTTGTGGACGATCGAATAAATAGCTCTATGAACTAATGGATTGAATCGAATCTCGTCACATCTTTATCGAAAAATCGTTAGGCATGAATATGATAGACATATATGACTCGATTGGTGTCTCTCTTAAAAAAAGCGTGTATATTTTTTTTACCATAGCACAAAGAAAATATTTTGTTGCAAATACACCTTCGACAAGGTGCTATTTTGGTTCTTGTAGTTCGACTCCACCTGTTAACTCTTTTTTCGGGGCTTGCCTAGCCTAGACATTTCTTTAGCTAAAAATTTAATATAATACTTAGTTAAGACTAGGCCCATCAAAATGGGTCATAAATCCATATATTAACTCATGTGAATGTTAAATAAGTTAGTTATATTGAGTAAATGGGTCATATATGGATTTAGATACAATATGATCGTAAAATGAGTCATAAATGGATGTACAACTTATTTAGACCCACTCTCTTTTTATTCTCTATCTTCTTCACTTAATCTCGTGCTTGCTCACTCCACATTTGCACCTCAATTAGGCTATGATTTTTCATAGATCAAGTTAAATGTGAAAGTATTTTAATAATACGGATCGGATTGAATGTGAGTAAAGTTAGATCGAGTATGGGTTGTTGGATTTGCATTGAATCGCAATTAGTCAAAACGAATTAAATGGGATTATTTGAATTGGACTATTTATGATTTAACATAAACCCATCCCGACCCATCCGTTTGACGAGTCTAGTTAAGGCCCAATAATTAATATTTTTTAGTCATTAGCATAACAAAACCACATCATGCATGATTTTTAGCTCCGACCCCAAATGAACACTAACGATGCCCAATCAAGATCGACTTCTGTCACCACCTCCGACTCCATAACGCGATATGGACCACAATTTCAACTGGCTACCTAGTTCAATAAATGGCTTCTTCAACTCATTTTGTTTCTTCTTAGGGCAAGTTGCCCGCCTCTCATTGCGCAATCTTGATGATATCTAATAAAAATCTCTAAAGGTACATCTTATTGATGTGCTGTGGTTGTCCCCGTTTTTTTAAAACAGCAATTAACAGTTAATTAAGTTAATTTATCATAACTTGAAAGTCAAATTATCTTCTTTTTGATGAGGTGTCAATGATAAAAGATAGGGTGCCAATGTATAGCTTTAAATTATGTCTCGAATGATGCTCAACATGTGTCATCATAAGAATTTGCCACATATGAGATATGCATGCATGAGAAAGACAAACAAATTTGTCTTTTTCCAAGCAAATGGGAATGTAGAACTCCCTATCACATTCATGCCCTCTCCAGTTGAAGTCTACATTGTAAGATGCAAAACGTGCAATCCCATGATTTCCATAACTAGAACAAGAGCACAAATAATCAAATAGAAAGATCAACACACATTTTTTGGAATCCATCATTCTTGATACAGAAGTGGAAAATCAATGATCTACATGCAAGTCATTTTCCTCTATTGCCTCTATATCACTAGCTCAATGAAATGGTCACATCACCCTTTTGCATTAGGTAAATGCTCCTTTTGTGAGGATACTTGTGAAAATTTATTGTTAGAAGAGAAATTTAAGCACTATTTATAAAATTTTCAACCGAACCCTCTCATTACATCGGCAAGGCTCAACTCGGTTCACACTAGCTAGCCCCATATTATATTAATTAAGAAACATTATATCTCACCTTAGACCAACCAACCCCATAAAACAGTAAATTATAATATCATTTAATGTAGCCAACATTAGGAAAACTCTTACATTCTTCCACTTGAGTTATATTAATTGAAATTGTACTATATGTGCACACATTGGTCTAGAGATAAGTCTTAATAGTCAGTCCCATCCTATAAAGTCTCAAACACCGAATCATGACGATAACTGCATGTATACACACAGAACCTTTCATAGTTACGAGTGCTTTCAATATTATTGATATGAATTCAATATAGTAGTGTGACAAATGTATAACATATCTTCTAGAGAGATCTCATTTGTCAGTCATCATTTTCTTACCTCAAGTGTCACAAAAAACTTGTGCCACTTAAAGAATGTTTTTATTGTTTCAATAAACCCACATATGCCTTATCTTTACAGTTAACATTTCTTTATGTGTAACAAGACATGTGCACAAGGCTAATAATTGGATGCCTCTAATATCTTGAAACTTTTATCAATATGTATTCAATATAATAATAACACATTAAAATATATTGTATTGAATGCATCAAACCGTTACTGAGTGTAACGAACATAGATGTAAACTTTATTAGAGTAAAACCAAAATAACTCCACGAAATAACAGCATCTCATGATACTCTTAACCCCATATTAATGACATATCGAAGTCCTTTAGTCAGTAGATCTACAACTATATCATTCGTGGAAATATGTTATATTGTAACGCCACATTTCTATACCGTTTCTTTATGGTAAAAAATTTGATTGTTATATATTTAGACCCTTTAAGACCCCTGTTGTTAACAAATAATACTATAAATTTATTATATTAATAAAATCGTATGAGTCAATCTATAAAGTTAAAAACGGTCAACTCTTTAATGAGGTTCTAGAGCTTAATAGCTCAAGTAACGGTTTAAAAAAGTTACAAACTATGCTCACATAGTAGAAAATGACATAGAGCTTTATTTACTGCACTTCCTTTAACATAAATATGTATTCCGTTATTAATCTCATGTCATCCTAACAATTAGCAAAGTTTACATCTAAATGTCCTACTAGCTGCAAGACTTGAACATGTATGTAAATTATCATACATCATACTTTTAAATACATTGACACAAGGTATACCATTTAACTAGATTTTCTCAATATCTAAATAAGGATAATGTAATATATTCGGTCCATCACTCTTAATGACAAGAGCAATTCATAACTTGTAGTGATGTATATTAAATATTTTCAACAAATGTCATCTAACATAAATCCTATATATATGGCGAAAACAATTCTTACGGACCTCAATACAAATGACAAAAGATGTCTCAATGTCATTACTTATAAGTGAAATGTCACATATATAGAGTATGAGAAAAATAAATTTCCTTCCATTGACCTTGTAGTATATATCTACTGAATTACTTTGTTTCTAATTGAACAAAATGACAATACTATAAAACTTTAATAATATTATTTGGAAACTTACTTAAAACTATGAATAAGATTTTTCAGTCTACACACAAGTTTACTTGAATCATCTATTGCAAAATCCTTAGGTTGCATTGTATAGATTTTGTTATCAACGTGTCCATTTGAAAAGATAATATCTATTTGGCGTAACTCCATATCAAGAAGAACTATTAATGTTATGTTCACTCTAAAAGAATCTTAAAAAAAATACTAAATAATATATATGTTTCTTCACTGTCTACCCCTCTTTTAGATTGAAAACTTTAGCTACTAGTTTAGTTTTAAACTCCACAATCTTCTTTTGAAATCATTTTAGTTTTGTTGACTTATTTGCAACTAATGAGTTTGTAATCTGCAAGCAAATCAGTAAGTTTCCAAACACTATAATATTTCATAAATTGCATATAGTCTTTTATGGTATCTAATCACATACTTGATTGAAGATAAGAAATAACATTTATACAAGTCGCTAAATCAACCATATAGTGGATGTTGCAGTCATGTTCTCATAGATAGATTATATAGTTTGATGATATAACTAATCGTCTTTTCCTAACAAATCTCCTGAATAAAGCTATAACCACTTCTTTTTGTACTTGAGAGGTTTGAGAAATTTCATCATAAACTATATCAATAATAGTATTTTAAACCTCAATAAGTTTAATATATGGTATAGGAGATTCCACAATTATCTGTATAGGCAAAGACAATGACACAGTGATCTTCATTATATTATTATCCTTAATAGTTTAAGAGCAGCTATCCTGTACAACACGTTGAACTCCAGAAACTTTATTCCATAATCTTTGCACTTTCATTAAGATCATAAAATTGATACCCCTTTGAACAATCTGGATAAGATACAAAATAATTCCAAATGGATCTGAATTCCAATGCACTTAATAGATTATACAACTTCACTTCAGCATGACACCTCTAAATCTTAATATAATTCAAGTTAAATTTACATCTAGTTCATAACTCAAAACAAGTGTAGGGAACAACTTTGGTAAAAAAACACGTTTTTATATGTGAAAATGTTACTTTCAAAATATCAGCCCACAGAAGACCGAATAAATTAATCTAACTAATCATATTCATCACCATGTTCATTATGGTGCAATTATGCTTTTCGGCTAAATCATTTTGTCAAAATTTTCAGGCATAGTAAATTAAGTTACCACCCTAGAATTTACCAAGTATTTGACAAATGACCCTTTAAGCTATTCAGTATTGCCATACTTGCCAAAATACTTACCGCCACTGTTAGGCCTAACAACATTTAAGATTAATTATAACTAATTTATTAATGATCTCAGTCATTACTTCCACAATAATCTATAGAAATCTTTAGATAATCGTTGAGAGTAGACAAAATATGAATATTATCACATTTTCTACTCTTTCTTTAGACACGTGAGATATTATTTTTAAATTGAAAACTTTTTGAAAACAACATTTTCAATTGTATACGAGACGTATATATCATTAAGAGTTAAACACAATATGTACAATTCATTTGATATAGTGCTCAACCTTATTTGAATTAAAGAACCTAATTTTCTTTTTATTCTAATTTTTAGCTTTGTTTATGAATCAATTACCTATTATAAGCATGTCCAGTTCATGGTGGCTAGATAGTAGGGCAACAATTTTTGTTGTGTTTATCATACGAAGATTCATAAATCTAAAAAAGCCAAATTAAAATGAATTATAACTCACCATGGAGCAATCACTAATTCTTCTTGAACAATTCTAACGTAGAACCAAACTATTAAAATAGCCAGTGGTTTTATGAGTTATTTTATAAGTATGATTTTAAACTTTAAATCTACTATCCTTATAACGTAATCCGTAACCTCATCAAGATAATCATATCTTATGTTAAAAAGAGTCATTGCAGATGTGTCCTAATTTTGGTATTATACAAGACATAATTTCAAACCACTAAGACTTCCATCATTTTTTTAGCAGTGCAATCAGTTGGTAAACCACTTTTCAAATGTTCTTAAATGAAATGCTTCATGAATAACAAATAAATCCGATTGCTCTTTTACCAAATAGAAAATCCTATTTCCACTACTTAAAATTTGAACCGGTAAAAAAACCTCAATAATATTGGAGTTATTAATTATAGAAAAAGGCGACTAAAAAATAGGTAATGTATATAATTAGTATCATGTAAGCACTGTGTAACTTGACGTATAAATACACATCTAAAGAGTTACATGCAAAATCATATAATCACCTTCGAGCAGAATATATAATATACAATTGTACAATCTCTACATGATAGTGGTTATGAGAATATATTATAATCTTTATGAATTCATCACTTTTTGGTATATGAATCATTAGGATCAGTCACTCATCTGTCACACCATCATGTATCTCTCCATAAACTAATATACAATCACCTCCTTTGTGGATGGTGATGACGGTGCATATGGACAGTGGTAACGACACGAACGAGTGGCGGCAAGAATGGCGGTGATGGTGGTGACTTGCGTTGGTGATGGTGAGGAGGGGAAGAAGAAGAAGAAGAAGAAAAATATGATGATGAGAAGAAAAGAGAGAGATGGGGGTTGTGGGTGGCTAGCAAAGGTGTGATACTCTGAAATTTGACCCCTTTTGAAATATATGAAAGGGTTATTTCATTAATGCACTGATAGTTAATTTACTCTAAACTGATCACTCATGAGTTAACTAATTTATTGGGTGATGCCGTTAAGGGTTAAAACACGAATGGCCAAAGAATTCAATAAAGGATAGATTGTTCAACCATAAGGATCAACAAGGGATAATACTTCATTGTTACAAGTCAATTAGTTAACAAATATAAATCGATTCGACAAAGGTACGTAGTCAAATTGTGGGTGATTCTGCATGATTATGATACTTGCTATGAATGACAATAAATCGATTTTCTATTGATCTTGTATTCAGGGTGAATAATTGATTCCTCGTGATTACATGATAATCGAGGGTTATTCATGATTTGAAGAGGCACAAACGTGGATAAAAAATTATCGACTACAGGTCAAATGCGTGAAAACCTCTAAAAGCCATAAGATAGTTTAGGTCGTATTAAAGTTGTATTTGATCGATTTCAACCATGAATTTTAATCTGATTTTGGGTATCGAACTTTCAAGGATTCCAAGATCAACCTATGAGGCGACGAATTTATTAGTAAGCCTTAATCTTTGGACAATGATTAGTAGGTCAAGAATTGGAAGCTAGAAAAGGAGCCAAGCCAAGCAAAGGCCAAGTGGGCCTCACGCCCAAATTAAAAGCCCAAATTGGATTAATTAAGCCCAAGCCCAAGTTTGTTAAGCCCAAGCCCAAGCCCTAATAAATAGTGTGCATGAATAGTAACTGGCGTGAATAGTAACCTAGCCTCTAGAAGTCTAATTTTAGGCTTGCCTTCAAAGTCTTGATTCATTAATGCCCTCTAGAAGCCATGGTTACAAGAGAAAAAGACTTTGCTCTTGCAAGAAGACTTGCCACATTTGGTTTCTTAAATTCTACTTTGATTCCAGTTTTCAAAATTCCTAGACCCTCACTATTTTCCAATTTTATAAAACTTCTTGTGGTTTGAATTTGGAAAAACTTCCTTCATGAAAGTTGTTCAAAATATTTTGATGTATAACATAATTTAATTTCAGAATTTTCTGAGGTGAAATTCTTAGTATGAGAGACTATTCGTTTACCGTGTGAAAACTACCTAGTGCAATAAAAAAAGTGACCTATTTGTCTTCTCAATTTTTTTTATAAAACTTTCCCTTTAGGATCTAAACATTCTTATTTCACAAAATTGCAAAAGACGTCCATATCTGCAACATAATAAAAGTTTAAAGTGTTTTATGAAGATTTGGATGTCAAAATGAATTTTCTTCTGCAATCATTGAATCTGTCCGATGGATGAAATGTTGGGTTGTCTTTGGTGATTTTCTACTCTTTATAAATAAAAAAAAAAATGACCTAGGCTTGGTTCCTTCACGAAAAAAATGTTATTTAAGACCTTTTCTACAACATATTCAATTTTCATAATTTTTCGAATTCGTTTGATAAGGTAATGACATTTATTTCAAAAATTGCTCGAAACTGTTCTTTACATTAGAAGGGGAGGGCCACACGCCCAAGCTTGGAGGACAAGCCTAGGTAATTGCATGGTTGAGATCAACCCTTGCTCCCCAAGCTTAGACTATTGGATGGCCAAGATTGCTTCTTGCTCCCCAAGTTTAGTCAATTGTGTGGCCCGGGAGTTTAGGTAATTGTGTGGTTGAGATCTACCCTTGCTCTTTAAGTTGGAATGGAGGGCCAAGATGTGTTCTTGCTCCCTAAGTTAGGAAAATTCGTCCAAAGTCAAGGAGTATCAATTGGCCAACTTCTTCCCCAAGTTTTCCTCTTTTTCCATCATTTATGTTACTTTCTCTCTCTACCCCTCCCTTTGGACGAATTTTCCTTCATCTCTCTCCATCATCTCATACCCATTCCTCTCTTTCTCTCTCGGCTTGCTACCCTTCGTCGTCATGCCGTGCTGCCTTACCATTTGCCATCCCTCAAGCCACGAGCCACCATCACTGCCGGACCACCACAAAGCCACCAAGCTTCCTTAACCGTGAGCTCAAGCTATTGCCGTTGCTGTGGTGCCGCCATTCAAACCATGACCTCCATGTTCTCGTCATTGTCATGCCACCGTTGCCATTAGCTTGCCGTCACCGTAAAATTATGAGTTAACTTCCTAATCTTTGATTATGGTGTTGATTGCGTATAGGGGTGGTTTAGATTAAAGCTAATGGTAGTTAGTATGGTTTAGTTGATAGGTTATCGTGATAGGTGATAAGTGAACTCGATAGGTTATCGCAATAAGTGATAAGTGAACTTGATAGGTTATCGCGATAGGTGATAAGTGAACTTGATAGGTTATCGCAATAGGTGATAAGTAGACTTGATAGGTTATCGCAATAGGTGATAAGTGAACTTGATAGGTTATCGCGATAGGTGATAAGTGGACTTAATAGGTTATCAAGAATATGTGATAAGCTAGCATCGAAGGGATGATAAGCTATCAACAAATTGTGATAAGCTATCACTAAAGGGGTGATAAGCTATTGGAAAATAAGTTATAAGTTATTGCTAAATAGGCGATAAGCTATCGGTTTAAGGTTGATAGGCTATCGTAATAGGGTGATAAGTGATGATTTTTACGTGTTTTGTACTTGATTTATTGGATGAATTTATGCATAATTCGTATTGTTTGAGGTTATTATGCCACAATGTTGATTGCCTAAATCATAAGTTTTAAATGCTATTTTCAACGAAGGTTTTACTTACAAGAAAATGGCAAACTTTGGGGCATCATGTTTGGACGCCATGTTTTATGTGCTAAATGGGGCAATAAGATTTTAAAATGAAAGCGTGCAAAGTTTGGTGGGTTGATTATAAGTACATGACCACATGTGACTATTTCAATGGAATTTTAAGTGTAAAGATTTTCCGAGATTTGTTATTTGAGCATGAACTCTTTTACATTGGGCTAACTAATGATAGATAAAATTGGCTTAAGAGTTAGTGTGCTTGAGTGGTCACTTAATTGAACCTGTCACCCAACGGGAGTTTGGGGGCAATGCCCGATGTTTATCGGATGCCCAGTGGGGGTCTGGATGTCGAGTTGTGGTTAAGGCTGAACCGATGCTCCTTTATGGAATGCCGTCTAGGCGGGGGTTCTAGACGTTGTCATGCCTGATGGGGCAGGACGATGCTTGGTCATGTCAAAAGACCGCCAACCCTTGTGGTGGCCGTGGCTCGAGGGGTCGTAATAATCTGGAATCATGTTCTTGAGAACAACATGGTAGTATGGGATGCCATGATATTTTTGAGACGCCGCATGTGCAAAATGCATGAGTGCTAATGCATAGTCTAAGAGTGATGTTATGACTTGCACATGTATGGCATGTAAATATATATGAGTCACATGAGACATATGTGATTAACTAATGTGCAGGATCCGCCGAGGCGAGGTAAGGATGCCTACGGGTTACTTGACAGCTTTAATATTTGTCTTTGGGGTTGGTTGCCTGACCATGTTTATAGTTAAGGTAAAGCAAGGATTACTTTGCTATTGATCTACTATCAATATAATACTGCATGTTTAGGTTGCCTTCGAGACGAATTAGCGTTCTAGTTGAGGCTTAGGTTGTTAACTCGCTGAGATATTTATTTCTCACCCCCTTGTTGTTTAATATTTTTCAGGCTCGTTGTATGGAGAACCGTCATGCTCAGTTCGGGGTCCCTTTGGAGACAAGAGATTGGCCTAGTGTTAGTGAAGTAAAATTAACCTTGACTCATTGTTGGTTTTGTTAGTTGGTTGGAAGTTGCCAGTGTAAGAGCTTGTAATCACTAAACTTCCTAGGGTTAATAGTTAATTTGTAATTGAAGTGTTTAGTTTGATGTTGTGGTGTTTTCTGTGCTATCCCTGTTATATTTGTAATGACTGACTAGGTGTTGTTTATATCAAATGCTTCCGCTTGTGTTTAATTGAAAAAATAAAAGAATGGGTCGACGACGCGTCCTGGGTCATCATAAATTTATCGACCGCGGTGGGATGTTTGCATGCTCAGGGGTTCGGGGCATGACAAAAGGTGAGGGAGATGAAGGGGGAGAGAGAGAGAGAGAGAGAGAGAGGGAGATAAGGTTTTTTTTTCCCAAAAAATCTTCCTTAAAATCCTCTCCACCAAGCCTTTTTCCCTTTTGTCTTTTTGCTAAACCTTCTAGAAGGGCAAAATGGTCTTTTTACACTTTTAACTTGAATTTCAATTTTGCCCCTGGGCCCATTTGCTTGAAATGGGCTTGGCTTGGCTTGTTTTGGCTAGCATAAGTAGGCCTTCATGACTAACTTGAGCGGCGTGAGGCTCGTTGGCCTTCACTTGGCCCAACTCTCTCTCTCGGCTTCCAATTCTTGATCAATTGGTCCTAATTTGGAAATTTTAAGCTTGCCGATAAATCAATGGATAAATGAGGCGATGTCCAGTAAGTTAATTTTGAAATCCTTGAGAGTTCAATACCCAAAATCGAATTAAAATTCATCATTAAGATCGATCAAATACAACTTTAGTATGACCTAAACTCTTGGATGGCTTTTAGGGTTTTTGCGCGGTTAACCCGTGAGCAATAATTTCCGATCCACATTTGTGCCTCTTCAATCATGGATGACTATCGTTGTCATGTGATCGCAAGGAATCTATGACTAACCCTAAGTACAAGACCAATAGAAAATCTATTTATTGTCGCTCATAGTGAATATCGATATCGTGTGGAATCACTCGCAAACCAACTACATGCTCATGCTAAATCGATTTATATCCGTTTGCTAATTGACTTATAATAGTGTAGTATTATATCTTGTTGATCCTTGTAGTCAAGTGATCTATCCCGATTGAATTCTTCAATCTTTCACTTTTTAACCATTCGTGACCTCTCCTAATAAATTAGTTAACTCATGAGTGATCAGTTTAGAGTAAATTACTATCATTGAATTGATGAAATAACTATTTCATATATTTCAAAATTGGTCGAATTTCAAGATATCATAATATGCATGGTTAATGTATAGCCATGGGCACATATTAATTAATAACATGTAGAGGTGTGCCAAGGTGAGGTAAGAATGCATGCGGGACTATTTGATGTTCTACATATGTAGGATGCACCCGAGACAAATTAACATCCTAATCAAGGCTTAGGTTTTTAACTTACTGAGATTTTATCTCACCTATTGTTGTTTATTGTTTTCAGGCCCGTTGTATGGAGAACCGTCACGTTCGATTCAAGGTCCCAATGGATCAAGATACTGTCTTGACCTCACACCCTATCCCGGGATCCAACCAGGTGTACAAACTTTTTATCACGATGGTTTGGGTAGACGAGTGGTTGGCCCACTAGGTGACTCATAGGTTTAAGTTTAAGGCATAGTTTATTCGGGCTGGGGAGGAACTTCTTAGCTTGATCCGTGATTTTCATGGACCACATAGCGAGGCTCCTGGAGAGCAAGTATGGGATCTTATGGACATTAACACCCCTAATGGTGCCGTTGAAGATCTAGAGACCGACCCTAATGTGGAGTCTAATCTTGAGACACCACTTAGATATCACAGTTGGCCCAGACATTTGTAAACTTTGGGTCAATCTTGACCCCTGCTGGTTTTTATTGATGGTTGATAGGAAGTTGCCGTCATGGGAAAGGCTTGTAAATATATAACTTCCTAGAGTTAACAAGTACATAAATTGACTTTGTGTTTATAATATGCTTCTGTTTTTCATTTAATCGGAAGAATAAAAGTATGGGTTGGCTATGCGTCCCGAGACATTGCAACTAAACCGTCATGGAGGGATGTTCGGGGCATGACACATACCGCCACGGATGTGTCCAAATTCACTCACCATGATTTTGTGGCCAGCATTATTTCCTTATTTCTTTTTCTTAATTTCCGCTTTGCTCAATCTTTCCATTCGGCTTTTCTGGTTTGCATTGCCTCGTGCAGTCAATTCTGTCCATATTGCCGGATAAATCCCACTGATTCTTTCCCTAAATTTGCTCACTCTCCTTCCCGTTTCACGGCTCGCTAATTTCAGAAGCACCAACTTCTGCAAATATCTGGATTCTTTCCCTCATTTCATCTCTTCATACATTCTTTTCTTTTCTTCCCATTCCTAACTCAGTATCTTGCTTTCAAGCCTCTGTGCTTCATTTTATTAATGACATTTACATATTTAGACCGGAAAAAAAATTATCTATCTGCCCCCTTGCCGGCCATATTCCAAATATGTGAATCATTTAATTGGGGAAGAAATTCCACCGATTCCTCCTCTGGCTTCGAGCACGCCCCCCAATCACGGTCCTTTCAAAATTGCGACGTGTGATCTGTTTTGTTAAGCCACCATGCTAGTCGTCATGCATCATCCTTCATTCCTCATTGGCCAAATTTAGACTCCAATCCGGGTTACCATGTAGAAAATCCTAATTCAAATTGCGACCTTGATCCATTCAATGAATCCAAGATTTTCGCTCAAAATATGTCAACTTCAATTGGTGCCAGTCAATAAGAAAGATTCCGCACATAATACTCCACGGTATTTTGCACGCCACTGATGCGAATAAAAATGGGAACTATGCAATATTGATTTTTTTTTTGTTAGGGATTGAACTTGATATCTAATTTTTCATGCAATAAATGACTAAAGAAAAATCAAAATTTAGGTGTCAACATTGACCGAAAAATGTTAGGGCGAAATACCCTAGTAATCTCGCTGCCTACATAAAATGTGAGCCAAAGCTCCAGTGAAACGGTCATGAGATGGGAAACTTTAACACCATCTACATTAAGATGACATAATTTATCCTACGAAGTCAAAAATATGCAGGCCTCATCTTAGTAATTCATCGACATTTAAAATCCAAGCCGGCGATGATTCCTCATGTAAAAATAACATCTTAGTTTGACTTTTGCCAAAAATAAATAAATAAATAAATAAACACGAATGATACTCGCATAGGTACTATCCTTCCCCCTCATGTCATATACTCCAAATTAATCTGATTTACAATATGTAACTCAAAGCCGGCTCATTCTTTTAACTCGCAACTATGTGCTTTGTCTCATGCTCTATTTTCATCTATAAATAGAAAGGCACGCAAGGCATATCTCTTACAAACTCAGTACCGAAGAAGTTCAGATATTCAGAAAGCATGGCTAAGATCACCAGTCACAAGTACACCGTCTTCTTCAACTTGGTTTCGATACTCTTCTTCGTCCTCATGGTCACCCGGGTCGAGAGCCGATACTTTACAGGTAAGTAATGGATTACTAATCTCCATTAATTGATAATATATATTTTCCACCCGCATACTTCAAAATCTTGTTGCAACTTAATCGTACGTTGAGGATCCGCTTTCTATTTCGAAACCTCGGCCAACCACAAGTTGCATCCCTAGTGCCAGTACTTTCGACCGGTTTTGAAAGAAAATCTGTTTTAATGCTGCATTAATAGCTGGAAGTTTTTCTTTCCTACGGGAGGATGAGCAGCTTGACATTACCCATGTTTTCCCATAATATTAAAGCAGTTTGCATGCATGAGCTAAGCACAATTCTTTTAATTGCAACTAAAAAAATGTATTCATTTTTTTCTGTACATAATTGTGTTGCAAATACAATGTATATAAAGGACTCCAAGAGATAAGATACAGCTATGATACCAAATCAAAAAATTTATTTATTTTTTCCCTACATAATTATGTTGCAAAAACAATGTAAATTAAGGACTCTAAGAAATAAGATACAAAAGGCAACTGAATAACAAATATTTCCTAAATATTTGTTGACTTACTAACTCTAAGAGATAAGATGCAAAAGGTAACATAATAACAAAAGTTCCCTAAATATTTTCTGAATATTTTTTTCCCTCAACAATTGCTAATGGAAATTACGAAATTAGTGTTTCACTTAAGTCATCAATCAAGTCGTTCCGTTGGGACTCAAGTCTTTCTTTGGTTTATGCATGGTGCTTTACAGGGACTTTTTTTTGCCGCCGAGATGTGCAAGTGAACAGTGGAGACACTTGCTATGCAATAGCACAGCAATGCGGCTTGACTCTGGACACCTTCTATTCCTACAATCCAAACGTAAACTGCGATGATCTCTCCATTGGTCAATATCTTTGCGTCGTCGGGGTGTGGATCTAAGCCACAAAGATGTCTACTTTACACTTTTATGAATAAAGGAGTGCATAAGTGCAACGCGCTCATCACGCAATTGCTGGTAATGCAAGCGCAGGGGTCTGGTCATCATGTTTTGTTTCAGTGTAATCAAGCAATGCAGTTTGAGCATTGTGACTAGAGGGTGTCAATAAAGTTAGTACGCATACTTTATTTCAGTTTTTTGGTGAATAGTTAAAGTATATTTGTTATTCATAAGAAAATATTGGGCGCAACAAGGGTAGACACCTCATCAATGCATTAGTCCATTCCACGAGCAACATGTATAACTCGCGGGTCCACCTTTAAGAAAACCCAGAAGTCCCTCTCACTCCTTCGTTTCTCTCTTTTCTATACCGTTGCTTTCTTCGTTTTCCTTTTGCCCTTCCAAGGCCATGGACGACGCTCGATTGCAACGGCCAGCCATGGACAAACCACTCACTAGCATGCCGACACTTACCCACGCTCGTTGTCGGCACGATTCACGCATGCTATTGATCCACAGGCATCCATCTTTCCCACCTAGCCATGGATGACGCTCGTGGCCAACCATGTATGACCGGCGAGTGTCAAACATCCCGAGTGCCAAGACTTAACACGGGTAAACACTTAAGTGCCAAAATCAGAGAAAAAATGAAATTTGAGTGCCAACGGTGAGAATTTCCAACCAAATTGCTAACTTAGCATTTTCTCGCACAATTTTTAACTAATGTGGCAATTCTTTTAAAAAAATTTTATCAACATGGCACTAACATGGCTTGATAAACCCAAAATGATGTCGCTTTGGTCCAAATTTGATTTTTAATATAAATATTAATTAAATTAAATTTAAACATCTAAAAAAGAAAAGATTAGATATGGGGCCGTGGAGGCCCTTGTTGCCACCTCCCCCACCATCACCGGAAAGGGCCAGCAACAGTGGGGCAAGGGTTAGCCGGAGCCCTAGATTTGGGCGAAGCTTGTAGGCCACAAGCCTTTCGGATACTGTAAAAATAACAATTCGTTGTAAGCCACAAATTCTTGAAAAATTGGGTCCCACAACAATTTATAATTATTTATGATTTAGTTTTTTGTGCTTTAAAATCAGCTGTTATTCTCACACTAGATTAAAAATTAGCACGCAATGTCGTCCACTTTTTTACTAATAACAAGATGGGTGTTCTAAATAGTTTATACCTGAAGGGGGATTTTGCCTTGAACCTTTAGGTTGAATATAAAACCAAAAAGTTACCCGTTCATTATATATGGGTTCATCTTACGCTCAATGGCAGCTCCTTTCGGACATCCTAGTTTTAGAGCAACTACAATATTACACCGAGTATTAAGTTGTAATCAACCTCCACTTCAAATAAACACTCCTAACTTTCTCAGCAAACAGTCTGATGTTAGAGCCAAACACGGATGAGATCCTCTTCTTAACATTAGATAGCACCAGATTAGAAAGTTTTATTAACACAAGGAGAAGCCTTGCCGCATATCCCATCATTTCAATCTTGCCAAATACAATATAAAGCGGAATTCTGAATCTACATCAGTATGATTTATCTCTGATTAGATGGTATTGATTAGTACCACACAAATGGCGATCCGCTGGATGAAAATCTCCATCACTTGGACCTGAGAGTATAATTTTACCAAAGCAGCTGAATCGGGAAAAACAGTGCCTTCCAAAGCAGCTCGACTACTCTCCCGCTTCATCTCCGCATCCCAAAAACTCTAATCTTTTTATGTACGACTTTTTATATTTTGTTAACTTATGTGTATAGCTTTTTATAATCTAACCATACATTACAATAAGGTTATACTCATGTTTGAGCACTTTCATACTTCATTTTAGTTATATTTTGTACGACCATAGATCATAGGGCTACATCTAGTGGCATACGAATTGGAATGATAAGTAGAAATCAAGGGGTGCATGACAAACTAGAATTTCTATTCCAGAAACAATTTTTCTATTCCAAACTTATTTTTGGAATAGAAATCCGTTTGATAAAATTATTTCATTTTTCTATTTCTGAAATAAATTTTTGTTCCAGAAATAGGTTTGGAATAGAAATCAGAAGTAAAATTTTTTTACTTTTCTATTTCTGGAACATAAATGAGAAATAAAAAAATTTCTCATTGTTCATCCTTACTACGAACCGGTCGTTCATCTGTTGCTGCCGACCACCATCCACCGATGGTCGCCGCTACCGTCCGCCGTTCGTCAGCCGCCACCATCCGCTAGCGCTGGCCACCGTCATCCACCGTTCGCTGGTCACCGGCCACCGCCGCCGCCGTCCGCTGGTCACCGGCCACCACTGCCGCCACCGTCAGCTAGTCTCCGAAAGGGAGAAATTTGCATCGTTATTAAACGAATTTCTATTTTTATAGTAGAAATTTTGTGTCGTTATCAAATGGGTATTTTTGCTTAGAAACTCATTTAGAAATAGAAATAGAAAAATCTATTTCTCTTCGAGAAATCAATTTTTAGCCAAAATAGTTATCATTCGCGCCCCAAGTGTTTAGCTACAAAGAAAATTTCAGATTCCACTTCTCTTTTTCATTCCCCAATATGTGCGGATTAGGATATGTTTGATACACATTGTTGATCGACGAATTCAGGGGGAGACAACCTCATAAATCAGAGGAATGTTACAAAATGGCATTGAAGAGCTGGAGTGAAGGTTGGAGGCTGGAGTTTCCATGGCGTTTTGTGATTGGAATAAATGGAAGAGCCAAACGGATGTTTCTTCTTCCCCTCTATTTCTCTCTCTTCTTATTCTGTTCCGTGTACTATTTCAGTCTCAGAGTTGTCCAGGAATGGCGACGGAGGCCAGAGAAATCACCGGAAACTTGCCCACCAGAATGAAATACCGCTGGTGCGAAATTGAGAGCTCTATTTTCTGGTGATCGAGCGATGGGGCTGATCGCACGTCAGGACTGGCCAATGACAGACGCAAGAACTTGTTGGTGCACTTGTGGCGGTTGGAGAGAATCCCTCGGTGGCTGGCACTCGTCGGGAAGATCACGAGCAGGCGAGCTTGAGTGGCTGAATGGACTCCAGGAAGGGACGAACTCTAAAACTTTTGGATCTCTTCGGATGTGATTCTTCTTTCAATAAATCAATGATGGTGATGCTATGAAGAAGTCCACTCTGCGCTCTCTCTCTCTCTCTCTCTCTCTCTCTCTCTCTCTCTCTCTCTCTCTCTCTCTCTCTCTCTCTCTCTCTCTCTCTCTCTCTCTCTCTCTCTCTCTCTCTCTCTGAGCATCTCTGTATATTTTCATGATCAACTCCTCTATCTCGGTCTCTGCTTGTGCGTACTCCCAGTGAAGATTTAGAGATGGACGTGATATATCGTGAAGGATGAGGTGATGGGCGCGAAATGGTGGGGATGGCAAATAATGATGAAGGTTTCCCCTGTTCTCTCCTTTTATCACTCTGCTTGCATTACCTCCTACAAGTTTCCCATTCTCTTTCTCTTTGCAAAAGTGAGCATGGAGACTGAGAAACGTGATCGTGTGTAGCTGCCATCTTGTGATGACTTCTTGTGAACATGCTGATTGTTATCAAGAGAGGAGATCGCGGGAGTGCTTGCTGAATGAAACGGAGATGTGCTCGGAGGTCCTCCCCTCGGAGTTTAATCTGGACAAGAAAACAGAACACCGTTGCAACAGTTTGAATAGCGAAATGGAATCGCGCACAACCAAACTGAAGAAAAAGATGCTCGAAATGACTGTTGTCAACGTCCATGAAGTAAGATGAACACTGGATGTCAAGAGAACCTGCAAAAGAGTGAATAGATCGCTGGGCTTGGTAGGAAGTGATGGAGAAGCGCAGGGATCACTAATCGTGCACAGCAAAGACCAACGTGGTGTGACAGTGAAAAGAGGGGGGAAGAACACTAGAAATGCCAAAAATTATGTAGGGCACTCATTTTTCTGTCAAAAGTTTTCACTAAATTGCTTGAATGCTAAATCGGAGAAAAACCGTGACAACCATTTTGTTCCAAGAATAGTTTCTGGAACAGAAATAAATTTTTTTATTTCTATTTCTAGACGAGTTTCTGAGCAAAAAAATCTATTTGATAACGATACAAAGTTTCTATTTCAAAAATAGAAATTCGTTTGATAACAGTATAAAATTTTTATTTCTTAAAACAATTTTTTCTTTTTTTGGAGCAAATGAGATGTCCATTCTTACAAAATTCATATGCTTATGAACCCATTGACCCAAATACAAAATAAGAGTTTTTTTTTTTTTTAGTAAAGTCTCCCTTTTTTGAAAAAAAAAAAACAAAGTAAGAGTTGTTATATCAAATTTTCTAAAGTTTCACACAAAATTCTTTAGCATCCACCTAGATAGGCAATTACGGTCAAACAATATACTTATCAATAGTCTCCATACAATAGAAAAAAGATATCAATATACATTACTCTTGAGCATGATAGAAGGTTCCCAAAACTCTAGTAGAATGAAGGTGGGCAACCATATTATAATCCCCTTCATGCTAGTGCGTCACGTCAATCGCCGCCACGGTTTACGATATCGAGCAATCGTTTTAGAAAGAAACACAAAAAGTGTATTGGGCAATTTGCGGCAAATTTTACAAAATCAGCGAATTTTACGAAATGTAATAGAGCTTGTCATAAAGGACCATTACAAATAAGGGAAATCCTCAAGTAGAACATCACATTACAAGAATTGAGATAGGAATCATCAAATACAGTATCACATTACATAAACAAAGATTGAAAATCCCCAAATACAAAATAATATAAATATATTACAAAAGTTGAAAACACGATTTCATGAAATCTCCAACATATTATGATCCATTGTCATCTTATTGGCAATACTTTTTCTAAGCATATTCATCTTAAGGCGTGCATGGAAACGTTCCAAAGAAACGGTTCTGGAACACTTCTGTACGGATTTTGTTCTCGGGAACAAAAAAAGAACAAAAACGTGTTTGGTTGCGTTTCTGTTCTTTTTTTGTTTTTTTGTTCCCGGAACAAAATAAGAACAAAAAAAAGAAACAACAAATTGTTGTTTCTTGTTCCAGAAACAAAAATGAAGAAACGTTTCTTTCTCTTCTCTCTCTTCTTCTTCTCTTATTCTTTTCTTCTTCTTTTTTTTCTTCTTTTTTCTTTCGCCGGTCGCCGTCCTCGGCCATGGCCGGCGACCGGCAATCGAGGGCCGGCAACGCCGTCGAGGGTCGGCGACCTCGCCAGAGCCTCGCTGGCCCCCGGCGAGGCCGAGCCTCACCCGCGCCGGCAAGGCCGAGCCTTGCCCAACCACGGCGAGGCTCGGCCTCGCCCAACCACGGCGAGGCTCGGCCTCATCGAGGGCCGGCCGAAAAAAAGAAAGGAAAAAATGAAAAATAAAATAAAAATGTTTAAAAAATTAAAAGAAACAAAAAAAGAATAAAATTTACCAAACGTGTTTCTATTCATTTTTTATTCCCGGAACAAACGTTACCAAACGCGTTCTTTTGTTCAAAAATTGTTCCCTGGAACAGAAACACTTTTTTTTGTTTATGTTCCCTGGAACAAAAAAAGAACAGAAACGTTACCATTCGCACCCTTAGTAGAAAATTTCATGGAGAAATTATTTCTGATTTATATTCCAGAAATAGAAAAATAGAAAATTTGTACTTTTGATTTCTGTTCCAAATCTATTTCTAGAACATAAATCTATTCAGAAATAGAAAAACAGAATAGGTTTATCAAACGGATTTCTATTCCAGAAACAGATCTGGAATAGAAAAATTGTTTCTGGAACAAAAATTCTCATGCACCCCCTGAAGTACCAACAATAAGAAATTCCAGCCAAAAATAATGCATAGCTTTTATAATGAAATTTTTTTATGACTTCGCATATTATTTTTAAAAAAATCCAATGCAAGTGGCATTTTCAGGTGACGTGTTTGATACTGAAATAATCATTTTTTTAACGACAATTGGCACTAAAATAATCACTTTAAACAAAATTTAGCATTCAAACTATCATTATTTATAACTTTTAAACAATGTCATTCAAGGGTTATATGTTGACTAGGCGGACTTACAAGCCATGCAGAAATTAATAAAACACATATAGAAGTTGGAACTTAAGTTATGGTTTTTTAAAAGAAAGTGGCACTTATTTATCCGAAAGACTTTTGACACAACTTTTGGCACTTTTAGTGTCCTTATCCCATGAAAAAGGAATTGATTTTATGGCCAGCATTTTCCTTAATTATTTCCATTAATTTCCTCTTCGCTTAATCTTTCCATTCGACTTTTCTTATTTGTATTGCGTCGCGCATGAACGCCCAATGTTCAGCCGAGTGAGCGTCCATTCTGTCCATAGTGCCAGATAAATCCCACTGATTCTTTCCCTAAATTTGCTCACCATCCTTGCCGTTTCACGGCTTGCTAATGTCAGGAGCAATAACTTCTGCAAATATCTTTGTTCTTTCCCTCATTTCATCTCTTCATACGTTATTTTCTTTTCTTCCCATTCCTCACTCAGTATCTTGCTTCAAGCCTCTGTACTTCATCTTAGTAATGATATTTACATATTTTTACCCAAAAAAAAAAAAATCATCTATCTTGCCCCCTTGCCAGCCCTACTTTCAAGTGTGGATAATTTAATTGTGGAAGAAATTCCACCGATTCCTCCACTTGGCTTCGAGTACGCCCCCACAATCACGGTCCTTTCAAGATCGTGATGTGTGATCCCCATTTCTAAACCACTATTTTAGCAGTTATGCATTATCCTCCTTTCCTTATTGGCCAAATTTGGACTCCAATTCGGGTTGCCATGTCAGAAAATCCTAATTCAAATTGTGACCTTGATCCATTCAATGAATCCATGACTTTTGGCTAAAATATGTCAATTTCAATCAATGCCAGTCAATAAGAAAGATTCCACGCGTAATACTCCATAGTATTTCATGCACCACTAATGAGAATGCAAATAGGAACTATGCAATATTGATTTTTTTTTATTTTCTTTTTATGGATTGAATTCGATCCCTAATTCTTCAAGTAATAGATGACTAAAGAAAAATCAAAATTTAGGTATCAACACCAACCAAAAAAAGAAGCTACAGACCCATGAAATACCTTAGTAATCTCGCGGCCTATGACATCCTGAAATTCGATCCTCGTTTCGATAATATGAAATGATTACTTTGTCGACGCGCCTATGGTCAGTTTACTCGAAATTGATCACTCGCAAGTTAACTAATCTATTAAGTGAGACCATTAAGGGATACAAATGCGACAAACTAGAGAATTCGATCAGAAATCGATCGTTCGACCATAATAATCAGAAATGATCAATATGACACTGTTATAATCAATTAGCGAACGGCTATAGGCTGATTCGATGGAATTGCATAGTCGAATTGTGGGTGGTTCCGCACGATTGCGATATTCGCATCGAATGGTAATAACCCGATATTCCATCGATATTATACTCGGGATACATAATTAAAACCTCGCGATTTTTATAACAACCGAACATCATCTACAAGTCAAAGATGCACAAACATGGATCGAAAATTATCGATCATGGGTCAAACGCGCTAAAATCCCTAAAAGGTACCCGATAGGTTAGGTTATACTAAAATCGCGTTCGATCGATCTTAACCACGAAATTGAATTCGGTTTTAGGAATCGGACATTTGAGCGTGTCATGATTCATTTATAGGACATCATCTCATCTTTCGGAGAAATTTCAACGAGTCCGGAATTTTGCGGAAAAATTGGTTTTCAGACAAAATGGAAAATAAGTGAAAATTCGGAATTAGAGGAAAAAAGGGGGAAATGGCTGTCCAAAAGGATTTGTTTGTGGGAAATAAAAGGAAAATTGGCCATTGGTGGAGCTAAGGACTTTTGTGCATGAAGACTTTTGTGGCTTTGCAATGAGTACATAGATATTTACCTAGGTTTTCTATTGGTTGTTAGTTGAACTTATTTGTTTTCCCATTTCTCCCTCTTTCTTTCTTTCTCTCTCTCCTCCTCTCACGCATGAAGCCCCCTCTCTCTGCCGCCAACTTCTTCTTCTCCTTTCCCCCTCCACTCTCTTCTCTTCTTCCCTCCTTCACACATTTCCCCTTAGTTTTGGTTATGTCCCCCTCACTCCTCCTTCACACCGAGACCACCAAACAGCCCCACCAATGTCCAACTCGCCCAACAAGCTTAGCCCAAGCCAAACTCTCTTTGGCCGAGAGCTTGCAAGGCCATTTCCATCGCCATTAGGCCTCCATTGGAGACACGATAGCCTCGGGTCTTCACTGCCGTCGTGCCACTGTCGCCGTGAACCCGTTGTTGTCCTGATCCGGTGAGTTAACTCCCTAATTCTTTATTAGGTTCTTAATTATGATTAGTTGGTTAGATTAGTGTTAATTAGCCTTAAGATGGATTAGTTTTAATCTAGTTGGTTAAATTAGCACTAATAAGGGTGGTTTAGCTTAGTTTAGTGGATTTCCCTATAGATCGGTTTATTGGACCTTTGTTGTTTGCGATTTTTGTGGGTTAAAATCTGTCATAATTTTGAGGTTACTTCCTTCTTGAAAAATGTTTTAAATATCTTAGTTAAAATGTGTCAAAATATTTTACTCAGGATTTTATGGATTTAAAAGAACAAGATTCCAGCTTCGTTTCAAGCAAGGCAGAATCCCGGTCTGTGTTGGAACCAGTGACCTTTTAGTGTTTAAGGGATTTTTATCAACTCTCAGGGTTCGATTTTCGAAAGAGTTCCTTCACAAAAGTTTTTCATCACATCTTTTAGTTTTACATAGTCAAATTTTAGATCAAATGGACAAGTTTTGGACCTCAAATCAAGCTAGTTTTGGAAAACGTAATTTATGGACATGGACACAGTTTTGGTACTGGTTTGAGCGATTTACTACTCTCATTCTAGAAAGATCTGGGTCAAGGTGTCTTCATAAAAAGTATTTTTTTTAAGTGACCTTTATAACATATTCAAATTTGAGAATTTTTCGAACTTTTTTGGTTATGTTTCTAGAATTAAACTTTTTTGCCGGTTAGAGTCGATTGTGGTATTGCGGTTGTTCTTGGTGTCTTGCTTGCTAGAAAATGTATATATTGTGATTTGATTGACTTTTGACATGCTTAGAACTTAGGCATGATATTATGTGAATGGTTTTTCTAGGATGATTGTTTATTATTGTTGCAAAAGATGGCCTTATGGGCAATTAAATAGAAAAACAATGAAGTGTCGGGTTTGGACACCAAAACTTATTTGCTCAATAAAAAAAAATGAAGTTTTAAATTAGGTGCGTGTAAAATTTGACGGATTAATTTTGAGTACGTGAGCACCTACGAATTTATTTCTAAAAGTTTGAACAAAAAAAAGGGGGGTTATTAAAGATTGTTTTCAAAAGGGATGGTTGGGCAAGAAAATGGAAAAACAAATGAGGTGTCGGGTTGGACATGAGGTTTTATGTGCTCAATAGATCCATGAGGTTTCAAATTAGATACATGCAAAGTTTGGCGGGTTGATTTCAAATACGTGACCCCATACGGATTTATTTCGGGAAGTTTGAACAAAAAAAGGCGGGGTTGCTAAGTTGATTTTGTTTTTAAAAGGGGTTTTGGTGTCCTTGGCTATATGATGGAGGATAAATTTGACTTGATTGATGATGTGCCTACATGGTTAGGTTAATTAAGTGGTTCAGTTTAATTAATCGCAGTTTACTTACTTGATCGCAATTAGCTTAATTAACGATGGATTAGCTGTTTTCAGAATTTTAGGCTTGTTCTCATGAGTGAATTTATAAGTGAATTTGATTGTTTATATGTGCTATGACGAGCAATTGAGTGCTTGGTGTTAGTTGTCGATTATTATAACAAAACTCGATTTTAAATCAATAAATATCTCCTTAGGCCTAGAACACTAATTTAGCCACCTAATTGCACCTAGAAAAATAATGTACCATACTAATTAAATACTACAATCAAATTAACCCTTAACTAATCTAACATAAACATCTAATTAGCATAATTAAGCAATTAAATCACTAATTAATCTAAACTAACCACCTAAGACATACTTAAGCTAATCTAATTACCTACTAAGCATAATTAACCTCCTAATTAAGGTTTAGCAAGTAAACACACTGAATTAGCAAGACGATGAGTTCACAGCAATGGAAAAACCGACGGCGAGTGACACTCAGGTCTACAATGATGCCAAGGGCAGTCCGAACGGGCCCGAAAAAGGAGCACGAAGTCTCAGCTAGCTTGAGATCTTGGCTTCTATTTACTGATTGGAATGGGTGGTGGAAGGGGCTAGGATGGCGGAAAAGGGCACGGCGGACAACTAAGTAGCGACAACGGGTCCAAACAGGGTCAGGGGTTGTTGGACAGCAACGGATGAGCTCAAGTGGAGCTGGATGGCAGCCAGGGCATGGACAACGTGCGTGGGACCACGAGCAGGAGGCAGGACAGCACTGGCGAGCTCGGGCAGCAGCGGTTGCTTAGACAAGTGGCAAAGGGTGGTTGGCGGGCTGCTGCTGGTCCCTACTTGCTTTCTCTAGTTCTTAGCTGGTCTTCTTGAGCTCAAACAATAACAATGGATAAAGACGGGGCAAGGAAGAAGAAGAAGTGGTATGTTGGCTTTTGGGGGAACAAAATGCCCAAAAAGTCTTTAAAAATATCTTGAATCATCATCATAAGGCCCCCACCAGCCTAAGCTTCATCCTCAGCAAATTTCCCACACCAAGCTTGCCCTAGAAGCCATCCAAGGGGTCTAAAAAGTCGCCGCCCCCCACAGCTATGAATTTGGACATTCCCTCCAATTTCAACTCAAATTCTCTCCAATTGGACTCAAATCAAAGGCCAAATTGTCAAGGAGGATGTCCACATCAAATTCCACATTTTTCCTTGCCCAAAGATCCAACTTGACGGCCAAAAGCGCACCCAAAAACGGCTCTCTAAATTTACCCGTCCAAAAATGCCCAATCTTGAATTTTTGCCAAAAACTCAGGTTTGCAAAAAAATCTTCGGAAGATGAGTCAACATTCCTAAAATAAATCGTGACATGATAGAACTTTCAATTTCTGAAATTGAGTTTAATTTCAGGGTTAATTTCAATCGGGTGCAATTTTACCGTGACCTAACCTACTGGGTAGCTTTTATAAATTTTCAATGCATTTGACTCGTGGTCGATTATTTTCGAGCCACATTGTACATCTTCGACTCATTGGCAACTCTTGGTTGTCGTGAAAATCTTGAGATTTCAAATACGAGCATAGAGTACAGAAATGATAGAAAAATCAGTTTAGTACCGTTCAACGAGAATTTTGTAATTAGGTGGAATCTCCCACACTTTAATTACATGCCTCTATTGAAATGACTTATTTCTGGTCTCTAATCGATTTTGATAGTGCTGTATTGATCATTGCAGTTTAGCACGGTCGAGCAGTCGATTTCTGGTCGAATTCTCAAGTCTATTGCATTGAGATCCCTTAACGGCTTTACCTAATATATTAGTTATCTCGTGAGTGATCGGCTTAGAGAAAAAGACTGCAGGCGCGTCGATAAAAAGCCCAACTCATTCATTTGAAAACAAATTCAGAAAATCAGGCTATCGCAAGAACAGCCGGCTGAGGGCGTTGGGCGCACACATGGAGGGAGAGAGGGAGGCAAAATAGTCAAGCTTGCAACCAATAGCAAGCCAAGGGAAAAATATCCAAGTAATGTTGAAGGAAGCCCAAAGTGTTTAGCCATTGAAGTCCATTGCTCCTCCAATGGCAATTTTCCTCCATTTCCTTCACCAATTAATCGATTTTGGTGGCCAAAATTCCAACTAAAGTTGCCCATCCGAATTTCCTTGATTTTAATTTGTTGAATTTGATTTTTTTTCCGAAATTTTCCGAGCTCGATGGAATTTCTCTAAAAGATGAGATAAGGTCCTAAAAATAAATAGTGACACGCTCCAACGTTCAATTCTCAAAATCAAATTCAATTCCATGGTTAAAATCGACCAGACGTGATTTTAACGCAATCTAACCTACCGGGTAGCTTTTAGGGATTTTAGCACATTTGACCTGTGGTCGATAATTATCTTCGACTTGTTGGCAACTCTTAGTTGTCGTAAAAATTGTCAGGTTTCAATTATGGGTACCAAGTACAAAATCGACAGAAAATCGAGTTAATGTCGTTCGACGCGAATTTCGCAATCATGTAGAATCACCCACAATTCAATTGCGTGTTTCCATCGAGTTGATCTATATCCGATCACTAATCGATTATAACGGTGCCATACTGACCCTTGCTAATCATCACGGTCGAGCAATCGATTTCTGATTAAATTCTCAAATATGTCGCGTTTATATCTCGTAATAGCCTTACTTGATAAATTCGTTAATTTTGAGTAGCCAACTCAGAGAAAAATGACCATAGGCGCGTCAACTAACTGTCAATTTCATATTATCGAGACGAGGTCGAAAATTCAAGATGTCACACAATGTCGAGACTGGCCTTCCTCCAACGAAGGATTTAAAGACATTCGATGAGAATATATGAGAAATGTACAAGAAGTCAAATCAAGCAAGATTATTCACACTAACTCAGGCCTTGTCTAAACTAAAAATGGGCAACCTTTAAACAACACATGCTTCAATCGGCTTTCAACCTTATGGAACAAAATCGAAGCAACTGAAGAAAAATTAGAGGGGTCGGAAGCCACTCTCCGATACTATCGCACCATTAAGAAAAAGGAAAACCCAGAAGATTTTTACCTGCCCTTAATGAGTTGTATTCAACATTCCGATCGCAAATCCTAGCGATGGATCCCTAACTGCTGCTAAGGTGGATCTTCTAGTTAGTCGTATAGGAAGGAAACTAGCGAGTTGCCGCGACTAAGCAAGCTTAGGTTGGTGAGGGAATGAGCCTCACAATGTTCGCATCTGGTTTTGCTTCGTCAGAGACGGTGACCAGCCTCTGTGACATCCCGATTTTCCAATTCTATTTTCAATAAATTGAGACGGGCATTTCGTTGGCACGCATATAGTTATCTTCCTTGGGTCGGCCACTCATGTGAAAACTAATCTATCGGGTGAAGCCGTTAAGAGTTTCTAATGCATCAGACTCAAGATTTTGACCAGGAAACGACCTTTCAACCGAGCTAATCTGCAAGGGTCACTACGGCACAAATAAAAATCGATTAGAGACCAGAGATAGGTTGACTCGACAAGGGCATGTGATCGAGTGTGGGTGATTCCACCAGATCGCACAATTCTTGTCGATCGGCACTGGACCGACTCTCCTATCAATTTGGTACCCTGTGTTCGTATTTGAAATCTTGAGATTACGCCGACAACCGAAAGTCGACAATGTTTCAAAGATGTACATTGTGGCTTGAGATGATCAACCACAGGTCAAATGCATAAAAATTTCTAAAGGCTACCCGGTAGGTTGGGCCGCGCTAGTATCGTGCCAAAGTGAAATTAACCGTGGAATTGAGATCGAATTCAGAAATTGGAAGTCTGGGTGTGTCACAAATCATTTTAGGATCATTGACTTATCTTCGGAAGATTTTTCGTGCAAGCCGAGTTTTTCAGCAAAATAATTAAAGAATGGCTAATTTGGCTCGAGAAATTAGTAGGCCCATCCTTGGTCATGCTTTTAAGACTTAAGTTGGTTCTATGGACAAGTGAAGATGTGAATTGAAGTGTGGTGACATTAGATTAATTTTATGGACTTCAATTGGACTTAATTGGGAAAGAATTGAATGGAATTAAAGAGATCAATATACAAAGTTTTATGCCCCGGCGAAATTGAACCCATTGAAAAATGTTGTGGGAGAGGAGATAGTGGAAGATGACATCATGCGAATGATGTCATGCCGATTGAAGCCAAGCGAATGGGGTGTTGACAAGTGGCAAGAGCCCATTGGCCCTCATAAAGTGGGGTTTTTCCCTCTCACCTATCAACATCATCTTCTTCCTTTAGACTTGGGAGGAGAGAGAGAGAGGGGAGGGAGAGCTTCGACCGGACTAGGCCAGCCGCACGCCCGACCGGCCGCCCTCCGCCTGCCCGCTCGCCGCCGCACGTCGCCGGAATTGCCGTCATCGTCGTTCGTCCGCACGCCCGCACACCGCGCCCGCTCGTCGTCGCACCGCCTCCGCCATCTCCAGCTCGTGCTCGACGTCCCCAGCAGATCTGCAAGCCGAAGACAACGAGGCCAGCAGCATCGTCGGAGCAGCCGCACGCGTCCGCCCGTCGCCGCTCGCCGTCTCGCGCTCCGCCACTGCCCGTGCTCGCCCGCGCTTGGCCCACGCCAGCTACGTCTCAGCTTCAGTTCGTGCGTTCCAGGTGCTGCCAGAGCTCATCCCCGCCACCGTGAGCCATCGTTGACCTCCCCTTCAGCCCATCCAAGCCCTCGCCGGTCTCCTCCACCGTTCCTCCACCCGAACCGGCACCGGATCCGCCCTTCTCGGCCCCAAATCAGTGGCCGGAAAAATGGGTATGGAAGCCCACGTTTGGCCCATTTTGGCCAGCTTCCCGAGCCCGGATGCTCGGCCCGCTTTGAGAAAAGTCGATCCTCGCGTCGTCCTCATCGTTTTGGTTCGCTTGGGTCGTTAATCGGGTGAGTTTAACTCACTAAACCATACTTAGAAGGTTAATGATGCTTTAGATGTGTTTAGTTTATGTTAAGTGTTATTAGGTTGTTAGTTTAATTTATGTAAGTATAGATTATATTAATGTGCTTGATTAACTTGGTGTGATTAAATTAAGATTAAGTGAATATTTACATTAATATAAACATTGATGTGACATAAAGGAATTTACTTTTGATTTATTTAAATATCTCGAAATTATTTAATAATTTAATAATATATTATTATTCGAAATTATTAAAATATTATTATTTAATTATTTTCGGAATAAATTTAATTATTTATTAAATTCCAAAAATTTTGTCGGGACCCTAAATTCTCAAAATTTCGTGCCGATCGCTGCTGTGTAGTCAGATTATGAAATTGACGATTGGATATTATAAATTGAGTGTGGATCATGGAAGATAGGGATATTATTATTTAATTAATTTTCGGAATAAATTTAATTATTTAATAAATTCTGAAAATTATTTTGGAACCTTATTCTCTCAGAATTTCGTGCCAATTGCTGCTGTGTATTTAGAATTTGAATTTGATGATTGATTGTGGCAAATTAAGTGGTGATTGTGATAAATAGGGATTTTATTCATAAAAATCCAGGTGTCGGATTTTAATGCAAAAATTGGATTTTTAATGATTATATTAAATAGTGGGGTTTGAAAAAGTGAGATATTGGTTTTCTGATTCGAAATTAGCGTGTCCCCACACACGTGAGTGCTTTATGGAATATTTTTAATATGAAGAAAAATGGCAGGGATCACTATTTTAAGTGGAAGCGTTGAGTGAAATGCAAAGTGTCCTGGGGCCGAGTGTGATTTGATTGTGTGATAATTAAGAGGAATCGTCCTGGACTGTTGAGCCGGACTTGCCCCTATATGGGATGCCCACACGGTGGATGCGGGTCGCAGTTGATTCTGAGCCCATGCTCCTTCGGGAACGCTGTTGATGTACTGACGAAGCCGCACTCCATGGAGGGAGGTGATGCCTGGCTATATGCCAATAGATAGTCGAACTGCTAGGCTATGCCCTTGTGTGGCAGTGAATAACAATTGGAATGCATGTTGAGTGTTATTGATGTGTCGGATTATGAGACGGAATTGTGTGGCATGGAATGGGACGTGTCATAACGATTTAGTCTTATAATCAGGACCCCCGCGGTTGTTGGTTATATGAAAGAGAATGCGTTCCGGTTGTTTAAGTTCATATTACTATCTGTGATTGAGTGATTTGAATTGCGTTAACCTGCAGGAAAGAACTGAGGTGAGGTAAGTCTTTTGTGTGATGTAGCTAGGCCACCCGGGGTGTATTTTCTTTCTAATAGGGGTTTAGGGGGTTGAACTTGCTGAGACATCGTCTCATCCCGGTTGTGGGATTAAAATTTCAAGTCCCTAGATGGCGGTCATGGAGGACCCAAAGCCCTAAGTCTGGAAAAGTGGAGACTGAAGTATCGGTGAACGTGTCCTGCTAGTTGGTTTTAGGATAGTTCCCCTTTTGTCGAGCCGGTCTACTTTGTAGACAGTCCAGAGTTGTATTTAAACCTATGTGTTTGTAAATGAGTGTTTGGTATTGTGATTGATTGCCTGCTTTTCTATCCCAAGTTAAATGTTGTCAGGGGATTTGTTTCGCTTCCGCATGCGTAATAAAATGAATGGGTCGGCGACGTATCTTGGGATGTCGCATATTTGCATGACCATGGTGGGATGTTGGCGCGCTCGAGGTTCGGGGCATGACAGCCTCGACGGAGGTACCACAGCCACAACATGATAGCCCAAAATGAGAGGCTCCTTGGTTGTGGCAACGAGGAAGGAATAAAACAACCCTAGGTCTTCATGAATGGATGTCTGGGATTGCAGGTTTAGATCGGACAGCTAGGATAAGACCGTTGGATCTGACGGTTAAGGGAAGAGCATTGGAACGGACGGCTTGGATTAGATCGCTGGAATGGATGGTTGGGATTGACGCACACGATCGAACAGTCCATGATTGACCATCACTTCAGCTAAATCGAACGGACGATATTTTGCCACATTAGCACCGGCTTATAAGGTATCCTATGGCCCACAAAATTCCACGTCGGCAAGGAAGGTTAGTGGATAAAATTCCAAAATTAAAAATAAATATTACAAATATTACAAACGTCTACACCACACTGTTGATACATGTTGGAAATTACATGGGTTGGAAATTACATGGGAGACCTAATGAAAAAGATAAAATAGAGAGGGAATCTACATTTTATTAGGTCTCTGCACAAAAGAGTGGTGGGACACCTCATCAGACTATCACCCAAGGACAATACGAGAATATCGTGTAAATTTTAAGCCCGCACAAGCATAGTGACATTGATGCGAGATTCTTAGGTACTTTTCTCTATAAACATAATTCACTATCAATTGATGCATGGATTATCGATTCAGATGCTAGTGACCACATAGTATGTAATGAATATATATTTTCCCATGTTTTTCCATGTCCATAAAAACACACAATCTCCTGATACAATGCGCCTTCCAAATGGGAACATTACACATGTTACCAAAATCGGCACCATACATCTTGGTCAGAACTTTGTCCTAAAAAATGTCCTATATATTCCAGATTTTGAGTTTAATCTTCTCTCTATCTCAAAAGTATGTATGGACAAAACCTATTGAGCCATATTCAATTCCGAAAATTGTGACTTTCAGGACAAATTGACTGGCAAAAGTGATGAGCTTGGGTAATGTGGCACAAGGACTTTATTTCTAGATCAACTCCTCAAGAGATTTGCAGGGACTCCAAAGGCGAAACTTGGAGCAAAAATGAATTTTTTTCTGACAAATCTTCTTTCTCTTGTTTCACCTGACTTTAAGGGTGTTGTGATCTCTAAAATGATAAATCATACGGAAATAAAGCTTTTGGAACCCATTTGTCCCTGCAGATTTCCAACGGTTGGAGGTTTTTAGGTAAAATATCAAAATGGAATTTTCTATCGAGCAAAAAAGAATTTTTTTCTGACAAATCTTTGTTCTCTTATTTCACTTGACTTTAAGGGTGTTGTAATCTCCAAAATGATAAATCATACAGAAATAAAGCTTTTGGAACCGATTTGTCCTTGCAAATTTCCAACAGTCGGAGGTTCTTAGGCAAAATATCAAAAAGGAATTTTCTATGGAGCAAAAAGGAATTTTTTCTGACAAATCTCCGTTCTCTTATTTCACCTGACTTTAAGGGTGTTGTGATGTTCAAAATAATAAATCATATGGAAATAAAGCTTTTGGAACCCATTTGTCCATGTGAATTTCCAACGGTCGAAGGGTTTTAGGCAAAATATCAAAAGAGAATTTTCTATGGAGCAAAAGGGAATTTTTGTTGACAAATCTTCGTTCTCCTATTTCACCTAACTTTAAGGGTGTTGTGATCTCTAAAGTGATAAATCATGTGGAAATAAAGCTTTTGGAACCCATTTGTTCCCGCAGATTTCCAACTATTGGAGGTTTTAAAGCAAAATATGGAAAGAGAATTTTCTATGGAGCAAAAGGGAATTTTTTCTGACAAATCTTCATTCTCCTATTTCACCTGACTTTAAGGGTGTTGTCATCTCGAAAATGATAAATCCTTCGGAAATAACGCTTTTGCAACCCATTTGCCCCTATAAATTTCCAATTGTCAGACGTTTTAAGGCAAAAATATCGAAAGGGAATTTTTTATGGTGCAAAAGGAAATTTTTTCTAATTTCACAGGACTTTAAGGATGTTGTGATTTCATGTGACCAGTGGGAACAATCTCACCTTTGTAATTTACCTATCCTTTTGGCATCATCCTAGCATCATATTTTCGAGTGTCTTCTTCCCAATCTCCACATTATCAAAGATGGGTGAGGGCTCGCAAGCCCTCGCTGCCGGTCAACTGAGGTCAACAGCCCCTGGCTCTTCCCAACAATGGCGAGGGCTGCATCTTATTTTAATTAATATTTTAATTAAAATATTAATATTTTATTTATTATATATTTTTTATTTTAAAAAAAAAAAAGAGGAGGAGGAGGAGGCACAAGGTAAAGGCTAAGCCCGTGTCGCCGCCTCTCAACCGTCGCCGAGAAGGGCCGACAACGATGGGGGAAGGGTTGATCGAGGTCAACAGGCCTTGGCCAGGGGCCAACAAACTATGACGAGGGCTCGTAGCCCTCGCCCAGATCTAGGGCAAGGGCTCGCAGGCCCTTGCCATGGTCAACTAGCCAACCCTTCCCCCACTATCGCCGACCGAGCCCTAATTTCTTTTGAGAACCCGTGATGACCCGAATACTCGCTTCGCTAAACCCAATTTTCTTTTGTCTATTTGGAATTTCGCCTTGGACATCAGATTTGCCATGTCGTACGAACTCGAAAATGTCCATGTTAGTGCTTTTCAAAAGTTGAGTTAACAGGAGGATGAGCACTTACAAAAAAAAATGCCAAGTTTACTGACCCATTCGACCAAAGAAAGAGTTCAGGAATTTGATTGCATAATTTGCACAGGTCTAGGGATGAATCGCGCCTTCTTCCCCATTGCGAAAACCCAAAGGAAAGCTTGGACGAAAATTTGATAGGGTTTTGACATAATTGAGCGTTGCCTCTTCTTCCTTCGATTATTCTATCTATATATACTTGGTCCTCCCCGAGTCTTCAACTGCTTGCATGATCCTATTACGTTCTCCTTACTTTCAAGACTTGATAATGACTACATCATTTTCTAAGCATTCAAATCTGCACTAAACCAGACTTACTGGTAACTCAGGTGTTGAAAGGTCTCTATTACTCACATGGAGATTTTTGGCATGCTGGCAGAGGCTCCAGGCCTTCGTGGGGATGGCAGAGCCTCATCAAGGCAAGGGATTCAGTTGCTCCTCAGGTGATGAACCGGATCGGAAATGGCAAAAAAACAACAATCAGAACAGAGAGGTGGTTAAAAAGCGGCATAATAGGAGGAGCAGCAACAAACCATGAACCAACCAAAGTATCGGATATAATTAACTCAGACACAGGAACATGGAATGAGCCCCATATTCACTCAATGTTTGAAGACAAAACGGTCCGTGAAATTCTAGCCACACCCATCGGCTTACCTGATGAAGAGGATCAGATGGTATGGCCGCACACAAAATCAGGCAACTATTCGGTAAAAAGTGGCTATTTCACATTCCGAAACGCATCAGTCTCATCACAGAACACACAAGCAACATCATCTTACAAAGCCCATCCCGATCTCTGGAAATTTATATGGCAATCCACAACCCCACCCAAGGTAAAAATCTTCCTATGGAACGCATGCAACAACGCCCTCGCAACTATGGAAAATCTACATCACTGAGGGATCGTACCTTCCCAGATCTGCCCCCTGTGCAAACTGGAAGCCGAAACACCATAACACACGCTCCTCCTCTGCTCCTGGACAGCCAAGGTTTGGAAATCTGCCCCTCTGCATCTACGAATTTCCAGACTAGGACTCACCCGCTTGGAAGAGTGGATCTGCAACATAAACCGAAACCCAGTCACCTCGGATAATTTCAACTACATAGCGATCCTACTATGGAGTATCTGGAAGGAAAGAAACCGGTGCATCTTCAACCAACAAACGCCCAAATCACAAGAGACACTATACAGAGCAAAGGCGCTCTCAAAGAGCTGCACAGAAATAAACAAAACACTAACGGGCAAGAACAAATCCGAAGACTTATCTGAAGCCTGGTCTCCACCTCCCCCGGGATCGCTCCACCAGATACGGACAGCAAGTAACTGTTCCCTCCCTTTCAGCTAAGACGGCGCGATCTGTTCATGTAAACTTTGGTAGGCGAATCAGACTTCTCCCACGCTAGGGTGAGCTTTAGCTCACTTTTTCTGAGGGCGAATTGCTTGTCTCTGTAATTGTAACCATCCGATCAATGGAATTCAATCATACCCGTTTTCTAAAACCCAATTCGCAGGTAATTAAGTCTATCCATTGTAGCTGGAAAACCAAATTATGCTTTTGATATTTGTCGAGAATAAAAGATTTGGTCCAAGCACGTGTAGTAATGGGAATCTGCACATATGCGAGATCGACATGTAGGAGAACACTTTACTTTTGATTGGCTCCATCGGGTTTTACTTTTTCACTAAAGTGAACGGAAAGTTTGGAATAACCAGCGAAGGCGTGACAGAAACAAAAGTCACCAAAAAGAAAAGAGCTCTATAAAAGGTATGGCACATGAGAGAGCTCATTATTCGGACGTCTAAGAAAATTCCCGTTTCATTCAAGCTATAAATGCTACTACGACAGGTTCCCGTCAACACATATTCGTCTCTTAGTTGCTGGTAATTTGCAAAACGAAACATCGTGATCCGGTTCTTCTTAAGCCGAGATCTTCTCAGTCGTGTCCATGGCGAGAAGTGTATCTGCAAGAGGGAAGATGGTGACGGTCCTGAGCATCGATGGGGGCGGTGTGAGAGGGATCATTCCTGGCACAGTCCTCGCCTTTCTCGAATCCAAGCTTCAAGTAATATCACCCACTTATTTTTATTTGTCAATGATTTTTTTGTGGATAATGTAGGACGATGATCTACAACCTATTAGTAGACGATTAAGTGTCGCGGTCGCCCATCCCGATCACACAGCCAGTGTAGGCAGCTGGGTGAAACTTAGGTGAGGCGACTTCGCAAAAAACTACATAAGCTATTGCCGATTTGATGGTGCTAGATCTGTGAAGAGTTTGTCAAGTATCTTATCAAAATTGCAGCATCCCCTTTCACATTGTCACTATTAGGAAGCTGTATGCACAACAACGTAGAATCAACATGAGCATTTTTACATGTATATGAATAGTCTTTGTTTTATGTGATCATAGCCAGAGTTTAAAGTTAAACTAAATTTACAGGAACTAGATGGACCGCATAAGAGAATTGCAGATTACTTCGACATAATTGCCGGTACAAGCACAGGTGGATTGGTGACGGCGATGATTGCAGCACCAAATGAGGACCATCGTCCGATGTTTGCAGCCTGTGACATCAATAAATTTTACTTAGAGCATTGTCCTGAAATATTTCCTAAGAAAAAGTAAGTTATGTTGACCACTTTTTCCCCTTTTTAAATATAATTCTCCGAGTCCCTTGAGGAATTGAGGAATAATCTAAAGATGAAAGTACATTGGTGAAGTTGCTTCAAATGTCTGTGATCTTAGAAAATAGTAGTAGTATGCATGTGCGCTCCACGGGTGTGAAATTTTTTGTTTGAAAAAAAAAATGGACTATTTCCTTTAGTGTAAAGCAGTGGATTGTATACAATTTCCTAAGTCTTCATTTTCGAACAAAATATAATAACGGAATTCTTAGTTCATGTTAGACATTAATAATACAAAATATCAGTTTTTCATTAACAATTGGAAAATTCCTAGCTGTTGTTTTTATATGACAAAGGGAAATTCTCTGAGCGATCAGCAACATAATTTTTAATAGTGATAACAAATGACAAAAATCTTCCAAGAAATTACTTAATAGGAAGAGTTGCAAAAATGTTAGAATTGTCAATAGTTGCTAATTTGAAACATTAAAACTCACTAAAACCAATTTTTTTAACATAACTCACGATACTAAACGAGACAAATAGGAAGCAAAATAAATGGAGAGTGCAAGAAAGAATCTTTTTGCTAGGAAAATTATCAATTTCCTACAAATAAGAGTCCGATGTGCTACCCTTAGGGGGCAATCCTAAAAGAAAAGGTTGCTATTATATATTTAAATGAATATTGTTACTATCAATATTACTATCATAAAAGGAAATGATAAAGATGGCAAAAAAATAGAGAAATTTGATGTATCAACTATCAAGTGATATTTGGTAAATAATTAAACATATTAAGTGAAGTCACTCACTACTAAATGGCATTGGTATTTCTTCTATTTGGTGGATTCCTTTAATGAATTGGACTCGCATTTGACATTATTGTTCTCACAGAAGTTTCTAACGTGTCTGATTCAACTTTCGATCAGTCCAATAAGAAGCAGGGTAGGCGCATTCATGGGGCCAAAGTATGACGGGAAGAAGTTGCGATCCCTGGTCAATGGCTTGCTCGGAGACACCGCTCTCAGTCAAACCTTGACCAACGTGGTCGTCCCGACTTTCGACATCAAGCGTCTCCAACCAGTCATCTTCTCTACCAAGGACGTAAGAACGCGAAGTTAATCATATAGCCCTGATTTCGCTGACTCTAGATAGATATCGTTTGTTATACTATCGGTTTTATTTTAATTGTCTACCAACGACGTAAGAACCCAAACGTGACCATATAACCCTAATTTTATTGGGGGACAGGCAAGAACAAATCCTCTAAAGAATGCGCGGCTGGCTGATGTTTGCATCGGCACCTCCGCAGCTCCCACGCTCCTCCCGGCGCACTACTTCGAGACCAGAGACCAGAATGGGAAGATCTGTAGCTTCGATCTCATTGACGGCGGGGTCACCGCAAATAACCCTGTAAGTGCACAAATGAGAACGGTGCTTCGAGTATATTGCAGGAAATTACAAGCAAAGCTTCTTCTTAATTATATGGAAACCTTACAAAATTTCATCTATAAAGCGTATTACAACCAGTCAATATCTTAGACTGAAAGAAACAGGAAAAGAGAACTGGCATTATGCAATATTGTGTTTTGCAGACCTTAGTTGCTCTGAGCCACATTAAGAGAGAGAGCTTGCATGACGGAGAGTTCAAGGACATAAATTTAAGAGAGACCGATCCAATACTAGTGCTATCACTCGGTACTGGTGCGGCCAAGCATGAAGAGAAGTATAGTGCGACCAAGGCCTCTGAATGGGGACTCATCGGTTGGAACTTTCACAATAGTTTCACTCCGTTGGTCGATATCTTCAATGACGCGAGCTCTGATATGGTCGATATTCACTTGTCTACTCTCTTCCGATTTTTAAATTGCAAGCAACATTACCTTAGGATTCAGGTATGAGATGGATTACTAACGTCGCCTTTGGCTTCAAGAAACATTTGTCAATTTTTGGGCTTCAGACTGGCTCACGACTACTTCACCTATTTTGAAATGATTTCACGCCGATTGCTTTGAAACAGGATGACACTCTGACTGGAGAAGAATCATCAGTTGATGTTGCCACCCCGAAGAATCTCCAGATGCTCATGGAAATAGGGCAACGACTATTGCGGAAACCAGTGTCGAGGGTAAACCTGGAGACCGGTAGGTTCGAAGAGATTGAAGGAGAAGGCTCAAATGGAGACGCGCTCAGTCACTTTGCAATTCGACTATCTGAAGAAAGGAAGAGGCGAAACAAGTAGGAATGGTGGATCATCATTCGTGATGATGCTGCTTAGATGAATTTAAGAAAGTTTACAAAATCTTACAAGAAAAATAATGATCTTATGAGTAAAGCTCTTCATGATATTAGTAGAAATTGTCCAAACTCCTTCAATTATGAAATTTTGTAATTGCAAGCATGACTCAATTTAATTGAGTTGCAATACTTTAAGTTCATCCCTGACTATTTTCTGTTTTTCAAAAAAAATTCACGTCGTTATAGAGACATCATATGCAAATAAATCCAAAATGATGCATGTTCAGTGTGTGAGAGAGACATGGTAAGAGTACACATGGAAAGATAAAATATCAGAAAAATCATAAACCTATTGCATTTGTGCTAATTTAGTTATAAACTTTTGACCCAGTATCAATTTAATCCTTCCAGCTAATTTTGACTAAATATTGTTGACATAGATGATGGTTGGCTTACATGGCACAATCGACGTTAACGTAGACAATTTTTAGTAATTTTTAAACATTTTTTTATTTTTTATTCCTTTTTTCTTCCTCCCTTCCTTCTTCCTCCAACCGGTCAGAGGCAAGGGTTGCCAAGGTTGAGGTCAACCTTGCCCAGGCCCGACGAGGCTCGATCCTCACCAACCCAGGGTGAGGTCGCCCTCACAGCCTCTGGTAAGGGCTCAAGCCTCATCAAGGATTGGGTGAGCCTCATCAACCCTCACATCTAGCTTATAGTTAAGGTTTAGCGACCAGCTGGAGGCAGAAGGAAAGGGGAAAAAAAAAGGAAAGAGAAAGTAAAGAATAAATAAATAAATAATTCAAAAAACACTAAAATATTATTAAAATTTGTCTACGTCAATGCTGGCCATGCCACGTAGGTCTATCATCATCCACGTTAGTGAAATCTGACCAAAATTAATCAGAATGACTGAATTGGCACTATGTCAAAAGGTTTAGGATTAAATTGGCATCATTAAAAGACTTAGGAATAAATTGACACTAATGCAATAAGTATAAGATTTTTTTGACACTTTTCCCCACTTGGAAACGTGAGTGTTTGTTGAGCCTTTTTGACTTTTAAAGCATAGAATTATGCTTTGTTATAAAATTTGTAGACTCCTAAAATTGTTCAAATAACATGATATAGCAATTTAAGTCATCCCAAATTTTTACATTTAAAAAAATAATAATAAAGTATCATTTGCCTTTTGGTAGAAAATTCAAATATGGCTTACGTAGTTGGCTTTAAAACCATATTGAAGAAATAGTCGTTCCATCTACTAAGGCATTGGAATTGCCTCTAGGCCATTCCTATACTAAAGTCCTTATGAAATATCATAACCGGAGTCAAATGACCAAACAACGATTCCATTCCAGTCTCTAGCAAACATGCCGCTTCTATCAAGAAATTAAGTGAATAGAACTTCGGCGAGAGTTACACCAAGAAAAATACCCATAAAGTGAAAAACATTTCACAAATTAGGTTGATTTTGATATTTTTATATAAGGGGGTTCTATGTTGATCTCAGACAAGGAAGTGCATGGCTTGTAATTAAAAAAAAAAGTAAAAGAGTTAATATTATGAAAAATCACAAATTGATGCATTTGTAACAAATTTACTCTCTATTTGAATTGGATAACACATGACAATTGATAGATATATTAATTTGGAGTTTTACCCTTTATTCTGGATTATGGTTTTTCATGATATTAATTCAACTTAATAGTCACTAAGGAGTAGTAAATTTATCACAAATGTATCGGTTTAAAGTTTTTGTGATAAAAAAAAAATAATTTGGGATAAAATTTTCACAAGTATACTAGTTTGAGATTTTTTATAGTTAAAAAATTAGTTTTGGATCAAGAGTTATCGGCCCATATTTTTTCTTAAGCAACTGATTTCTAAATTGAGAAAATTTTGGATTTTCCATTGTATTAACCCAAAGATACCTTTAACCCCTAAATGTTAGATTTTCGATTTTTTTTTGTAGTGTTTAATCTGAAAAAACCTCAAACATATACTTTTTGTGTGGTATATTTACACTTAAACATTGATAGAATTTTTGTCGTATTACAATAGACATCAGTAGTTGGTTTTTGCTTCAGGCAAAACTTTCGTTGGCTCATCGAATTACGCAAATAAACTCAGTTTAGTCAAGTCTTAGTTAAAGTATTTATTCTTGATATTGGCATACTTTCTCACTTAAATGAGTGCGGCTTCCCCATTAGAAGAGAACAAACTTCCCAGCCAATTTGTTTTCAATGCATTTAGCACCAAATTTTACTTAATCTAAATTTTGTGGCAAATGTATTTTGACTTTTTATTAAAGTGAAAAACCGTTTCACAAGATACAAATATCAACACATAAATTGATGTGTAATTATTCTTTAATATATCGAAATTTGAATAAATTTTTTGAATTTTGATGGAAAACGAAAAGTTATGTTTTACTTTTTGAAAAGTACAATCGAACAGGCAATAATTATCTCCTCCCCGCGAAAGATAAAAATGGGTACATTGGAAAGCAGATTTGGCAGGGCAGCTGAAGCCCCCCCAACACGAGCCCACCTGCGGTATTGCACGATAATTTCTTTCTTCAAGGCAAACCAGCTTTCATTTTTTGGGCCTGTGAGGCCGACTCAGGCTTTTACCTCGATTCTAACAGTGACGCTGTCATTGAACCATTCTGTCCTTCATCATTCCACCATGCTTATCATCGGTGAATTTCCATAACTTGTAACCAGCCATCGCCCAACTAAATTTGGAGGAATACTTCACCTTTATACAATGAGAAAGCTTTTGGGTTTCAAGAAAAAGCGGTAGGCTCTATTCTCTACTCTACATATGCATGCACGCATATACGCATACACACAGAATACTCTTAACGCTTGCAAAGCCAATGTCATGCATGTTATGGATCCAATTTGATTTGTTTTTACAGTATTTAAACATTAAATCACACATTTATTTAATAGTTAGTAAGGGATTTGACCCAAGAATGAAGCGCAGAAAAATGTAATTGAAAGGCAAACAAATTATCCTAAAATATATTAATTCAGGACCCCTACTCTAATATTATTATAAATTATGCAACAAATTAAAGTTTCAATGTGAGGGCTATATCATTGATCTTATCTTTCTTAACTATGCACGAACGTATATAAAAAAGGATCAAATCAAGCTATAGAGAAAGATGAAACATCCCAATTCGGAATTCCTGCCTAAGTCTATGATAAAATTTAAGGGCAGTGACTTCTTCTCTGGGGCCAAAATGGAAAACATATGATGAAAGTTCGTGATTAAACTTACATAACATTGACAAGTCATGTTGAATTGATAAATAAAGTTGGCATATGCATGCTTGTCTTTGATCATGTGACTTGCTACCCATCTTATTATTTAATTTGCATACAACAAATTGGTTAACTTGAAATAGTACGCAAGACAATTTAAAAAGAATTCATGTTGTCACTAACGTAATTCGCTAGACGTCATCCATTGTTGACAAGAAACTTACATGGTAACTTAATATGTTGTCATCCTTAATCGTCATCATCTTACCTGTAAAGTGAAACATTATAATCAATTATTTCGGGCCGACAACATCTTACTCAATTGAAATAGCCACATACACCTAAACATTATTTAATGCGACAACTTGGACAAAGGAAATTGATTTATCATTTTTTTAATCATGATGATTGATGCTTGCAATAAACTATTGTAAATCATGAATTGACTGCATCCTTTGGGACAACATGAGTAGGTATTGCACTAATGCATCTTGTTTTGCAAGTGCAGGAAGAATCAATTGCCAATTGGGTAGGAATATATTCCCTTTTAGTGGACATTTGAGCTGATTAGCTTTCATTTCTGATTCTTTAGAGGTTTCACCATCCCAGTTCTCGTGCACGACACGAGTTGGAGAAATTCCATCGGCATGGTTTTACAACCTCCGAGCATAAATATTCATAGAATAATCCCGGCGAATCTTATGAATCTTATCTTCCCTCATTAGGACATGGGTGAAGTTGGTCATCGAAACATTGTAATTTGCGTTAAATATGTCTTTCTTCTGAACCCGAGATGTACTTGGAAAGTGATTAACACCACTACCAATAATGTCATATGACTCGGCTCCATTTCATCAGAAAGAAATGGGAATTTTAAAATCGAAATTAATTTCGGAAATGTATTATATAAGAAGCAAATGCATGGAGATTACAATGTGGACCAAGTCATAAGACAAATTTACTCATTTCAATGAACCATTGTAGTGACAAATTTGGGGAAATTGTTCGATCAATTCTAAAGCTATACTATGGATATTAATTCGATCATAAACTTTTTTAATTTAGTCAAATTAGTCATAAATTTGGGGGGGGGGGGAACTCTATTGCAATCCTACTAGTCAAGAGATTTATGATTGATTGATAATTTTCCTTGACATATTTAATGAACTTGTTGGACAAGTTTATTGATATTACCTTGGATAGTTTCTCCTAATCGATGCATTTGTCAAAGTACTAATGTCATGGCCCATATGTATATGTAATCTCAAAGTAAGAAGCTACTATTACTTATAAATAATATTACGTTTGACAATCGGGATAAAATTCGGGATATGATATGATTCATCATATCCTACATTTGGTGCTCGCTCAGGACAGGATAAAGTTGGATATAAGGGGATATAGACAAGATAAAATTATCCCATGGGAGATGTGGGATAAAGGTGGATAGAATTTCCAATGTCCATAATAAGAAAGTTACTTTTCTTGAATAAAAAAATTATTAAATTAACAAAATCGAAATTATATTTCAATATAAATGATATTTGAATTATAATTTAAGATATTAAAAATAAAAAAATAAAATGTATTTTTAATTAATCCTATTTTAATTTATATATTCAACTTTAATTCTATCTTATAATAAACATTAAATCTATAAATTAAATATTTATATTTATTATATATTTTAGGTATTTTTATATTTTAGGTATGTTAGTACAATTTATATTTGATAAAATTTTATTAAAGAATGATGAAAGGGGAAAAAAGAAATAATAAAGAAAATAATATAAAAAAGAGGAAAAATTAAATTAAATTAAATTAAGAAATAGTATTATGAGAGGTTTTCACAATCTCCGTTTATAAACATTTAGGTTCATTTATAATGATATACCATTTTATATAAAAAATATATAATATGATGTGAATATATCTGACGTTAATACTGTGATTCACCAAACAATGGACGGGATATAAAAAAATCACAGGATTTCATATCATATTATATCCAGTCCTATTTCAATTAAAAATTCAGACGACCAAACGTAGCATATATTTGCCTACGCAGATCAAAGTAGTATCAAGGATATGATAAAAAAAAAAAAATTACTTTCTGGGATGTGAAATTTATGTCTTTATTGCTATTATCTCGTTAAGAGGTAATGACGCCGATGTACACGAGTTTTTGCTCCTTTTACAATTGACTATCCAAAAATTTTGGTTTAGAAATATCAAAATGAGAGTACGGAATATTTCGATTATTATCGGGAGTTGAAGCCGAGCTTTATCTGTCAGTTTTTTTGGTGGGCGTCCAAAATTCTCCTTGAATTTCGAACTTGAATTGATGGCCATTAGGGTTGAACCTCAATGATGAGGAGTCAACATGCCCCTTTCTTTCTCTAGGACAGGCTTTTCTTCTAGAGGGGCTGTTAATTGTTGGTGACAATGAAAATGAAAAAAAATAAAAATCGTGGGAACACATTTATAAATAGAGAATGACGAAATGACGGCGCTTAATCTATTATGAGATTAATGACCTATTATGAATTACGAATTTTTTAAGGATATCTAGAAACTTTGTTATTCATTTCCCCTCCAAATTCCACAGGCCTCACTCAATTGACATATTATATTATCTAGCTCCATCTATGCCTTCCCTTTACTTGCCGATTTTTTTAAGGTACCATTCTTCGTAGAGAGTGATGTTTCTTGTTCTTACGGAGAGCGTTCCCACTTTCCCCCTTGACCTTTATGATATATTTGCTTAAAAATCAGTTGATACCCGATGAAGTGGCCAAGTGGATAAATCGGTTGTATTGGTCGCTTAAGATTGAATATGGCAAGTAACAATAATATATTGGATGATTGATTATAGACTATATATTGCTTTTATATTTTGCAATATCCAACTGTAGAACATTTTATTTTTTCCATAAATTAAAATATAAGTCATGCTCTCTCTATGAAAACAAGAAACATCAGTCTTCCTTGATTTCAGTCGCATAAAATAACAGATGATTGATATTGATGAAATTTGTCAATATATATATTTATATATATGAGATTATTAGTGAAAAAATCTTAATTCTTTTCCTAACTCTTTGAAATGGATGGGAATTCATAGAAGGCTACTTGATTGTTTGAATGATGCTAGTGGTCAAGATGAGATTAAAAAATCAACGGAACAATGGGTGATATCCTATTGGCAATAGTAATCTGTCCTATACTAATACAATATTGTCGCAGATGTCTTTTCTTTATTTTATCTATTACCACGCATAACAAGTTTGTAGATAGGCTCTAAGGAAAATAAACACTAACAAAAGAATTTTTCAGAGAGACTACTACCAAAAAGAAAAAGGTTTATACTGCAAAAGACCTGTAAACAAATGGAAGGTGTTGATGGAGAAGGATATTAAACAATGCTAATTGAGCAAGGCAACTTCCAAACCAAAAAAAAGAAAAAATGGAGCAATGCAACTCCAAGTGAAACCGGACAACAAAGTTTCTAGGTATCCTTAAAGAATTTGTGGCCCAAAACAAGCTATTACTCTCAAATGGAGTAAGGGCTGTCATGATAGTCGAACTCCTTGGAAAAATATGAATCCCCTACATATGTCTAACCGGTCCCATAGACCGACCCCAAAAAAAAAACCGGTCCCATAGATATCCTTGAGGTATGCATGCATTAGAAGTGCAAGAAAATAAATTATTATATTTCTATAGAAAGAATAGGTACTACAAATAAAAAAGTGCTTTGATTTTTCTTTTATAAGAGCCAAACGAGAGGTGCTATCATCGCCACCGGCGACATTCCCTCAAGGAGAGACCGGTGACCACTTACTTAGTCATCTAAAATTTCTGGATATGATGCACAAACTTTGTAACTTTTTTGTTTATATGCAAGACATTTTATTAATATTTTGGATTGCTAGATACTTTTTACAAGTATAATTGACTATACTGACGATGATGGATGTGATAAGAATAAAATAAGTCGTCATATCGCATGTATGTTTCGAATGGAAAGATAGAATATGATAGTCGAATTCTCGCCAATATAATAAACACATCATCTTAATCTTTGGCACGATTATGGAAATAATATATGTGGGGCTTTCAATGCTAATTTTTTGTGTTTTTAACAGGTTTGAATTGGTTTACATCTCAAAATTTTGAGTATGTTTGATTTCAAGCTCTGATTAACAATTTAAGAAAAAGAAAAAGAAAAACTAAAAGCAGAAAACTACACCAATCAAGTGTATTGCCCTCTTCGACATATATTCCAGATGCATACAATTTGAAGCTTACGAAAAGAGTAGGTGCCCATAGATGGATGACGATGACGATGTGGTGATACTGACCACGACGATGATGATAGATGGAGCCGTAGTTTAAATTATTTTAGTAGTGTTAGAAGTGCACCACCATTGAGAGACTAAAGACTTAGCAAAAGAAAATAAATAAAATAACTATTTGGTAGTCTTGGGCCCTAGAGTTTATTCCACGTCAATTTTGGAAGGGTTTGGTAGTTAATATATAAGTGTGTCCACTCTTTGAACTAGCTTCTGAAGTGAGAGAAATCCAAGACCACTCAACACTGGTATTAGAGCTCGAGTTATCAACAAGTCTAGACCCAACAATCACTCGGAGGGGGTTGTTGTGGCTAACCTAAGCCCTATCTCACATTGTGGAAGGAGCAAGTGATTAGTTAATATACAGCCTCACCCTTTAAGCTAACTTTTGTTGTAAGCCCAAGTTCAAGTCTATTAATATATTTAGTTGAATCCACCTTTATTGGTATTAGTTAATAAAAGGGCTCATTGGTACTAATTGTTCTGCACCATACCAATTTTCTGTTGTGAGACTTCTCTAAGACAACTCGCCCATGCATCCTAACAATCTCCCTTCATGTGTGAGATTAGTGTTAAGTCTGCTGCCCCTTAATCCTTGTATGCTTTTGCAAATAGATTGGGCTTCCCCCTTAAGCTAGCTTTTGTTGGAAACGTGCAAGCAGAAGTCCAATACTTTTCACTTGGAAAATCACTTAGAGGGAGCTTAAGTCCAAATCCATTAACATATTCAATTAGATCCACTTTTTTCTCAAAAACATAGGCCAATAAGTTATAGACCTAGAATAAATTAACTATTCTACACCACATTGATTCTCTAATGTGAGATTCACATAATACAACTCACACATACATTTTAACAATTACTACTTAGTAAAGAGGAATACATGGTATTGATTATTTGGTATTCTATCATTTTTCTTCTTATCTTTCTTCACGAAAAAATCAGTTTAATGTTAGAATTTCTCAAATGTTCTTAAAATAATTAGGACACTGATGCAAGTTTTATATGGGGCAATATTAAAACTCACGATAAGCTCGCTTATTGTAAAATATCATGTCATGCAATTATCTAATTGTCTAATCAGCTCATCCAAATGGATTCATTTAGCTATAAGAAACATCACCATCTTCAAATTCATCCGATGAAATCAAATTATTCTTTGGGTGGAGATTTATCTAATTCTTATTTGGTTCATCTTCTATCGTCACTATGAATATTTTCATTTACCTTAGAGAATTATTCGCAATGTTTTTTCTCCGTTCCATTATTATCTATATTCGAGCCAAATAGCAACTTGAGCTCGAATATAAGCCTTTCAACGGTACATCAATTGCTTGCGTTAAGTATGTGCAAGTTCAAAATGGGGTTAGATTTCTGCTTGAATTACTCCATCTCAGCTCAATTTCGATCGAGGTGGGAATCATTATATTTCAGTTCCACCATATTGTACTTATCAAAGATCCGCTCCATTAGACTAGTCGATGCTAACGCATTATTTACATTCCTAAAAATAAAACAGAAATGCAAAATAATTTAATCCAAAGTCTATTTGCTATACAAGGAACTAGGCTTTATTGGATGTTTAAATGTATATATGTACCCGACTAGCCTTTTCTATCGGGTCTCAATCAACCAAAAGTCATGCGTGTTGTCAAGCTCTCTAATTACCATTAAGAAAAAAGTTGAAGAAAGACATCTTGCATGTGTGCGTCATTTTGTTCTGCTCACGAATGATCAAACCAACCTTCCTTCCTCCTTCCCCTATCACAACCACTCCGAAATTGTTTACAAGTAATTGAGTTTGCCTTCGTGGACCGAACCCTTTTGCCAAGAGTGAGGCCTTGTCAGTTTAAACAAAAAGTTTAACCTTAGGAGCATTTGTTTCATTGAAAACTTTATAATAAAGGAAAATATTTTTTATTTAAATAATTTTCAAAGAAAATGGTTAGTTTTCATTTGTTTGATAGTTTAGGGAAAATAATTTCCTTCTTTTTAGAAGAGAAAGTGGTTTTCCTGCGATCTAAACTTGTTTTTCTTCGGTCAATGGAAAAAGTTTTCAGTACATCAATTAGTTTTTGTTGTCCAAATATTGAAAATTGGAAAAACAAGTTTTCATGCGCACTAAAGAGGAACCTTCAAATTCATCACACAAGAGCTGAATAAAAGCCAGACGACCATATGTATTTACATTTATCTTCAGTATTTATTTGTTTTGATAATTTTCCAAATTGAACCACTAATACACATATGTCCAGTCTCGCAAGTAATTTGTTGCATCCCTCTATATATATTTACGAGCTTGACAACCATGAAGATATCACAAGTTCATTCATCTCTCTCTCTCTCTCTCTCTCTCTCTCTCTCTCTCTCTCTCTCTCTCTCTTCTTGCATTAACGAGGAAAATAAATGGGGGGAATATGTTCGTTGTTGAAAACTGAAAGGCAGCCTCCGGCGAATGGAAAACTCATCACAATCCTCAGTATTGACGGTGGAGGAGTCCGAGGAATCATTCCGGGGGTCATTCTCGCTTACCTCGAAGCACAACTTCAGGTAATAACATGAACAAACCATACGAACAAAGTGGACATAAGAGTTACATCATTGTGCTACAATGATATATCAAGAAAAAACAACTAAGAAAGAAGCTCATGATTAGGGTTAAAGTCAAAAAATCTTTTGAGAAGACTTTCTTCCTTCGTTGTTTTTATATTCTGTGTGGGAGGAAGGCAGCCATGCCAAATATTTTGCTCTTTCCATCTGAATCTTCTCCCATAATTTGATTATGTTGACCAACTTGAATAATAGTTTCTTGTATGGTGATCATAGTGGCGGTCTTAAGTTGATGGAATTTACAGGAACGGGATGGACCGGATTCAAGAATCGCAAATTACTTTGACATAATTGCTGGGACAAGCACGGGTGGATTGGTGACAGCCATGATTACAGCACCAAAGGACAATCGTCCAATCTATGCAGCCTGTGACATTAAGGATTTTTACTATGAGCATTGTCCTGAAATATTTCCTTATAAAAAGTAAGTTATATTTACCCCTTATATGTTAAGAGGCCTATGTGCCACTTTTAGAGACACCCCTAAAATAAAAGGTTGCTATTATATATTTAAATGAATATTGCTACTATAAATATTAGTACCATAAAAGGAAATGATAGAGATAGCTAAAAATTAGAGAAAATTGATGTATCAACTATCAAGCGGTATTTGGTAATTAATCGAACATATCAAGTGAAGTCACTCTCTACTAAATAACATCGGTATTCGTTTTTATTGGGTGGATTTGTTTAATGAATTGGACTCGACATTTGATATCGCGATTCTAACGTCTCTTATACGACTTCTGAATAGTTGCGATAACTTTATAATCAAACTTAGAAGCTCGGCAGAAGCAGTCAAGGGGCCAAAGTATGACGGGACTGAGTTGCATTCTACAGTCAATAAGCTGCTCAAAGGAATTACTCTCAGTCAAACCTTGACCAACGTCGTCATCCCGGCTTTCGATATCAAGCGTCTCCAACCAGTCATCTTCTCTACCATCGACGTAGGAACCCGAACTTGACCATATAACCCTGATTTCGCCGACTCCAGATAGATATGGATCCTTATATTGCCGCTTTGATTTGAATTCTCATACGTCTCTTTTGATTTTCTTGCAATTTGACGGGGGGACAGGCGAAAAAGGATCCTCTGAAGAATGCGCGGTTGGCGGATGTTTGCCTTGGCACCTCCGCAGCTCCTACATTCCTTCCGGCGCACTTCTTCCAGACTACAGACAAGAACGGAAACACCCGTAGCTTCGATCTTGTTGATGGTGGGGTCGCTGCAAATAATCCAGTAAGTGCAAAAACGAGAATGAAATTTGGCTATTTATATGATGGTAAAATGTATTCAAGAAGGGCATTACACTGTTATTACTTACTAAACTTTTCTAAGATGCCAAAATATGGTGTCTGACTACATGACAGGACAAAAGAAACAGCAAAAGAGAGAATTAACAATATGCAATCGTGTGTTTTGCAGACCCTAGTTGCTCTGAACCTCGTTTGGAGAGAGAACCTATCGCAAAACGAATTGTTCAAGGGCATAAATCTAAGAGATACCGATCAAATACTAGTGCTGTCACTTGGTACTGGTACGACCAAGAATGAAGAGAAGTACAGTGCGACCGAGGCCGCTAAATGGGGACTCGTACCCTGGATCAATAACAATGGTTCGACTCCAATAATCGATATCTTCAATGAAGCATGTTCCGATATGGTCGATATTCACTTGTCTACTCACTTCCAATCCTTAAGCTGCCAAAAAAATTACCTCCGAATTCAGGTATGAGATGGATTGCTAACATCGCATGTGGCTTCATAAAACATTGTCATTTTACCGCTTTACGCGGGCTCATGACCACGCGGCTTCTTTTGACATCATTTCTCGTGGATTGCTTCGAAACAGGATGACACCTTGACTGGAAACGAATCATCGCTTGATAATTCGACCCGCGAGAATCTAGAGAGGCTCGTGGAAATAGGGGAGAAGCTATTGCAGAAACGAGTGTCAAGGGTAAACTTGGAGACCGGTAAGTTTGAAGAGATTGAAGGAGAAGGCACCAATGGAGATGCGCTTAGGCGCTTTGCAATTCGGCTCTCTGAAGAAAGGAAGAGGCGAAACAAATAGATATTATACATCCCAAAATGGTCTGTCGGGATTCGTGAACATGCTGCTTAGATGAATGTGAAATAGTTTATAGAATATTCCGTGCAAGAAATAGTCTCGGGTGTAAAGCTCTTCGCAATGTTTGTAGAATTTCTTCTGTCTACTTCAACTATGGAATTTTGTAATTTCAACTATGATGTAATTTAATTAAGTTCCAGCACTTTAAGTTTATCCCTAACTAGTTTTTCCTTTTTTTAACTGTCCCTAGAGTCGTAATATAGACATAATATGCAAATCCAAAATAAGGAATGTTCAATGTATGAGAGATATAAAGTACGAGTTCACTTCGAAATGTGGGTGTTTGTTGAGGCATTTAATGTTTAAGTGAGAAGAACATTACGGAAAGCATCACAAATATTATAACTTCCGTTCAACATTCACTTAATTATCATAATTTTTTTTTCAATCACTTAAGTAAGATGGCTCTTAGAGAAACGTTCACTTGAGTAATATAACATTTTTTTCGATCACTTAAGTGCTAAATTTAGAAGTCACGACTCAAGTGATCTGAAAAAGGTTATAACAATCAAGTGAGAACTGTATGGAAATATGTCACTCAAGATGTCATTTTATCTCAACTTTTAAAGCGTAGAATTATATTTTTTATAGAACTTTTTACACCTTAAATTGTCCAAAAATACATGTTACAGTATAGTCATTCCGAATCTTGTCATAACTTTTCAAAAATTAGAGTATTATTTGTGTTTCGGCAGAAAATTCAAATGCGGCTTACATGGTTGGCTTTAATACCGAATCGAAGAAGTAGTGATTCTTTTCATATCCTTTGATAAACATCCTAATCAAAATCCAAAATCGAAACAACGATTCCATTCTTGTCTCTACCGAACATGCCGCCTCTATCAAGAAACGAAGTGAATTAGAACTTTCGGCGAGAGGACATCAAGAAATAAAAGCTGGTTATCGGGTATGTGGCAAATGGACCTCTCCAAAGGAAAAAAGCCTTTAGGCCCCCAAAGATTTAGGGCCTCACCCCATCGTCGTTTCTTCTGCAGCCGCCGGTTTCTCAGAGGAAAATAAGAAGAGAAGAAACAATAAATAAGTTCACGAATCAATCCACGTCTTCTTCAACTGCTTGCATGATCCTATCACGTTTCCCTTACATCCAAGATCTGATGATGACTACCTCAACCTCTAAGCATTCCTTGTTACTTTATGCTCAAAACATTCAAATGCCAGCGACTGTTCTTTGCCTTGCGCTAATGTGGGGAAAATCAGACTTCTCTTGCGCTAGGATGAGCTTTAGCTCATTATTTTCTTATGGCGAGTTGTTTGCCTCTCGTACTGCGATTTGGATCGCAATTTTACCCACTAATTAAGTCTAATTATCTTGCTCGAAAACCAAATTAGTTTGCTGATAATGTGTCGAGCATAAAAGATAGGGTCCATGTTTAGCTTTAAATCGTTCCTCCAATGATAATGAGCAGGTATGGTAAAAGGAATCTTCACATACACGAGATACACGGGCATGAGAAAACAAATAATGCGCCTTTGGACAATCCAATGGGAATGAAGACCACCACATCATGAATCGTGCCATGTCCAAGGGAAGTTTACAGAAAACAGACTTTTTCCCTCAACTTTTTATTGTCCCTATCCCTTTTTTCACTAAAGCGAATAGACTTTGGAATAGTGCACGAAGACTTGATGGAAACAGAAGTCGCCCAAGAAAAGAGCCCAATAATTGATTAGGCGCAGGAGAGAGCGCATTATTGCCACTTCCAAGAAGATTCCACTTTCATTCGAGCTATAAAATATTACTATGATAGGTTCTCACCAACAAATATTCATCTCTTAGTTGCTATCCATTTGCAAAACGACGAGTCAGTGTTCTGATTCTTCTTGAGCTGAGCTCTTCTCAGCCTTGTCCATGGCGAGAAGTGGATCTCCGACGGGGAAGATGGTGACGGTCCTGAGTATCGACGGAGGTGGTGTGAGAGGGATCATTCCTGGCACGATCCTTGCCGATCTCGAATCCATACTTCAAGTAACCGTGCCCATTTATTTTATTTGTCAATGTTTCCTTCGTAGATGATGTTGGATAACAACTATTGAGTGTGGCATGTCAGCCATGAAAACGGTACCCCAAAATCTCCATAGTTAGAATTTAGAACAGAAGAAAAAAAGATTTGTGTACCTAATTTGGAGTCTGTCATATCCAAAGCTCAACTGCTTTTCCTCTATTACCCTCTGTACCACTAGCTCAGTGAAACCATTTCTCACGAATTACGTTCTATAACTGCTCATTATATGAGGTTATTTGTGTATTAAGATTAGAAGAAATTTGAACACTATATATAGAGTCTTCTGTCACAGGCCTCTCATCATAGATCAGGCTCCATTTGGCCCCTACAAGCGATGCTCATATTAGACTAATTCGGAATCTTTATATCTCATCTTATTAGATAAACTTTGTAAAAAAGTAAAATTTAATCTCAGTTAATATAGTCCACATCAAAAAAAAAAAAAAAAAAAAACTATTACATGGCCGCTGCCCGTTCTAATCACTCAGCTGGCATAAGCTACTGAGGTTTTGATGGTCCTCCAGCTATGAAGAAAAGCATCTTATGAAAATTGCAGCATCCCCTTTAACATTTACAGCTGCTGTTAGGAAGCTATTAACATGGGCATTTTTAATCTGTCTGAATAGTCTTATTTTTATGGTGATCATAGCAGTCGTTTAAAGTTGACGAAAATTACAGGAATTGGAACCAAACAGAAGGGACCTGAGAATTGCAGATTATTTCGACATAATTGCTGGCACAAGCACGGGTGGGTTGATCACGGCCATGATTACAGCACCAAATGAGAACAACCGTCCGAAGTTTGCAGCCCGTGAAATCAATAAATTTTACTTTAAGAGTTGTCCTAAAATATTCCCCCAGAAATGGTAAGTTATGTTGATTCATTTTCTTCTTTCCTTTAAATATAATTCTTCGAGTCATGTGAACATCCAAGCAATAATCTAAAAAGGAAAGTCAGCTTTAAATTTCTGTAATCAATTAAACTAGTATTATGTCTATTCGTTGTGCAAGCGTGAATTTTTTTTATTTGAATAAAATTGGAATATATATGTATTTTAGCTTAAATTATTCATCATATTGTAAACCATTTCATATGGATCTTCCTCTTTTAAACAAAACGAAGGTGAAATTCTTAGTTCATATTATATATTAATTAGGCAAAATATTGAGACTCCATAATCATTAGAAAATTTCAAAATTTTGTTGTTATATGACATAGGAAAATTTTATATGTGATCAGCAGCATTATTTCAATATTGAGAGGAACACTAAAAATATTTCAAGGAAATACTTCACAAGAAAAGTTACAGATATCTTATGATTTTCGATAATTGCTAGTTTATAATATTAAAATCATTAAAACTATTTTATTTTATAGCAAAACTCATGGTACTTCATGAGAAGCACAAAATCCAAGTTAGAAGCAAAATGAATGGAGAGTGCACGCAAAGTACTCCTTGCAAGGAGACTTATTGATCCCTTACAAATTAGAATCCCTTACAAATGAAGAGTTTCCTATTATATATTTATAAAGGTCTTTTTACTGTAAAAAGCAATGATACAAATGGGCAAAGTTTTTAAGAAAATTGATGTTTTGACTAATTAGTGATGTTTGGTAATTAATCAGACGTATCAAGAGAAGTCACTTACTAGTTACTACTAATTATTAACATTGGCATTCTTTTCTATTGGGTAGATTTATTTAGAATTGATATCATCGTTCAATTTATCCCGGTCTCAAGCAAGTTTATAACGTGTCTTATAAACAGTCGCAATAAGATGATGAATTCAATAATAAGCTGGGTAAGCGCACTCATGGGGCCAAAGCATGACGGGAAGAAGTTGAAATCCCTGGTCGAAGATGCGCTCGGTGCCACCACTCTAAGTCAAACCTTGACCAACATCGTCATCCCGACTTTCGACATCAAGCTTCTCCAACCAGTCATCTTCTCTACCGACGCCGTAAGAACCCGACCTCGACCACATAACCCTGATTTCGCCAACTCCAGATAGATGTCGATCCATATACGGTCAGTTCAATATAAACTCTCCTATGTCGCTTCGGAGTTTCTAACAATTGATGGGGGACAGGCAAGAACGAATCCTTTAAAGAATGCGCGGTTGGCGGATGTTTGCATGGGCACCTCCGCAGCTCCCATATTCCTCCCGCCGTACTACTTCAAGACCGAAGACAAGAACGAGGAGCGTCACTTCAATCTCATCGATGGTGGGGTTGCAGCAAATAATCCCGTAAGTGCAAACACGAGAACTAGGGTTCCGGTATAAATTCATTCGCATTACACTGATATTATGTACTAAACTTTTCTAAGATTGCTAGTTCGGTGTCTGACCATATGACAGTAAGTATTCTTTTGATTATTTGGAAACGTTATCAAGTTTCATTTATTATAAAGCTTAACACAAGAAGTCAGGCCAAAATAAAGAAGAAAAGAGAGAACTAACAATATGCAATTCTGTGTTTTGCAGACCTTAGTTGCTCTCACCCACATTAAGAGAGAGATTTTCTCGCAAAACGGAGAGTGCAAGGACAAAAATCCAGGACAAATCGATCGGATATTAGTGCTATCACTCGGTACTGGTGCGGCTCACAATAAAGGAAAGTATAGTGCGGCCAAGGCCGCCAGATGGGGACTTATCAATTGGAACGTTGACCATGGTTTCACTCCGTTGTTTGACATCTTCAACGACGTGATCACTGATATGGTCGATATTTACTTGTCTAGTCTCTTCCGATTCTTCAAATGCGAGCAAAATTACCTCCGGATTCAGGTATGAGATGAATTGCTTGTATAGCGTTTGGCTTCATGAAACACCATTATTTTAATGCCATAGACTAGCTCATGACTACGCGACTTATTTTGAAATGATTTCACACGGGCTACTTACAAAACAGGATGACACCTTGACCGGAGAAGAATCATTGGTTGATGCTGCGACCCTGGAGAATCTACTTAGGCTGGAGGAAATAGGGCAGAAGCTATTGCAAAAACCGGAGTCAAGGGTAAACTTGGAGACCGGTAAATTCGAAGAGACTGAAAAACATCGCACCAATGAAGACGCACTTCGGGAATTTGCAGAACGGCTCGTTAATGAAAGGAAGAGAAGAGAAGAGGAAGAGAACAAAGAGGAAGAGAAGAAAACAAGTAGCAATTTGTACATCCAAAAATGATCTGTCGTGATTCATGATGCTCCTACTTAGATGAACTCGAGATAGCTTATAGGATCTTCCATAAACAATAATAGTCTTACACGTAAAGCGCATTGGGATATTGGTAGAATTTCTCGTCTTCATTAAATATAAATTTTTTAATTTCAACTATGATGCATTTTAATTGAGTTCCAGTACTACAATATCAATTAGAAAAATTCTTACAGTTCATCCTTCCATTAAACTCATTTGAAAAGTGCTGATATGGACATTTTCGCATTTTTAAAGCTCCATTTTTCTTTTCACCTATCCATCCGACGTGGCGTGCAATATGGCAAATCCGTTGGCAACACTATTAATGTTAGCTAAAAAGGAAGGGAAATTTGGGGTTGCGCAAGAATAGAGGACAAATTAGGGTCGCGGGAAACAGATTGAGGATAAGACGAAGTAAACAGGGTAGCAAAAAGATTTTCTTTATTTTAAGGCAATGTGGACCACGTTACTTGTAATTTGTTGAAGAAATGCTTGATTGGATGGAGGCGTCAAGTCAACAAGTATGGAATCTCGGGGGCTCTGCCAAAAGTTAGGGTTAATTTAGGGTTTTCGCAGCATTTGGGTCTCGGGAAACGACCACATGGTAGAGTCTTTCAGGTCTTTTTAAAGAAATGCTTGATTGGATGGAGGAGTCAAGTCAACAAGTACGGAATCTCGGGGGCTCTGCCAAAAGTTAGGGTTGATTTAGGGTTTTCGCAGCATTTGGGTCTCGGGAAACGACCACATGGTAGAGTCTTTCAGGTCTTTTTAAAACATTATGTCTGCGATAACCATTGTTGTCGTGCCATCCAATGCAAAAAGGCTCTACTGAGCTCGAAAAACGACGAGCAACCCGAGACTGCTCGTCACTGTGGTCCCTATGATAGTTATAGTTAGATGTGCTTTAGCGGCACCTAACTTATATCTGTCTTTGCGTAGTGAAATGGCAGATGGGAAAATTCTTATTTTGACCGTGGCTTGGGAGAAGACAGTGGCAGAATGCTTGAATATGCAGAAGACATCATGTAATCACATGTTTGAAACAAATTACCTCGGATCCGGTCGATCCCCAACGTTGGAAGGAGCGATGATTTGGATTTCAGTTATGATTTCTTTCCATAAATCCCAAGTGCCCGGAATGCCAACTTTGTTGAGCCTTAATTTTCTTATATGTTTTCAAAAATGTTACGTTTGATGTCAGATTTGTCAATTTGCCAAAAATAAAATGGATGAGTATATTGAAAGTCATAAAATTTATCATGAAAATGCAATTAAATCATAAAATTTTCAAAAAAATGTAATCAAAGTCATAAAACTTGTCAAAGCGGTTCAATTTAAGTCATTTTATTGATTGCAATTTTTGAAAATTTTAAAATTCGATTGTACTTTCTAGACAAGTTTTAGGACTTTATTGAACCTTTTGAAAGTTTTAAGACTTGATTGAATTTTCGGTACAAATTTTAGAATTTAATTGTACTTTTTGAAAGTTTTATAACTCAATTTTATTTTCATAATAAGTTCTAGGACTTCTAATAAACTTATCTTAAAATAAAAATAAAAACTCCAATGGCGTGCTCGCACAACTTGCAAGGACGAATGGTGACTTTTTCCCATAAATTTTAACGATTAAGTTAGCATATCTAAAAAAAAAAAAAAAAAAGTAATGGCTCCATAATTATTTGTTTCACTAAAGTAAATGGAAAGACTTTGGAAGGATCGACAAGACAAAGGCGTGACAGAAAACAGAACTCACCAATAGAAAAGCACCCATTAACCGATTGGACACAAGAGAGCTCGTTCTTCCAAAAAAAGCAGTAGAATATTCCTGCTTCATTCAGGCTTTAAAATACTGCCACGAATAGTTCCCATCAACCTATGCCTATCTCTTAACTGCTATCACTTAGTAAAACGACGCTTGCCCCAATTCTTCCTAAGCCGAGCTCTTCCCATTCGTTTCCATGGCGAGTAGTGGATCCTTAAGAAGGAAGATGGTGACGGTCCTGAGCATCGACGGAGGCGGTGTTAGAGGGATCATTCCAGGCACGGTCCTAGCGTCTCTCGAATCCAAGCTTCAAGTAATTTTACCCACTTATTCTATTTCTCAATGTTTTCTGTAAGGATAATGTTGGACGACCATGGACAACCAACTGTTAAACTGTGAGTGTGGCGATCTCCCACCCTCATCACATGGTCAGTGAAGGCAGCTAGGTGAGGCAGCTTCATGAAAGCTGCACACGCTACTGCGAATTTGATGTGCTACAGTTATGAAGAGTCTGTCTAATATCTTGGGAAAATTGCCGCATCCCTCTTCACATTGTAGCTGCAGTAACAATGGTGTCGTAGAATCAACTTGGGTACTTTTATATTTATAGGAATATTCTTTCGTTTTCGTGGTGATGAAAGTGCTAGTTTAAAGTTGACAAAATTTACAGGAACTGGATGGACCGGATTCGAGAATTGCAGATTATTTCGACATAATTGCTGGGACGAGCACTGGTGGATTGGTGACGGCTATGATAACAGCACCCAATAAGGACCATCGTCCGATGTTTGCAGCCCGTGACATTATTAAATTTTACTTGGAGCATTGTCCTCAAATATTTCCCCAGAAAAAGTAAGTTATGTTAAACCCTTTTCTTCTTTTCTTAAATATAATCTTCAAGTCACTTGAAAATCCAAGGAATAATCTAAGGAGGAAAGTTCAATGAAAAAGTCCCTTCAAATGTCTGTAATCAGAAAAACACAGTATATCCGTGCATTACACTGACATGAATTTTTTCACTAGAATAAAATTGAAATGTGTATTTTTCTGTAAATTATTCATTATAGTGTATATTATCTCATATGAATTTTTCTCTTTTAAACAAAATAAAGGCAAATTCTTAGTTCATATTATATGTTTTCTTTTTTTGGTAAGAAGGTTCATATTATATGTTTATAATATAAAATATCAAGACTCTATAATAAGTAGAAATTCATAATTATTGTTGTTATATGACATAAGGAAACTTAATATGAAATCAACAACCTTATATTAGTTGATAGAAAATAATAAATTTTGTTTAAGGAAATAATTAATGGGAAGAGTTATAAGAAAATGTTAGAACTTTCAATAATTGCTAATTTGAAACATTAAAACTCACTAAAATTAATCTTTTTATATTTTTAACAAAACGTATGGTACTTAATGAGATACAAATTCCTAGTTGGAAGCAAAATGCATATAGTGCAAGAAAAGTATCCATTGGAAGGAAAATGCTTTCTTATATATTTATGATGACTTACAGAGATAGTTTAAAATTATAAGAAAAGAATTCTATGTGCTACGGTTTTCCGAGGAGGCCGGTTCCGGGCAATCCTCAAACCGGAACCGGAGCTTTCTTATATATTTATAAGAAATCAGAAACCCTAAAAGTTGTTCTCTCTCTTCCACACGAGTCACGACACTTTCACTTCGTTTCACAGTTTCACTCACAAACTCACAGTTCTCTCTCTTCGCTCGTCCGTTCTCCACCTCTGCTCGAGTCGACGCCACCGCCGGTCGCCCTCGACGCCACCGCCGTTGAGATAGTTTAAAATTATAAGAAAATGACCTCTGGCTCGCCGATCGCCCTCGACGCCACCGTCGCTCGCCCTCGACGCCACCGCTCGCTGACCCCTGCTCGAGGCCACCTCCTCTCGCCCTCGACGACTGCTCGCTGACCACTGCTCGAGGCCACCTCCTCTCGCCCTCGACGCCACCGCCGCTGACCTCTGGCTCGCCGCTCGCCCTCGACGCCACCGTCGCTCGCCCTCGACGCCACTGTCAGGTCCGTCACTCGCCCTCGACGTCACTCGCCTTCCATTCATATTTTGGGTTAACCTTTGCTTTTACTTTTCACTATATCCAGATTTTTAACATCACTCTTCTGCTAAGAGGGCTCTTGGGTAGGTTAACTGTTACTTAACAACAAGAATAGTTGGAGTTGTACAAAAGAAAGTAAACTAGAGCAGCTCATTCATTGTCCTGCTTTTTTCTGTCAATTATCCTTTTCTTTTTTTTTTTAAGGAAAAAAGTTAGCTTAAATATCAGTCAACCAACAGGTCCAACACTGTCTTGATGATATAATAGGGCTATAAATGTTTGATGGAATGACAAAAAAAATGAGTAAAATATGAGAAAGCAATGTGGTGAGCGAGGGTACGTGTAGGATAACTGTAGCTGCTGGACATTGCTGAGAAATAAGAGAACAACATGATCAAACATGGGGCATAGACATCAATTTATGAAAAAACTATCTTGTGGATAAAACTTGTTTTTATATGTGGAATGAGGATACAGCAGCCACTTTTTCTGGAAATGTATACAATTGCATGAAGAAGTAATTGTGTGAGACTTTATTAATGCTGTTCCGTGATAGATTGTCCTACAAGAATCTTAATGTTCTTCTATGATGTATCACTGGCCATGGGTAAAATAGAGTGCTTTGATGTTCTTGGTTTTCCCAATTAGACTCATGGATTCTGAAGTGGAACATGTGTATTTCTGTCCTATTTTTCGATTATAGCGATTGGCTTGCTGTTTAGATGATGTTTGTAATTCTTAATCATTGACAAGTTCTTCTTTATTAATGGTTCCAGCTAATCCTTCATTGGTCTTCCTCGAACTAGAACCTGAGTTTCTTTTCAGTTCTTTGCATAACCGGTTATTGTTCTGCAGGTCTGGTCCTCATCACAGTAGGCCATTAGCCAATTGTTCAGCATAGCAACTAGAAGTGCCTGGGGCTCATCATCACTACAAGATCTTATTCAACTAATAATTGCAACAAATTCTTGTTGGGGGTAGTATGGCTATGGTAATTTGCCTCCCTTTCCTTGTCTTCAATTTCTCTTGTTTTTTCAATTTAGATTTGTCTAGTGTGCAAAGCTTTCTTGGTAACTTCATTGCTAGAGTCTCAGCTGAAGTAATTGCCTTAATATCAATCAAAAAGTTTGTTGGTTTGGCATCTCAAGCTCTGTGGAAAGAATGTGCAGTGGATAATATTGCCTTCATGTTGTTTCATGATTGCCTATATGAGTCTACCATAAGTATGCTTAAGAATACACTTTCAAAATAATAATTATGGAGAATAGAATAGAGTAATTGCAGCTTTTACAGTCTATGGGAGCTGCTATTTTCTGATTGTGATGCTCCCTTGTTAAAAGTGTTTCTTCTAATGGTTGGCCTTCCATAAGTTTGGCTATAGCATGTGCTTCTATTTGTCTTGAGTTCTGATGGATCAAAATTTTCTTTTTTCTTAGGCTACAAATGAAAACCTTCCTCCAAATGTTATAAAGCAACTTACAAAGGAACTGAAGAGCCTTGATGAATCCCCTCCGGAGGGCATAAAAGTTGAAGTAAATGATGATGATTTTTCCACCATATTTGCTGATATTGAAGGCCCAGGTTATTCTCTTTCTTTTGACTACTTAAGCCATTCATTGCAACTAATATGGTCATAGTCTGATAAAATTATGTCTTTTGGTCTCACAGCTGGGACTCCATACGAGAATGGTGTTTTTCGGATGAAGTTGTTATTGTCTCGTGACTTTCCACATTCTCCTCCCAAAGGTCTGCTCATGCCTATCACTACGTGGCAAGAGAACTTATAGCACTGTTTTTAACTCCCTTATGGTTCAATAGTTTTGCTATAAGAAATGGTGCACACATCAATTCATGGTAGAAAGTATTCTCTTTTCTCTGTTAATGTAGTCTGTGACTGTTTTTTATTTTTTTTTTTTTTTTATTTTTTTATTTTTTTTTATGGTTTTTAACTCATCTGTACATAAAAATCTCAGTTTCACAACTTGTAAGATTGACCAATTCATGCATTTTTATTAATTTTTTATGCAATCTGTTTGATGTCTCATATATACACCGTCACGGACTATGTAGGTTATTTTCTTACCAAGATTTTCCACCCAAATATTGCTACCAACGGCGAAATTTGTGTCAACACATTGAAGAAGGACTGGAATCCTAGTGCGGGACTACGTCATGTTCTTATTGTGAGTTTTTCTCAATACAGAAATTTAATATATCCATGTTCTTGTAGGTGCTGCGAGAACAGTTTATGAAGGAAATGAGTCCACTCATGAAGCATACCAAGATAAAAATGTGCAGCAAGAAGCTGACACCGAGGTGATTGAGCTCTTTTGTGTTCATAAAGTGTTTGTATACATGATAAGTGCTTTTCGGGAAGCCCTCGAGCAAGAGCAAATGGTATGGATCTTCTTGCTTTTTGTTGTTTTTTATATTTAATAGTATTCTTTCGAATCCTTGGCACTTTGTTGCTATGCTAAGACAGAGATATGATTTCGGAATGAGGCAATCAACCTTGCTGACTTGCATCATCCAAATGTGGTGGCCTTTTACCTCCTCTTTGTTCTCGTGGAGGGATCATCCAGCCATTCCAATTTCCAGAGAGGAGTGCTGACTTTGGCGAAAATCTTTGGGAACTTGAAGACACTTTATCAAAAGCTGCATCAAAGCATGAGTTATGAGTCTTTTGCCGATTTAAACAAGTTTTCCCAGGTATGCCACCCGCATAAAGTTAGTAGGATAGCGGGGAATGCACAATTTTTCCCAAGACTTCATTTGATAGAAACGTGTGGGTGAACTAACCTTTATGATTTTATGAATTCTGTGTTCAAAGTAGATGAAGCTAAGATGTATCAACTATCAAAGTGATGCTTGATATTTAATTGGGTGGGACTAATTCCGCGATCTTTTAGCGCTTTCTTTATGTTAACTAACCAAATTTCCCTTCAATTACAAGACTCCGTTCAATACTAATAATTATCATTATCTCTTTCTCTCATTGAAATTAATCTCCTAAAGAAATCACTAATAAAGTCTTAAACCTATTATATTTATATCAATTCAGTTCTAAACCCCTCAATTTGTCCAATTTAGTCTTAAACATTTTGATAATTTGTCAATTGAGTCCATTCTGGCTAATTTTAATAGAAAATTGCTGACATGGATAACAGTCGTCCTATATGACACGGTTGGCACTGTCATAAATAATTTTTGTAATTTTTCAAAGAACTTGATTGTTTTAATTTTCATTTTCTTTTTTTCTCTACTTTTTTTTCCCCGTTGTGCTAACAAGTGTCCCCAACGACCCTCCCTGGCTAAAAAAGCCCTGGGCAAGGCAGTTGCCTCACCCATAGCTGATGAGGCCACGAAGGCTCTCTCTCACACAGTCGGTGAGGATGAGATGGCCTTCTACCTTCGTGGCCAACCAAAGTTGCCAGTGACCCTTCATCAACACAATGAAAAAAAAATGAAGCAAAGAAAAGAGGGATAAGAAAAATTTTATAAAAAAATCAATTTAAAAAAAATATATATACCAAAATCATCTATGTCAACGCTAGTTATGCCGATTGTGCCATGTAGGACAACATTGGCACAACCGATATCCACGTCGGTAATTTCCAGCCAAAATTAACTGGAATGGCTCAATTGACAAATTATCAAAAGGTTTATGATTAAATTAGCCGTATTTAAAGGTTTATGACTGAATTAGCACGACTGTAATAGATTTAAGACTTTTTTTGGTAATTTTACTTATCTTTCCTTGACATAGCCTATCTAAAGAAAATATTGGGTGTTTTATACACCCAATATTTTCTAGCCTATCTATGCTAAATTTCAAAGCCAAAACACATCTTTACTTTTGAGACCATGAATTCATTGATTTGTTGAAGAAATAATGTTGCTAAATTTGAGTGGTTAGAAAGTCGTTAATTTGTTCTTTTGTCTAAACTTTTAAGTAATTTTGATGGGAATCAAAATCTAGCTAGTTACAGTTTCTTTGCATTTAAACTTTCGTTTATTCATAGAAAAAGCTCTGTAATCATGGTTTGTGAGCAATATTCTTCATTCATGATTGAACAATAACAACAAAAGTTTAGTCTTTATGGTCTAAAAAATTGGAAGGAACAAATGAGCTACATCCTGAATTTTGTTTTTGCTATATTGGCGGCATTGTCCTCTCAAAGTTTGGTGCAAGAAAGAGTAAAGCAACATATTTTTTCAATTAAACCAAGATAGATGTTGGGTTATCTTAGGCCTTTGTTACCACAAAAGCTAGTTCAAAGAGTGAGAATTTCCATCACACTTATAAATTAACAATTAGCCTCTTTCACAATCGATATAAGATAACATCAACAATCTTCTCCTCACACATTAGGTCCTAGGTCAAAGCAGTAACAACATGTATCTCTCGTGTGACTATTTGATCCAAACTTGTTGGTTACCTAGGTTTTGATATCAAATGTTAGGATTAAGCACACAAACACAACATACAAAAAGAGTATAGGTGAGAAAGAGAAATTGACAAGATTTATCTTGGTTTGCCCTTAACCAAAGGCTACATTCAGCAAAGAATTCCACTGGAATTAACTCATTCCACCTCTCTATTATAACTCTCAATTACAAGAAAATGATATTATATATACTCAATAGTTATTCATGTGCCTAAGCCCTAACTACTAATAAAATATGCACCCAAACCATAAAAGTCCTCTAGCGTTTAAAGGGCACTGCCCTCTAAGACTCCCGTCGGGGTGGCCCCTCAAACCCCTACCCACTCGCTGGGTTGTGTCTTATAGGGGTGTGCAAAGAAATTGGGAATTGCCCAGCCACCCAAACCTCCTAGAACTGGATCGGACCAATCAGGAACCGGTGGTTCTTAAGAGAACCGATCCAATTCCCAATTCCATGGGCGGATCCACCTAACCAGACCAGATCGATATTATGATAATATATTAAATTTTAATATTAAAAAATGAAAATTTGAAATCACTAAATCTGAAATTTAGGGCTCATTCTCGTTATTCTCTCTCGCATCTCTCTCAATTCTCCGTCTTTGTCTCTCTTACAATCACTCAAACTCTCTCTGTCCCATCTCCGTCTCTCAACTCATGGCCGTGCACGCATCTTGAATCACAGTCACAGTCACACCTCTCAACTCCAATTGCCTCATGACCGTGCCACAATTCATCGCCTCCCTCTCTTGACTCACTGTCGTGCCTTTGGCCATTCATTGCCTCCCTCCCTCACTCTCAATTGCTCACCTCCATTTGTGGTAAGTTTGAATCTCTAATCTTCAATCTACTCAATATATCCAGTAAGTTATTTGTTTGTTTGGTTGGTTTAGGTCAAAACCCTAAACCCCTAAATTTCTAAAAGCCTCTCTCTCTTTCTCCCAACGATGATGATTTCTCTACTAATTTCTTCCATTATTACTAGAGAAAACTACTAAGAAAGGTCTTGGAATTTGTGTTGTGGTGTGGGTTTTCTATGAAGATGATTGGGATTGGAAGATAAAGCTATTTTTCATATGTACTAATTCTAGTACATTACTTAGGAGCAACTAGTGCGTGCAAACCCTAATGTCTCCAACATGATCTTCAAGTAGCTGTGGTGGCTATGTTTCTTCAATCCTCTATTGGATATTGGCAGCTATACAACTGTATATGTGGGATTTGTAGTTCGCCCAACAGATGTTCGTGAAAACATCTCAAAGAATTGAAAAAAAAATGGAAATTTTACAATTTGTATAACGTGTGGTGGCTTGTGAGTGGTGGCATTGATCCTGAGATAGGCAATATTAATTGTCGGAAATGATGATGGGGTAGTTGAGAATGTGTTTTGAATGAAGTAGGCGTACATTACTCTATGTTGATGGATGTGACGATGTGATTATTGTGAATCAATAATTGTAACATCATGGGTCTTCATTGTACACATATTGTCCGCTTTGAACACTAAGTTCTCACGGTTTTGTTCTTCTCAAGTTAACCCATACTACCCAAAAAAAAAAACAGATGTGTACAATCAGAAGTCCCATTGCCTTATAAGGCAACCCAGAACTCCCTCCCTAGGTGATGTGAAACAAGAGACATACCCCTTCCCTACACACGTCCGAGGACCGAGGCACGGACACACTGACATCCCTCCTCCCCACGCACAAGCTGTCACACTCTCCACCCCTTAGGAGCACAGCATCCTCGCTGTAGCCTCACACGTGGTCAGGAGTCAGCTCTAATACCACTTGTAACACCCTGAGCACTGTACACATATTATCCACTTTGGATACTAAGTCCTCATAGTTTTATTCTTCTCAAGACAGTCCATACTACCCCAAGAAAACACTTGTGTACAATTAGAGGTCACATTGCCTTATAAGGCAGCCCATAACTCCCTCCCTAGATGATGTGAGACAAGAGACATGCCCCCTCCTTCCGCACGTCCGGGGACTGAGGCGTGGACGCACCACCATCCCTCCTCCCCACACACAATCGCTTGGTCTGTCACACTCTCTACCCCTTAGGAGCACAGCGTCCTCACTATGACCCCACACGCGGTCAAGAGTCGACTCTGATACCACTTGTAACATCCTAGGTCTCCACTATACACATATTGTCCGCTTTGGACACTAAGTCCTCACGGTTTTGTTCTTCTCAGGGCAACCCATACTACCCCAAGAAAACGCATGTGTACAATTAGAAGTCTCATCACCTTATAAGGCAACCCAGAACTCCCTCCCTAAGCGATGTGAGACAAGAGACATGCCCCCTCCCCGCGCACGTCCGAGGATCGAGGCGCGGACGCACAGCCATCCCTCCTCCCAGCGCACCACCGCTTGGGCCATCACAGTAATATTTTCTTGTGTTTGGATTATCGAATTGAAATGCATGCCCTCTACTTGATGGAATTCCTAAATGAGGCAAGCATGTGTTATGTTCAAACTAAAAACTTTTTAGTTGCGCAGACTTTATAGTAAAAAAAATGGCAATATTTGGTTAATGTTTGGTGAGACCGGTTTCCTAGATCCATCCGGGAATCAGACCGGACCAACGATCCGATTCCCGGGTGGATCCATGCAACTAACGAGCAATTCTTGGTTTCTATTTTTTGGAACCGATCCTTAATGAGTAGTTTTCGATTCTAGGGTAGGAACCGCCGACCCGGACCATGCACACCCCTAATGTCTTCCTATTGAGTATAAACCACACCACAGCAATAGAAAAGTAGCAACTCATTGATCATTAACCTTCCCAAAAATTTTGTTACTAAATATCATGGTTAACAAAGTTGAAGTGCAATTTGGTCAATTAGCATAAAAAAAATGTGTATTAGGCAAAAAGGATGTGCAAAATCAAACGTATCAAGTGAAGTCACTTGCTACAAATTATTAAAACAAATTATTAACATCAGTATTCCTTTTGTTGGGTGGATTTGTTTAGTCAATTGGACTCGAATTTGATATCATTGTTCATTATATCCCAGTCTCAAACAAGTTTCTAACCTGTCTTATACAACTTTGAAACAGTCGTAACAACATGATGAATCCAATAAGAAGCTTGGTAGGCGCATCCATGGGGCCAAAGTATGACGGGAAGAAGTTGCGATCCCTAGTTAATGGCTTGCTCGGAGATACCACTCTCAGTCAAACCTTGACCAACGTTGTCGTCCCGACTTTCGACATCAAGCATCTCCAACCGGTCATCTTCTCTACCCACGACGTAAGAACTCGAACTTGACAATATAACCCTGATTTCACTGACTCTAGATAGATATCGATTATTGTACTGTCGGCTTAATTTAAATTCACTTATGTCCCTTTTGAGTTTCTTATAATTGATGGGAGGGACAGGCAAGGGCAAATCCTCTAAAGGATGCGCGGTTGGCAGATGTTTGCATTGGCACCTCCGCAGCTCCCACATTCCTCCCGGCGCACTACTTCGAGACTAGAGACGAGAACGGGAAGGCCCATAGTTTTGATCTCATTGACGGTGGGGTCGCCGCAAATAATCCCGTAAGTGCAAAAATGGGAACGAAGTTTCGGGTATAATCTTATGATACAATGAAATTAAGAACCGCATCACACTGTTATTATTTCCTAAGCTTTTCTAAGATGCGCTAATTCAGCGTCTGACTATATGACAGGAAATCACGAGCAAAGTTTTTCCTTAATTATGTAGAAAAATTACAAAGTTTCGTTTGTTATAAAGCTTATTACCACCAGTTAATATCTCAGGACAAAAGAAGCAACAAAAGAGAGAAGTAACAACATGCAATCTTGTGTTTTGCAGACCCTAGTCGCTCTGAGCCACATTAAGAGAGAGAGCCTCTTGCATGACGGAGAGTTCAAGGACATAAATTTAAGAGAGACCGATCCAATACTAGTGCTATCACTCGGTACCGGTGTGGCCAAGCATGAAGAGAAGTACAGTGCGACCGAGGCCTCTAGATGGGGACTCATCAATTGGATTCTTCACAATGGTTTCACTCCATTACTTGATATCTTCAACGACGCAAGCTCCGATATGGTCGATATTCACTTGTCCACTCTCTTCCAATTCTTAAGTTGCAAGCACAATTACCTCCGGATTCAGGTATGAGATGGATTACAAACATCGTTTTTGGCTTCAAGATACACTGTCATTTTGGCGCTCTAAACTCGTGGTCTTATTTTGAAATGATTCCACGCGGGTTGCTTCGAAGCAGGACGACACCCTAATTGGAGAAGAGTCATCAGTTGATGTTGCAACCCCAAAGAATCTACAAAGGCTCATGGAAATAGGGCAGAAGCTATTGCAGAAACCAGTGTCGAGGGTAAAATTGGAGACCGGTAGGTTTGAAGAGATTGAAGGAGAAGGCACCAATGGAGACGCGCTCGATTGCTTTGCAACTCGGCTCTCCACAGAGAGAAAGAGGCGAAACGAGTAGGACTTCACACATTTGCCATGATTCGTGAAGATGCCGCTTAGATGAATTCGCGATATTGGTAGAATTTTTTTTCTTTTTTTGTCTCCTTCAATTATGAACTTTTGTAATTTCAATCGTGACGCAATTTAATTGAGTTCCAATACTTTAAGTTTATTATATTTTATTTTTTCCGAAATATGTCACTAGAGTAATGATAGAGACAAAATATGCAAATCCAAAATTATGCATGTTCAATGTACGAGAGATATAAAGTAAAAGTATACTTAGGCTCCGTTCGTTTCATAAAAAATGTAACATTTCTGGAAATTATTTTCTAGGAAAATAACAATATTTCTGGAAATTATTTTCCAGGAAATTATTTTCTAGGAAAATAACAATATTTTTCAGTGTTCAACTGAAAGTTTGAAACCTAAAATTGAAGTGGAATATATTTTCCATTGTTTAGTAAAGAAAATTGTTTCCTCCATGCATTCCTTTTCAATAAAAATTCTTTCCTAGTAGGTCAATGACCACAGCGACGACCAACTAAAGAAGAAGGAAAAGAAAAAGAAAAATAATTAAAAATAATTAAAATTTTGAATTTTAAAAAATCTAAAAATATAAAAATAATAGGAAAATGTGTTTGGTAAAAAAATAATGTTTGGTTTAGAGGTGAAAGAAAGAGGATGGAAATGTTTTCCGCTTCCTAAAAAGCGAATAACATTTTCCCCTATTATGGAAGATTTTTTTTATTGATGGAAAATGAACGCCAGAAAATACGGAAAAACATTTTCCTATAAGTTATTTTCCGCGAAACAAACAAGTGTTGAAACTGTGGATGTTTTTTGGGGCTTTTTAACTTTTATAGCCTAGAGTTGTACTGTTCATAAAATTTTATACACCCAAAAATGTTCAATTTGCATATTATAGTACATAAATTCATTCCAAAATTTGTAAAATTAAAGTATTATTTGTGTGGCGGAAAATTCAAATGTGACTTGTGTGGTTGGCTTTAAAACACAATAGAAGAAGTAATCATTCCTTCGTATGGTAAGTGGAATTTCATTAGGTCATACGAGGACTAAAATCCTTATCAAAGATGATAATCCGAATTAAAGTCGAAACAACGATTCCTTCCTGTCTCTACCAAACATGGAGCTCATGTAATGCACAGTCTGGTTGTTCACACACCGGATCTCTCGATAAATATATAAAGATAGATAAAGAGAGATGTGAAAATAATAGCCTTTATGTATCCCCCTCACCCCCTGAGAGAGACGAGTTTTCGTTAGGCAAGTCACAGACACCTCAACACACTGAATCAACATCATTTCGAAATGTTGGGTAAGAATTCCAAGCCTAAATGCCTATAATCGGAGAAATTCCTTAGTAAAGCTGTAATTTCAAACAGTGTTAAATTTTAAGTTGCTGGGTTGATTTTAGAGGTCGTTGATCTATGAACTCATTTTGTTAAAAGAAAAAACTTAAGGGTATCATGGAATCGTGAAAATCTATGAAAGTTGAATTGGGGTTACAGTTTAGTTGGGGTCAAATTTAAAAATTTGTTATGCACTGCTAGAATCAAATTCAAATTACTGCATTTGGCACCGGTTTTTGCCCATCTCCAGCCATCTTTTGGGTTGGAGGCAAACTCACTTTTTAAGTATGTCAAGTTAGCTTACCAATGGGCTTACTAATGACTCCAAACCCACTTGAAACGAGCGTCAATAGAGTCAAACGAACCATGTGCAAGCAGCATCAGTACAGTAGATAGCAGTGTTTGTTCTACTTTGGGCAAGCTTTTTTCATTGGCCCATCGGGGTCATTTTGTTATCAAATAAGCTTAGTTTAGTCGATTCTTTGTTAAGGTAGTCATCTACTCAATTTTGATATCCATTTCTTGCTTAATTGATAGAATTTGGAGTTTTCTCTCTTGAGGCAGCTTTCATTATTTGGTTTCACATTTTTAGGTGAATAGTGCTTATCTCTAGTATTATTTGTAAACTCATGTTTTAAAAATAATAGGAATTAGATATGTTATAAATTATCAATAAGCATCGCACAGTATGATATTAATTTTTTTTTTAAAAGGTGGTGTTTAGAACATATTTATTGTATAAAGTCGAATCACACATTTATCACCTCTTTGATTATTTGAAGGGCATTGAAGAGTATTTGTTGAAATAGATTTGGAGTTTTCTCTTTGTAAAATGGTTTAAGAAATGCTATATCAAATGTATTATTCTTGAGGGAGAAAATGCGAAAGTTTATCATTATTAATCTGTGAACTTAGTTATTTAAATGAATTTTTTAAATGATTTTGTCAGTGGTTGGAGAATTGTATTGACGGTTTCGTACTCTTATTGCTATTAGCAATCGAAGGGTTGTGAGTTTGCATGCCATCCTCCAGAGATATTTGGGCGGAGCCACCAACTAATATAGGTGGAGACCTAAATCGGGGGAAATCTTGGTAGGCAGGCTTTGTCACAAGGCATGCGCGGCCATAGTTTGATATTAAGAAATAAGTTAACGAATGTACTTCCTATTAATGTTTGCTTTGATATTGTTGATTATATGTATAAAGTTTCGTTGAAGTGGTATAACTCATCTTTAATCTTGTCCGAATGAGTATTTATGATATGTAAGATCTACATAGAAGAAATTTTTACTACTTCCTTTAATAGTGTGTTGAATGAGTTAGAAAAGGTCCCCCATTGAAAAATTGGTGTAGTGTGGAGCATTTCTACATAACTAATTGATTTAAATTTTTTCAGGGAAAGTGAGTTCAGCTAAATATATGGACAGACTCAGATTTGAGCTCCCTTAGGCGATCTCCTCTATTGAAGGTATCCAATTTCTAATACACTTCCAACGCAATGATTTGCTTGTGCTATTAGTCTCAATTCTTTAAAGTTTCTCTAGCTACACATGAATATCAAGTGAGCGATTTCAGCGGGTGAGTTTTGGGGGTTGGATTTTGGTACAAGTTAAAGATAGTTGTATATATATATCTGAAATAGCATTTGTTGGATTTGGTTTTGTTGGTGACTGCAGATGTATATATTTTTCTGGTGCACTTAGTACTCTAATCAACTAGCTTTCTGTTTTATCACGATATGGTAAGTAAATAAGAAAACACGACGGGACAGAAACAAGGACTCACGATCAAGTCTCTCAAGAGCAGAGCCAAACAGGAATCGCCAACATTATATAGGCGACTGAGAGAAGGTACAGTTCTAGAAGATCAAATTCTCCCGGTGCGGACAACTGTTTATCCACCATGTTTACGAATTCTTCTTGGCTGTATAGGACTTTAGAATCATACGACGAGTGCAAGGAAACAAAAGAATTCATCCTTCTAGTTGTTTTTTCATAAGTCACATAACTGGATAATCAAGTCTGATTTCAGAGAGAAATCTCACAAATAATGTTTGACTATGCAGCAAGTTGATGCAATGAATCTGTACAGGTACAAGAGACAAGCCTCACCATTAATTCCTCTTAAAAAATCTGCTCCTCTGTTTCAATTCATACAACATCCATATTGAAAGAAACTATTGTACATGAAAGCTATTATCTACAGACTCACTCACACTACATCAGCCGCATGATGAGGTGAAGAAATTACCTCAAGAAAGTGCAAGTTGTAAAGACCGACTTCAATAGCTGCAGCTGATGCCCCCATGCCTGTGTGTAGATACAAAATCTGCTCCTAAAATGTGTCAAGACTTCCAGTGCAAGCATTTATGACTTCAGGCGACAATGATTCTAGAACGAGACAAGGAAGCTACAAATAAAACTTTGAGCTGCATGTGAACTCCTTGCGTGTGCAGAGTCCATCTACATCAGAGCCTAATTAAGAGCAGAACCTGGCAGCTGTCCCCAAATAAATCATCTGGAAACTCGATTCTTTTTAGCGCCGCTTTTGAATGAGCAAGGACGATTAGAAGATGGACTGGGATAGTTCGTTGTTTGATCTGAATGAGGAGGAGACAAATTGGAAAGCACCTCAAGGGTAGAACGAGGAGAATAACGGGACACTAGTGTCAAGTCAGGAGTCTCAACATGAGATTGTCGGCCACCCTCACTGGTGAAAAAGAGTAATTAGAAAGTTTCAACCAACAGTATGCAACAACAGATGCACCACTTACAGATCTAAGTTTGAAAAATCAGGTAAGGGGTAAGGGAATGCGTGAAGGCTAACCTCTAGAGCTGTACCTGTCAATAACCGCCTTAAATGCTGTACTTTGTGCAGCTGTTGGCAAGATGGGCAGCTTGTCAACAGTATGCTTGACATGCTCTTGTGGACTATGAGATAAATCCTATAAAACCACACCAACTGGATATTGAGAACAATGGTCTATTATGGAGTTCTTATTACTTGTAAAGTTTTAGGAGTCAGCCAAAAAGTGGAACGTGCTGATTACCGTTGATTTTCTGCTTAGCGCTCGAGTATGAGGCGGGACATCTATCTGCTGTGAGCTTTTGAGGAAAGGATGTTCAAGTAGCTTGGCTGCTGAAGGCCTTTCAGCTGGATCCCTTCGAAAGCAGCATTGCAGGAAATCCTTTCCCTCAGATGATAATGTTTCAGGTATTGATGGGGAATTATTCATAGCTTTAAACATAGCTGCAGCCTGCAATTAGATACTTTGACTCAGGATAACCAAAAAGCTTATGAAGTAAATACTCACTGGAAACTGCATTACAAAGTGCACCAAACTATAACAAAATCCTCAACATAGTTTATTGACCCAGAACTAAGGTTAATAGCAATGTCTCAGTACCATCTTATATCCATGTAGGAACATACTAATGGTCTGGCTTTTTTCATATATAAGATGTGCAGTATTTAACACCATAAAAAGATCAGAACAAAAAAGGCAATAAAAAGCCGCTGTTGATCTTAGCCAAAAAGATAAGAAGAAATAGACAGACAACATAGTTGGAAACCCAACTTCTGCCATGGTAGTGAATTGCAAATGTATTAGTAAGTTTGGGCAAGAGCTTCATGTCTCGATACAAGTTTGGAACCAAACCTTAGTTATTAGTTAAAACATAGTGCAGAAGCACATAAACAGAATGCAACTGACTGAAAGATATTATTATTATTATTAGAAAGTGATTGCATTATGCCATTGACTTTTTCAGCTTAGACCTTTAGGTATCTCTAACTTTTTCACTTCATTCCACAATGTACAGAGCTTATTGGACCAAACAAAACAATGCTCTTACCCCCTCAAACTCACTCCAAGGGGGTTTGCCAGTTAGCATTTCGACAATAGTGCATCCCAAACTCCATATATCGACAGCACGAGCATGATCAGAGCCATTATCTTTCTGCATCACGGCCTGTATGAGCTGCAGAGAATGTAATTGTATCAGAGACACCAAGCTACAAGAAGGGAACACAAAAGTTCATGAAATAGGAACTACCTCTGGAGCCATCCAATATGGACTTCCCTTTAGAGAGAGATCAGCCTTTTGTCCAGTTAGCTAAGGGAAAGTAAGATACACATCAGTGAAGCCAAAGCTAGTTCGGTTACCCATGTAACATGGAGTGCCAATTCCTGACAGTAGCTACTTTAGTAATTAAAATTGAATGGCTTTCATCAGGATGGACAAAAATAACTCTTAACAATAACCCTAGTACCAATGTCCAACTCATGTCAACTCATTACTCGGACGGAGGACTACAGAGCAATCAACCCTTTGCAGGCCCACAAAACAAATCTGCACATGCTTCGCAAATTTTTTGCCAGTCACGCTTTGCACGTTCTTTATTTTTCTTTTCTTTTCTTTTTTAATTTTCGCCAGTCCATACTTCACATATTCAAAAGCAAGCAAAAAGATCAAACAATTGCATAAGTTCCACCATAAAAGGCACAATAATTTGCTTTAGTGATTGTTATTGTAATTTAATTTAGAATTTCTTTAGTAATTGGAGGAGCATAAAAATGAGATAAATAACCAAGCCAAGGTCAGCTTTACAAATATTTCATAGCTAACAATGACTTATTTGTTTTGAACATACTAACAGAATTATTCCGTTCAACCAACATGATGAACTCTTTTCTAGCTGAAATGAGAAAACGGGAAGAATATCATTCACAAACATTTGATCCATCTAAATATAAATATTTTCACATACATAACCTGCCACAAACTAATATCAGACGTAAGACAACAAGAGACCATGGGTGAAAAATAACATGCATATAGTTGTATCTTGTGTGGAAGAGCCGGAAGCTTACATGCTTAGCCATCCCAAAGTCAGCAAGTTTGACAATTCCAGATGCATCCACAAGTAAATTAGCCCCCTTGATGTCCCTACACAGGACAAAGAGTTTCTATAGGTCCCAAAAGACAGCAGAAAATCTAATCAATCCTTTTCCAATGTAATAGATGTGTTAGATATAAGAAGGCCAATAACAATGTCCAAGTGATCTCAATATGCTCAAACCCTTATCTAGTTACCTATGTACCGTCTTCTGACTATGTAAGTAAGCCAATCCGGACAGAATGTGCCGAGTAAAATTGCGGACAACTGATTCTGTTATGGCCCCACAATGATCTCGGACATATTTGTTGATGGAACCAGGATGAACATACTCAAGATATATATAAAACCGATCCTCAACCTGTATGTGAAGACATTGAATCTTATCCTAGTCAAATAATATTCACAGAAAACCATTTGAAGACTTGTCAATCCACATCTTAGTCAAATTAGCTTCTAATACGAAACCGCTAGGGATGCATGACATGCAGATAAGACTGAAAGATAGCTCACAATTTCACTGCCATAATACTGCACAATATTCTGATGCTTAAGTCGGCTGAGCACTTTAATTTCCTGCAACAGACATTTGATACAAGAGGATAATGTAAGATAAAACATTCTAAGAAAAACTAAAAACAGAATTGTCCTACTTGCATCCAGAGAAAAGGCAAATCCAGTCATCGTCATCCATAAAGAGACAAAAACATAACCTCGGTGGCTGATAAGTGGATTTCACAACATGACAACCAAACTGCACATAAAAGTACTGCTCCTGATAATGAATCACGATCAAGACTATTACCAACAAAAATTACCAGAGAACGTAAGTGTCCCAACTGGACATAAGCCTGCCTAGGTCTGATGTTTCAACCATTTTCATATTCAAGTATGCAAATGAAATATAGACTTGAATGAAAAGTTGACTCTTAAGAACCACCTGATACAACTCATGATCACATAATTTTTCTTCCGTTCAAAAGGCCGAAGAGCAAACAATTCTATCGCAAAAGAGAAAAATCTATGACTTTGTCGTTGGAGGAGAAGGGCTTGTGAAATTTGGTTTACAATGAGGTAAAACCAATCCCTTCATAGCAGATATTTAGATTTGACCACAGGAGTATAAATCCAGACCCTAGCGGATGGCAAAACTTACCTGCTCTAACTGCCTCATGCATTCAGCAGATTTTGGATCATCAGGCAATAATTCAACTTCTTTCATTGCACAGAGAGCCCCAGTTTCTCTGTCAGGCAAGAAAGTCTATCTCAGTTAACCATACTTGAGACAAACAAAAGAAAAACGAGTGGGACGTAAAAACTGCCAGAAGTAACATACCGATTGGTAGCAACATAAACACTCCCAAACGTGCCACGTCCAATTAGCCTTCCTTTTTGCCATTGACTTTTTAGTGGCAAGGACTCTATTTTTACAGTGACTTGAGCATTGTGAGGTGAATGGGAAGGCAAAGCTGCTCCAGGAGGACGAGGTAAAGGGTGGACACCAGCTGGAATATTACTTTCACGCCAAGCTGTAGAATTTTCAACCAATGACTTGTGATGCATTGGCGATGCTGATCCACACGAACTTTTAGAAGTTCGACGAGGAGTTTTTGTTTGAGGACTCGGAAGGGGCGAACCAATGTGCTCCAAGAATGATGGGGAAGGCGAACCAGTTGGCATCTCAGGTGAAGACCATATATTGTTTCCTCTCGCAGTTAAGTAATAGTATGGTAAAAGATCACCAACTGACGTTCTTTGCGGGCTAGGTGCAGGACTAGCAAAAGGGCTAGTGGGGACACTCCTAGCAGGCACATTGAGCCTGAAATTGTCTCCAGATCTTTCTACACCTCTTCTATTTAGACAAACTGCCATAGACAGCCCCACATCACCATTCTCCACAACCTCATTTCCATTCTGGTATGCAAGAGCGCTGTGGTAGAGCATGACAAGAGCAACAGTGACTAAGTAAAGTCCAAAGCAGGTAAGCAGCAATTCAGCCTTAATAATCTACAAATAATCAGAGATGTGCTTAAAAAGCTTGGGCAAGACACAGAAATGCACCGATGCAGGCATTTGTGAACAAATTTGCATATCATGCATGGGGACGCACATGAATTCACAGTACCAACAAAACAAGAACCCATTTTCTCATGGAAAAATAAAAATATTCAGCATAATCATGTTGTTCTCTCTCAAGTTGTGATTATTTGCCAAAAGCCAGTGCCTGGCAACGGAGACAACATCTTGAGACAATCTCCCTTTAAATTCTCTGACTTTTGCTGGCAGGGAAAGGATATTTCTGTGTTACATAAAATAATCACGATTCAATTGCCCAATTCATTTCTGATTTTGTATGAACCAATGGTTGCAAAGATGTTGGGAGAAGGTTAACTCCCGTCTTTTTTTTGGAATACCAGCATATATGATAGGTTGACTCATCTGCTTTGTTCAAGTCCACCAGAAACAGCATTTGGAAATGAGCTTGTCTGTTAACGCACTTCAATGTCATTGCAATTTTACAATTTCAAAAAGCCTCTTTTATCGGATTTTCTGTCACTCGATGATGCCAGAAAAAATGAGACTTATGATGACATCTATTACGACCACACAAGCTTTATTCAATTTATCTATTACTTGAAAAGTTACTGGGATTATTCACCCAGGGGAAAGGAAAAGCTTTTTGTATACTTGAAACGGAGTCACTATGATCAAGTCATCAGGAAAAATCGAGATAATTGCTCTTTAAATCTACCACGCCCGAGATGAGATCAACATGAAACCGCGACGATGATCGAACCCAGAAATCAAAACCACAATCCTGTCTAATCAACCTTGTACTCAAGCAGAATTGACCTGCTATGAAGCTGGAAACGAAAATCTGATTCGAGAAAGACAAGGTACCAACACACGACGAGCTAAAACATTGAAATCCACATTATACGCCAGAAATCCAATCCACATTGCACAGCGATTGTATTAAGAAATTCGTTACCAGCCAACGGAAGCGGCGGGCGCAGGTCCGTCGCCGCCCACATCGCCTTCTCTGTCTCTATTAACGCCGGCCTCCTCCGGCGACGGGAGCGGGCAATCTCCCGTCTGCGAGCCCGACCCCAAGAGCCGCTCGTTCCGGCGGAGCAGCAGCGCCAGCTCCGGCAGCGGGAGGGGATGGGCCGCGGCCACCACCACCGCCGCCGCCGGGGGCGAGCTCCCGTCGGGGGAAGGAGGGGGCAGCTGGAGCGCCCCGTCGATCTCCCGGTCGCTCAGGTACCGCAGGTTCATCTGGCGCGTCAGCCTCCGCCCGAACCGGACGCCGCCGGCGCTACCGGAGCCCCCGGAGCGGCCGCCGCGGCCGTCCTTCCTGCTGGGCGACGGGGAGGCTGATCCGGGGGAGGGCTGGCCAGCGGAGGAGGAGGAGGAGGAGCTGGAGAAGGAGATGTTCGGGAGCCAGCGCATAACGAGCCGATCATCGTGCGCGAAAGCCACGGTGAGGGATCAAAAGAAGGAATGCGCGGGCCTCGGGACGTGGAATCCGGGAAGCGCGGAGCGGAGGAGGAGGAAGAGAGGCATGGAGGAGGCGTCGGCGGCGGCGGCTTGCGGCGGTGGTGGTGGCGGAGGGGAGGGAGGAGGGGGAGGTCGGGGTCGGGGTCGGGGTCGTTTTGCGCGGACGTGAGAGGGGGACGCGGTTTGCAAACGACGTCAACCCAACGCTCTCTCTCTCTCTCTATCTCTAGATATCTCTTTCTTTCTTCTGCTTTTTCTTCTGGTCGGTGTCGGGGTCGTTTGGCTCGGGAAAAGGGAGAGGAGGAGCAGTTTCTCGTTTTATGGTTTAATTAGTTAATTAGTTAATTAAAGAAATATGAAGAATTGGGTTAGCTTGGATTTGGCCTTGCGGGGATTCTAGGACCACCGTGTCCGTACGTACTGCTTCTGCATGCAAAACCAGGGGGGGTTCAGGCACTCTGAATATGAAAAGGGGAATTATAATGTTTTTCTTTCTTTTTTTTTTTTTTTTTTCTTTTTTGAGGAGCACGGTCTCCGGTTCGAGTCCCGGTACGGAGAGATTAACCCGGTTCGGTTACCCATGTGGACGGCGGTGGGATGAGGAGACCGCCTTGACGCCGCGAAGGGTTAATTGAAATTGAGAATTTGAGCATCGAGCCGTATTGCATCCGTCGTTGTTTAGGGTGACTCGGCAAGTGTGATTTAACTGAGTTTCGGCTATTTTTATTTGAGAAATTTTTTTGCTCTAGATTATGTGTTCCCCTATTGTGAGGGCTGGCTTGAGGTAGTTTTGGCTAGTCCTTGTTATCGAAACTCAACGATTCTCGAGAAAGTGCATATTGATTTTTGGACTTGATTGGGGAAGCGGCTAAACGGCTCTTCATGCAGGAAACCTTCTAAACTAGAAGAATTTTCCAAGCTCTCGAGCTATGCAAGTCCCTAGCTTATCATGTGGTGTTTACGTCCGAGATTTTCAACTAAAATTAATCAAAATTGTTATATTGGCAAATTGGTAAAAAGTTAATAACTGAATTTACCAAATAAAGAAGTTTATGATTGAATTAACTGTTATATTATTGATTTAGGGCTTTTTGGATAATTATTTTTTAAAACTGTCATCTTGTGCATTAGGCATTTCAATTGCATGGATAGCTGGACTACCAACCATACCATAATATAATTTGTATCCAACACTTTCTTTACGTAAATTCTCTATGAACCCAATTTTGATTGCCCTTTTATTCCCCCATTGAGATTAGATTACTAAATTGAATAACAACAAGTCTAAGATTCTAATTTCATTCCATTGTCAAGAGACAAGCACAATCTCATCGACGAGACACATTATACTAATCAAATTCTTACTTTGTGTATAGATAATTTCCTATTTTGATTGCTTGCCCGGATTTATTTAAACTTGCGTCCTGCCCTATCTTTAAGATTAGATTAACCCATATAAAATGACGTATCTCCTCGCTTTTCTCGAGATGATTAGGAACAGTCGGTCGTCCATTTCGTCGAAATTTCATGCTCGGATTCTGCCCGGATTCGGATCTGCCGAGTCATGCGGTGTCGCAGCGTGCTGATGTCACCATCAATCTAGAACGTCTCCTCCCTCCTCGTCCAGCTGTTTTCTAGTGAAGTCAGATGTCATCTTCCATACAATTTCGCCTCTCCACTCATCATGTCTGTGGACATTTTTGCTCTTTCTTTTGACTTTTTCTTTTCCCCTTGGCTTGGAGTCCAATGGTAAAATGAGTTTACGAAGTCCGATGATCTTTGTCGATGGAGGAAGCGGCAGACGGTGCTGCCCGTCACGGCCGCAATCGAGAGGTGGAGGTTGCCCACCCGCCAAACATCGGCATGAACATGTCCAACGTACTGAAGGTATTGATAAAGGAAAGGTCTTAATGAAATAGATCGATTAAACGTGTGACTTATTTATGATTCATTTCTCGTAATGTAGTTTTCCCGACTCGTGCTCAATCTGACTTATATTGTTAAAATACTTTTATATTAAGCATAATCTAGAGAAACTTTTTTTTTTTATGATTTTATACTGTTAAAATACTTTTATTCAATACAAATTTAGTGGATAATTTTTTTCTTTTTCTTTCTTTCTTTTCTTTTTTTTCTTCTACGTATGTGACTAGGGAGAGTTAGTTAGTGACCCTCGACAGACTTCTTAGGGGGAAAAAAAGGAAAGAAAGAAAAATAAATAAATTATAAAAAAAAATTCAGAAAATATAAAAATAAAAAATTATGAAAAGAGGCATCTTAAATTGGTTGTGGACCCATTCACAACTCACTTACTTTGGCCTCGTTATTTTGTAGACTCATTATGCTGGCCTACGAAATTTGTTATGACCCATTTAAATATTTTTATGTTGTTAAAAGGGTTTTGGATGCATTTTGATAGGTTTATAATGAAATAATCTTCAAAAGTCGAAGGATTTGATTGTACAAAATGAAATTAAAAAACCATATTGATAACATAGAAGGAATTAAAGAAAAATTTTAAAATGCTGCCATGGCACTCCGTAAACTGCTTAGAGAAAAAGGCAAAATGTTCTTGTGAAAGATGTGCTCCGAAGGTGGCAAATTGAGTTCGAAACCATCTACTACCTCATGTACAAAGCCTGGTTAAAGTATAAAACTAGAACTTTTGCAAACCATGTGTGTTACAAAAGATAAAGTCTGAACATATATATGTACAGCTTGATGTTCTTTTTTTTTAGTCGGACAGCTTGATGTAGTTGGATTATACCCACTTTTAATCAAATTCAATCAAGATTCAAAGAGAGAGAGAGAGAGAGACTGATCAGCTCACGGATTTACTGAATATTTTCCTCTTTTTTTTTTTATCAACTTTCTAGTTATCTTTTTTGTTTGCTAAGATATTCATTCTTTTAATGGTCGATCTTATTTTTAATTTGTTCAGCTTTCTAGATATAAATATCGTTTTAAGCTACTAAAATTTTTCAGTTGGACCAAGATGATATGACATGGAGGCTGCTACCATAGTAGTCCCATGGTGGATGATGCAGAACAAGCATTGTTCAGATGCCAAACTAAGGCAAGACGAATTTGCTAAGAAAATGCCCTATAATGTTTTGAAAATGACATAGTAATCAAAAGCTACTAATTTGTCATTTTGAGTGTGTTGAATAGATAACTTCTATATATAAAAGCCATATATAGATAGTGCTTATAATAGGACGTCTAAAGCATGGAAAGTTTTTGGCTTTGTAGAAAAATAACAAGCTGTTGGACATGAGACGTGTCTAAGTCTTGAAGTATTTTTATAGAAAGACATGAAGTTGTGGAACAAAAATTCATTAAAGTTTGTTGTCTATTTGAGTGTGTGAACAGATAACTTCTATATATAAAAGTCATATATACATAGTGCTTATAATAGGAAGTCTAAAGCATGGAAAGGCTTTGGCTTTGCAGAATAATAACGAACTATTATTGGTCATGAGATGTGTTTGAGTCTGGAAGGATCTTTATAGAAAGACAATAAGTTGCGGAAAGAAAATTCATTAAAGTTTGGATTGACTAATAGAATGTGAATAGTCTGCAAAGCTTGACGATATTAATTTGTACGGTGGAACCTGTTTTGGTAAGTAGAAAAATGTCAGGCAAACTGCAAAAGCAAAGTCTCTTTTTGAAATGACCTTTAATGCTTCGTAGAAGAACATTGGCCACTTGACTAGATAAAGCTTTCGACGAATATTTTGAAGGTTGAAAGTATTTAGAGACATATTAAAGTGATTGGCAAACCACAAAGGCAAAGTGTCTTATCAAAAATGACCTTTAATGCTCCATAGAAGGACATTGGCTATTTGACTAAATAAAGCTTTCAACTAATATTTTGAAGGTTGAAAGTATTTTGAATGCTTTCGCTTTCCTTTATCCAAAATAGAATAATTTGTATTCTATTTTGTAATCTTTATAAAGGTTGTGAATATTTGTAATCTGAAAAAAAAAAAAAAAAAAGCCATATAGTATTGTGAGAGAAACTCAAGTTTGCAAAAGTGACTCTAAAAGTTTCGAGTATAAGTAATAGGTTTTGTACAAGCCGTAACATCTCATGGATTACATAATAGATTCCAACCTTGTTGAAGTTGTTCGAGTTGGAAGAGTAGAGTAGGCAAGCAAAAGGCCGAACCACTATAAATTTTATTCACATTTCTAGTATCCAATAAGCTCTTTTACTTTCTATTTGATAGAAGATTGTAATTCTGCACGATTGTACACGTTTCTAGTGCATCTTCTAGACGCTGTCCATTTCATATATTCACAAAAAGGAGGAGATGCACGATAATAAGAGGTTCCATTTATGAGGCAACGAAAAGAGCATTTCAAAATTATAACACCATCTTTCCATGGAAACTAAGCCCTTATAGCTCTAGTTTATGCGAAGGATCCTAATGACTAGTACTCTTAGGATATTAGCTCACCATACTTAATAAGAAATTATACTCGTTTTTCAGTGCCGGCCCACATAACATATGAAGAAGACAAGGTCCTGAAAGTGGCAAACTTTTTTCTGACTGCAGTACGTTAGATTGACAAATTCAGCATAATGCGTCGTCGTCAATTGCCGACCAAAGTTGTGCACAGCCACTATTTTTCAATATATGTATTGATTATATTCACATTCATGGTGGAAATCGTCAAAGGGCACCATGATTCCTTCTGGCGGGCCAAGTCACGAGACAAAAGTGCGCGTTTGGATTCTTCCTCCGTCCTAGATAATCGAATGGAGTATCTTCTAGAGTTTAATGTTATTTTATCATAAAGTTTAGATCAAAAGGAGAATTATCAATTGAGTTCGACCAGGTCTACCTTGCTTGTGTCATGGCTTGGCTCACCAAAGCTTATTGAAGCAGTAGAAATTATGTTTTTCTTTTTTGTTATTTATGAAGTTGCTATCGAAATTATGTTTTTTTAGACTCTTCGCAGTGTTCAAGAATCCAGACAAGGTGTGAAATTGTGCAGATTTTCTCGGACTGGGTCCTAAGAATCCTGTTCCCATTCCAAGGGAAAGGTCAAGGTCAACTGCAGGAAAAGGGAAATCCCCCAGGAAGCCTGTCTTGCAGAAGAAATGGAGGAGGGTTAAATTCTCTTGGCCTGAGCCCTTCCCGGTCTTGGTCCTGTGCGTATGTGGAGAGAGCTCATCTACCGGGGCTTACCGATTTCCAACACGAATCAACACGTTTGTATTTGATCACGTTGATAAATTATAGTGCTTTACGACTCGACGAGATTACAAAATCCAATTATGACACATGAACACAGATTATGGTATGTTTTTGAGGTCTAAGATATTCCTCCAAATTATCTATGATGACTCCACTCGACTAGGGATAGGCATGGGATAAGGCGGATTTTCCTCACAAGAAACGGGTGGCTTGAAAAATGGCATGGTACGGGTCCGGGATTTCGGCGGGGCGGACCAGGTGATAATAAGCCCTATCCACTCGGTGAAACTTTCACCAACGGCGGGTGGGGACACGACGGGGCACCATCACCCCCACCGAAGGCACCCGGCGCAGCTCAGGGTGCGAGCGGTGGTGCAGCGGATTTACTCGCCACTAGACAGGGACCGGGAACAAAGTGTCTTCTTCTTTTTATGACGAAAAAACATGCCCATTCTTTATCTTGACTAATCTTTGCGAATGTATACAAACTACCCCCATTGAAAAGGCTCTACATATCATATCTTAAAAGTCATAGACTTCCATTTTCAATTATTTTTTCTCAATGTAATCTAATATTGTAATAATATCACACCGGCGTAGAAGAAAATATATATCGTATGAGTAGACAATGAGGGTTCTGTTTTCTGACCATTAGCAAAAAGTGTGCACATAAGATGAAACAAATCTATCAAAGATACGATGAGAAAAGGTCAATAGAAATATAGAAGTTATAAAAGACTTGAGGGATAAGATATGAGTTAGTTGACCTAGTAAATTACTTTTTATCTCAATGTAATATAATATTGTAATAATATCACACCGGGGTAGAAGAAAATATATATCGTATGAGTAGACAATATGGGTTCTGTTTTCAAAAGTGTGCACATAAGATGAACCAAATCTATCAAAGATAGGATGAGAAAAGGTCAATAGAAATATAGAAGTTATAAAAGACTTGAGGGATAAGATATGAGTTAGTTGACCTAGTAAATTACTTTTTATCTCAACGTAATATAATATTGTAATAATAAATATCACACCGGGGTAGAAGAAAATATATACCGTATGAGTAGACAATATGGGTTCTGTTTTCTGACCATTAGCGAAAAGTGTGCACATAAGATGAACCAAATCTATCAAAGATGGGATGAGAAAAGGTCAATAGAAATATAGAAGTTATAAAAGACTTGAGGGATAATATACGAGTTAGTTGACCTAGTAAATTACTTTTTATCCCCTCTTTAAAAAAATCATATTGTCGTCATTTGTCTCATAGCAGGCATAAGCTTATTGCTTTTTCTCTTTCCTTTTTAGAACCATTTAACAGTAAAAAAAAATAAAATTGGGAGTACATTATCGTATGGAGAGATATACCATATCTTAGAACATGCACACTTGATTCTGTAGTTTTTGCACCGCATGTACGGATCATTATAGCATATATAGATTCAATTTTTCATTGGGATTTTTTATTTTTGTGTCAAATATATGAAATAGTCACACCATTCGTACATTAAGAAAAGCTTATACCGGTTTATTATAGCATATATAGAGCCAGTCAACTAGGGCACACAGTTAATTGGTACAACTCAAACATGAACCGAGGCTTTCGTCCCCTCATGTCTTGAGTGGATGGACAAGCTTGTACTATTCGGTCACCCTCTCATAAAGACGAAACGATTAATTGTTTATACATGCATTTTGATTTGGCGATTGCCACATGACATGACGTAAAACGACCGTAAATAAAAGCGGTAATGGAATCATCTAAAATGCATTCTGAAGGAGTCGTCACACGAGCTTGGATAGGGCAAAATGCCAAAGCGAGAAAAAGACGAAAATGAAGAAAAAAGGAACTGTTGAAGAGGTCAAATCTTTGCAGTATCCATGAAGTTGGACCGAAGGAAGTTTCTCAGTTTCTGAGAAACACATGTTGCACCATCACAGGGGTCAAGACCGGCTCATCAAAGCAATTTCGTTAGTCAGCCGGATGTTCTTTTCGGATTTTGTTCAAGAAATCATAGTCACGCCAAATACACATGATGTCATCTCCTGGTGAATGCTTGACGCGATCACCATCTATTGTAAGCATCCAACGACAATTGACAAGTTAAAGCTTTATCTTCTTAGCAAAGACTACAAGACAAATACAATAAGTCTCTCTGGCTCTGGAAATGTCAAACTGGTGAAACTACCTCGAAGTCTCGTGGATCCCGACGTAGTAGCCCAATAGAGACCGAGTTATTCGAAAATGCCTCACCTTTAGATGACAATTAGCCCATGGTCAATGCAAGACCAAGGGCATCTCTATCCGCTGTGCTCTTGACTTCCTCAAACGTGCACGATGGGGTGTGGAGCTTCTTCGTGCCTACACCACTGCAGGTTCCGCACTCTCCGATTTTGTAGACATGACCTTACATATCGGGATGGCATCGTTCTTGCTCAAAAGCTCCATGGACGGATGAAATTCGACATCATGCATGAAAATTCTATCTCCAATGTCTAGATTGCTGACATCTACCTCAATCTTTGAAGGAATGTGCTCTGCTGGGCAAGTAAACTTTAGACTGGTTCTTATTGCGTTCAGATAGCCCCCTGTTTTGCAGCAAATGGGTATAAAAAATTCAAGAACATAAGCAACCAATATGACAGAATGTAACAACAAATAGACAATCACCAAATTAAGAATTTTTGAGTGCCTAAACATGATTTCCAGGAAGAACATCCCAAACTGACATTACCAAATCCTTAGAAACAAGGAAATAGGCCAAAATTCTAGAAAAACTCAACTTTCCAAATTAAAGATCCCCCAAAAAACCAAGTAATAAAGGCTTGCAACTACACATTCATTAAAGTCACCTATAATCAAGACTTAGCCTCACAAAATGAATTAAACTAATGAGGTGGGTCCATCATCACCCTCTATTGCAATACAACCATCTAGAGAAAATTGTGCAAATAGACAAAATACAAAAGATAGTAGTGAAACAGCCCCATTTTCCATTCCCCTTCTTAAGCCACGAGAGAAGATACTGGAACATATGCTCTAGCTATCCCCCAGTTTCCAAAAAGCACGAATACCCCCACCCATCTTTTGTCTTTTCCTCCAAAATGAAAAGAAAAAAAAAGAAAAGAAAAAACACTACCTACTAAAACCGACATTCCTACATAGCAAGGTATTAAAACAACCTTCACAAAGAGCAACCTACACCATAATTCAGTTACCCTAAGGAATGCTGCTTTAGTGAAGTTCACTGCACAAATAGAGTCCCACCATTTGCGAAGAAATGCAACATCATGTCCAACTGCTCGCTAGATCAAGAACCAATTTCTTTACAGGCCAGTTCAATACCAAGTTTCTCCCATCAACAATGAAAACATATGCTGTTGCACTTCATATATGTAATTGACTCTGGGAAATTCAACTTTTCCAACCAATACAACTCAGCCTAAACTCTTTAAATATTACCTTGGAAAGCAGCATTTACAATACAGGAATAAGAAATAAAACTACAGATCCTATAAGTTCAAAATTATTGAATAGCAAGAATTGCATTCATCGAGAAATTTCTACTCTGGCCTCAAACTTAATACAACCACAAAGTTATATGATCCTTACCTTTCTTCAGACCAGGACAAACTTCCTCTCCTTTGAAAGCAACGGGCACATCAACCTTCAACTTCGATCCCTCATCGGCCCAAACAAGCACCAAATTCAATATCTTGCCTGTTTCCTCATCCCTATGAACCTACAAAACCAATAGGAGATGCATCAGCACTCAACCAAACACCAATTTCAATGACATTCTCAACTTAACAGTCACCGCCATTTATCTCCATTGCTTATTAAAGGGTTCTACAAGTCCTAATAGAAGCATCCACACAGTGCCTTGCCGAACTGAATTGGCTTGCATCTGGGTCTACATAATTAGATGAACGGCCAATGTAAACTTCAGACTCATTTATATTTCATGTTCGCCCATAGAAATACGACTGACTGGCTTTTAGTTTGCTCATAACAATGCTCAAGTCGTAGCAATGTTTGGTTCCTCCAAACAATAAATGCTCGTAGACAATCACGTCTACTAACTTGATTTTAGCTCCAACACAATGTGTTTTTTTCTCCTTCTGTATCGTTAGAATTCAAGCCTTTTGCCTGTAACTACTCCAGCTAACTGGGATCAAACTATACACATTGACAGACTTGTTCTGATATGGCGTATAAAACAATAATATTCATCAGCCACTAGCTCTTCAAACACTATCTAACAACTATGCTCGCGACGCAGAAGAAGAAAGCACAAGTAAGCAAAAACCCATGTCTTCTTTCCTTATTCTCCGTAAACAATTGCACCCAGTGGCATCAAAATGCAAACTTTTTCGCGACTGGTTCTGCAATTGCAAATTACTCTGAGGAACAACCGGAGCCCACGAAATATCCAATCAGGGTCAGGGCGAACGATCCTCACCTTGACCGGGAGGACTTTCCCGGATTCGAGCAGGGTGGACGATCCGGACCCGGCCCGAATCTGGAGCCCGAAGGTCGTCGAGCAGAAGAAGGGGAGCCGCACGGAACTGAGGATGGACTTGATCTGCCTCCTCTCCGTCGTCAGCAGGTACTTCCTCGAAGGAGACCTCGCGCCGGGATCCTTCTCGAGGAGGCCCTGGGCGAAGACTACGGTGGGGATGCGTCCCTGAGCTCGGTCCCTGCTCGCGACCCGGCTCCCGCTGCACTCTCGAGGGATGGCCTGGATGGTGTGGTACGAAGAGCTCGGCGGCGGCCGGACGGGCGGCGGAGGGGAGCTCAGAGCCGCCGTCTTGAGGCCGCCGGCGGCGGCGGCGCGCCACCACCTGGCCATGCTAGAGGTCTGTGCGTGATTTTCGCGGATGTGATTTTGGGAGTGTTGTCGAGGGTTTTGGTGCCGCGGGGGTTTAGGAAATGGGCCTTCGAAGCTTCAGGGCTAGTCTGGCAAAATTACAATATGGTCCTCCTGTGTATTGTAGATACTATCTAGTTTTGGGCCTCGTATTTTATTTTAGGGTTAATACCTAAAAAACCACAAACTAGTACACACGTGATAAATTTATTGCAAACTATTTTTTTTATTATAAAAAATCCCAAATCAGTACACTTGTAACAAATTTACCCGACTGACCATAAAAAACCGTAAACTAATATATTTATGATAAATTTACCTCAAATTAATTTTTTTGACCACTAACAATCTCAAACTAGTATATTTATAACAAATATACCCATGTTAAATTGGATTAATACCACAAAAAATCATAAAAATTGTAAACTGTGACAAATGGAAAATAAAATCCCAAATTGTTATACTAGTCAACTGTCACGTGTCATTTAATTTAATAATTTAATAGTAAAATTTAACGGAAACTAACATAAGGTAAATTTGTCACAAGTATATCAGTTTAGAGTAAATTTATCAAATGTATATCAATTTAAGGTTTTTGGCGGTCAAAAAATTAGTTTTTGATAAATTTGTCGCAGGTGTACCAGTTTGAGATTTTTAAAGACATTAACCCTTTATTTTATAAAAAAAATTTACCCATAAATCAATCTCCCTATGATTTCAAAGCAAATTCCTCAATAAATTCTTCACTTATTATTCTCTTTTGATGGTCTTATATTTTTTTTCTTAGAAATAATGTGACAAAACATCACAATGTACACATTCATCCCTCAATTTTTAACTTATTCAATATGGTTTCTAATGTTTAATTCGATGTGTAATGTCATCCCCAAATTTTTAATTAATTTAATATCATCCCTAAGTAAATATTCAATTTAATTCCTAAAATATACATTAAAAAAATTCAAATATTATCCAATGTAATTTCTAAACTTTATCATTGTTGCAAACTTGCGAAGATTTGTGATGATTGATCTACGATAAGAACTTGAGTTATTATCAATATACAAAATTCAAGCATTCAAGTCCTACTACAGCAAACATGATAAGTTTCGGTGAATATGCTTTGATAGCGATTAAGAATCCTGGCAACCAATCGACACCTTTGTCACGAATTAACCCTCTTTCTCCCACTACTAGATTTTGTTGAGAGGCACCGTTAGTGTCGAGTTTCACCATCTTCGCCAGAGGCTTACCAATGAACTTCACCATCTTCTCCATTGAGGTTTAACGACGACCGCGTATTTCTTGGGTCGATGCTGAGAATCCCCAATCCCATAATGCAATTGGACAATCCCATAAGGCCACTACATATGAATGACAGATTGTACCTCGCCAAGGTAATTCAATAATGACTGTCACATTAGTTTCCAATCATAACTCATATCATGGTACTTAAATTTCTCAACAACAAAAAGAAATACTAAGAGATCGATGGTTCTCTACAATCTAGTAGTACAATAAATCTAGTTTAAGAAATGGAAGATTTTGTTGAAGACTTATTTGATTAAACTACCAGCTTCACATCCAATTTTCTATCATGTATTTCACAATCGTCTCATGCAATGAGGGATATAAACGGCTAACTAAATCAAGATATCGAACAATATATTTCTAGTGACACTGACTATAACAGTGGAACCAAGCTATCAAGTCGATCAATGCCACAGTGATCCGATATAAGATCAAATTGACGGACACAATGCCTAATATAGACACGCAATATGGAGTGAAACAGTTCATGCAATGTCTGAACTTCCCCATCACTTCAGCAAGATAAAATTATCAAAGTCAAACCATCATTTCCAAGGGATATGGAGTATAACATTACATTCAATCTGAATCCGATGACCCTTCACTGTGAGGCTTCAGTTCGTTAATCATTTTGGACAGAACTTCCCCAAAATCTTCCAACTCATCCTTTCCAAAACCCCAGCTCCGAACTAACTCAGCCCCAGGAGCTCCTCTGTCAACTCCATACCTACGGAGATATCCAAGCCTATTTTCCAGGTATGGAAGGATCGCGCTGCTGGAACGGAGTCTAACTGCCATAGGGATCGAATGAACATCAAGTGAACCTTTCAATAGCGGACTTGCTGTTGGGTTCTCCAAGAGCTCACCGCGCTGGCCCACAACATTCTTAAAGATGGATGGAAATGGCAAGGGAATTGGAAGAGGAGAATGAGCCACTGATAAGTGGCAGAATTTTGGCCTTGTCGAGGTATGCTCATATGCGGCATGTATCGTGTCCTTCACTTCAGAAGCTGATGCAGGATGACCACCTGTAGTAGAATGTAACATCTATGTTTGAGACCAACGACAAATAAGGTAATTTATAATTGTAAAAAGGTATAAGTATACATGTTACTCATTCACAGCTCAATAAGGTTGTTTCACAAGACAGTTGCACAGAGTAAACAAATTAGTAAAGCTGATCAATGGAGCAATTGATTTGGGTAGCAATAGTGGATTTAACAGTCTTGCTGCAAGAGATGTGGTGAACTAAGATTGGCAAGGTACAAATGGTGTACAATAAGAGTAGAGGCTGGACTTTGGAGTTGAGAAGTTGTAATCCACAAATAAAAGGAATGTAAGGGAGCAGCAAGTTTTTCTCTGCTATCTATCTGCAGCAACCAGTGAACGACACTTAATTCATCATCCTTCTGGTCTATGACTCAGAAGGCATTTAAATGAATGTGCGAGGATTTGAAGTAGAAAATGTCCATAAAATAGCTTTCCATACACTTCAAATGTGAATATGTGCCTTGAAGAACTCAACACTCCCTAAGCATTATACTTGGAGCTTGATGCATCACCCATTTACCACAGCAGAAACTACTGTTAGACTAAGAAGTGAACTCCGTTGACTCTTTGAGAATGAGAAAAACATGAACTATTAAGCCCTCTAACTAAAATGGAAAGTTTGACAGTTCTCTTCAATATATCCTACTCCCTTGGAGGTAATATATCCCTAACATCTGTAAATTCAAAATCACTATTCATCCATCTAGTCTGCTCCATTTTCAGAAAAAAAATTCTAACATTTTCTTACCAAAGCATCCAATAATTCCTGAACCGTTCTCTACCATATATTGAATTCATTGGCTCAAAAAGTGGGAAAAAATTATAATTGTAGGAGGATCTGTTTTGGACTAAGATCCCAGGCTTTCGACCCCAAATATTTATTGCCCTGATGACAAGCTGTCTAAATACCAACTAAACTAATGAATGAGAGCTTAAGAGCCCATTGGCAGTGCAGCTATCAGAAGCACAGGACAACATCGGTAATCTTCCTCTGGTGTCGAGAGAAACATTGCCAACAAATACAAAATGACATGCCACCAACCATGAATTTCAACAGTACCTGGCCCAAGAACTCCATGAATGGTCATAGTTTCAACAGCCTGCAAGTCTTCCACATCCTCTGTTATCTCAGGCGTCACTGGATGCAAGTTGTTGAGCAATCTTTCTCCAGACTCTTTCCCTGTAATTCACAATCTGATAAGTTACCGAAATCAAAGATCAGTAAGTCAGCCCAGTGGGACATTGCTATTAAGATGTGTACCGGTCAAAGAAGGTGCAGGCATTGCCATGTCCAGAATAGCCACCTTATTTCTTCTAGACTGTCCCGATAGTATTCGTACAACATCACCAACATCCACAGCACCAGACACATAATGCAGATCGGCAGTGGGCGCAAGAGATCCCATCCTAAAAGGCAAACTAATAGAGTGTAGAGCAGCAGCATAAACAGCACTACAGTGGTAAGGTCTCTCATCCTCGATGCAAAAGAAAGAGGATGCTCTACCTTCAAATTAACAAAAATAGAAGATTAGTCAATTATAGTTTGGCATACAGACCATTTCCATATGTGCATTTGCAGTTGTCTCATATAGAGAGGGACCGGGGTAGAAAAGCAATCTAGTATATAAATATTGTCATCCCGACATGGAGACAAGACCAGGGAAATGGCAGATGATTACTTGGACTAACAACCAACAAGCATGTAAATAGCAACAGAAATCGAGTGCTATCATAAGCAGTTTTCATTTTAGAAAGTGTTATCAATCAATATGATTTTTGTTCGGAATGTTAAAGGGTAAAAATGGGAAGTTAAAAAGACAATTACAAGTATACATTGCAAATAGGCTCCCATCATTACTCCAAATGCCTATAACAGATAGACATAAGTTGAGTTTTTCATTTTTGGATCAGACAGACAAGACATAGGCTTACTTGTACTTAAGGAAGGTAAACCAACTGGCACAACAAGATTACAGTAAGATGCGAGCCGTGAAAATGAAACTGCATCATGCAGACTCCTCAAGATGGTTTGCTTCCGCTTTCCAAGGTTTACATAAGACTCAGGAGCCCGAAGTGCATAGAGCAAAACTGGTGTGTTAGAATATTCATCAGCAATGTTCTCCAGTAATTCTGAAGCAACAGCTGAGAAACCGCCAGAATCATCAACCATAAATTGGAAACCCTGTCCAAATCACCAGGAAATATTATCGAATGATACATACAAAGGACATAAATAGCTCTAATCAACTATACATCGATTAGTTATTGAATGATATGTACAAGGGAAATTTCAAAAACAGCTCCAAGCAACTATGCATTGACTTGCAAAGAGAGTTTAAAGAATCACTGCACAAGAATTCGGTAGAACATGATGAAATTTACTCAAGCAGAGTCCCCGCAAGAAAGTAATGGAACTCAACCAGTCATATAATCAAGTCTATCTTCAACAAAAGATGCTATAAGAGTGAAAAAAAAAAGTACTCTTTCCTAATTATAAGGTACATAAATGACAATACAGTGCAGGTAAAAGATGCTTACCTTGTAATTAAAAAAAAAAAAAAATACAGTGCACATAAATGAAGCAACATATTTCTAAAGATGAAACTAAAAGATTCATTCCAAGACTATAAGCTTTTGGTAGGTAATAAAGGAAGAGATTGAAATAAGAAATTTAATTACACAAGAAATGTACAGGGAAAGAAAGGAGAAAAGAAAAGGAAAAAAACAAAGGAAAACATCAAAACACTATTTTTCTTTCTTTTTTTTTTTTTTTTTTTTTTTGGCCACAACATAAAAGGACCATTCAAAGACTTTAAGCTGTATCCTATGCAATTGCATCTTTTTTCCAAGCGGTTAAAATGGCAGGATTCACATCTTGTACCTGAACACGGTCACACTCTTCTACAAAAACACGAAGCCTCTCACTTATTTCTTCCCCCTGCAAACCATGAGATAAGGCATCCCTTCCAATTCCATAATTGTCAAATTCCCGAGCATCCATCCACAATCCACTTAATTCATACAAGCTCTGAGGATGATAGTGGACTTTTGAGAAGTCTGTCCAGAATTTAACACCCTTTCCCAAGCTTTCAACTATATCCTTATCCTGATATTCTCCTTGAGGTCCACTCTTATCCACAGTTCTATCCTGCTCTTCAGACAGACTTTGCAAGAACAAATTCTTCTCATGACGTTCAGCCGTATGAGTGGATACACCAGCAGTCCTACATATCAGTCTTCATATACTCAATTTGATCAAAAAGCAGATTAGACTAAAGATATATGTCATCTGCATCTTTACAGTGAAGTACTTTGAAAAAGCACAGGACATCATGTAAACATGAGAAGTTGATAAAAGAAAAAAGGGAGAAACATGGCTTGCAATCAGAAAGCCTCATCAATTAGCTAGAAGGTCATCATCAGCAGGGGAGAATCTTAATTGTTGGATTGGATGGAACAGAGAACGTGTACTTAAGTACGACTAAAAAGAGACTACAAATAATATAGATAAAATGCCACGGAAAAAAATCAAGATATCAAACTTTCCACGCCTATAAGTAAGCCAATTCAAGGTAGGAGAACGAGCCACAGAAAAATAATCAAAAGATAAAAAGAAGAGAAAAATCTCTAAAAGATGTTGACAAGACTAGAACTCTTCTTTCCATGTGGCATGGAGCGCCAGATTCCTGTCACAGCAAGTTCTGCAAATAATGGTCTCTGTTTGCCAAAAGATATCACATCACTCCACAAACTTAAGTAAATAAATCTCCTGTATCAAAGTATCAATATAGTTAAAGCTGTAGAATATACTCATTCAGACAGAGTAACCCAAGATAACGATGAAACTAGCATAAGCCTTAAAAAATGCAAATAAAAGTACAAATCACTCTAAAAGACAATCAAGGCATTAATTGCGTATAGCACAATGAACATCACAAACTTGAAGATTTGATTCTTTTTGCCATAGCTTGTATTTAGCTATAATCTACAAAAATATCTTATACAACAGTAATTACATAGTGGATGCAGAATCCTCCACTTCCACTAATAATGTCCACACATGGATCATGAAATGCATATGACAAGCAGGGTAATTGAAGATGATTAAGAAACTTTATCCTTTCCATAATTATACCAAATTTTAGCAAAGATGACAATATCCTGCTCATGATTATCCAGATCGACAAGAACTACTCGGTGCTTGAGCTGCTAAAGCCAAAAAATTAGTGCCAGCATTCTCACCATGTAGTGATATCTGATGGAATTGTCGGTTCATGGTTGTATAATGTACCATGTGAACTCATAGATCCAAGAGATCCTGCACGTCAATATCCCAGCCCAGCGGAATTAGAATAATGGCATAGAACTTAGAAATTTCTTGCAAGACCACAATGATAGATAGCAAATCTCTTATCCAACATTTATTAGGAACAGCTTTGATTGAGCAGTTAAGGAGCAAAAGAGAATTGCGTAGACATGGAGAGTATATAATTACTAACTTCAAAAGTTCTTTGTAAATTTTATTCATTAACCACTGCATGCAGGATGCACATTTTTCCCTTCCCTTCTTGTCACTCAGAATGGCATCATTTCACTTTGCTGATAAGGCTCCTACTAAATTTCTTATATCAGTTTTTTCACATCCGACTAGTGATATCATATCATTATCATCCCACATTTTGAAGTCAATTGAGACTAAAATGATAAGAAATCAAGTACCTTGAAAGTCTATGGAAACAAGACGAGGAGTGTAAGTCAAAATTCCCTGCAAATGTTCAATGAACAAAATTTTGAGAACATCAATTCTGAAATATCAGAAGGATTTAAGATAATTAATGGGGGAAAATTCTTGAAGAGATGCAATCTAACTCAACTTTAACATGAGATGGAACTGACATAGCAAACTACTCGCAAGGAAAAAATCCCACTGTCTTAGAATGTCATTAGTCAGTCATGGAACCACTTGCAACAATATGGTTACTAAGGTTTGTCTGGAGAAGCATCTACCTTTTGCTTTTGCTTTTTCAAAATCATGTGGCTCACGCATTTTCTTAATCTTAAGCAACTGAAACTGTCATAACATACAAATGTTGACACATAGATTCACATATAATTTTTTCATGATCCTCTACAATTTGAATAATATTTTAATTTTCAGTAGGAAAGAGAGAGTGGATTTTTCCTTTATTTCCATCAAAAGAAACATACCCAAATTTTAATGTTAGATTGTGCCACTTATAGATATGAACACACAAAATTTTTGAAATTAGCAGATGATCTCCACAAAGAAATAGCATACATTGATCTTGACACAAAACAAGAACATCTGCACACTTATTAAGGGTATATCAAATCATCGTCCTCAACAAATACACTAATCAATGCTAAAACAAAAATGACATAAAGTACAACTGTGCAAACTAAACCATCCTCCCACTTGTTTATTATGAACCACCAAGCAAATGTTAAAGTAGCTTCACAGCAGAAGTCAAGCAAACAAATTTCACCTGTTGTGTCTCACCAGTGCGATAGAGAACATCCATATCCAAGTGCTGCTTCTTAAAGACAGAGTCAGCATAGGGATCCTCAGCCAGTCCTAGTAATTCATCCTTCAGCATCGAACATGAAAGTTATCAGAACATACCAGGAGTGAAGTGAAGCACTTCCCATCAAATAAAGAGACATTTGGCCTAATTCATAATTTATGCTTTGCCCAAGTTACAAATGTGTCCAACACTACTTCATGCAATCAACAGGAAATGAAATCATCCATGAAGAGCCGGTATTCTTTAAGAACTAAAAGCAAACACCTAGCTTGACAATCCAATTAGGCACAGTACACACGACCGTGATCCATTGAAACTTCTAAAGGTGGAAACAGTAATGGGACATCGAGGATGGATTTAAGCAAAGGGTTTATCAAGTGACGTCGCAATACTCAAACTTCCACAAGCAGTTTGAAATGTCACTTTGCGAATCAATCATGCAATTTGATCTCATTTTAGCTGGTCCTAGGCAGCAGGAAACGGTTAGCAACTATTCCGAGTAGGCAGAACATCAGCAACGCATCAAATTTCAGCAGCAGAGCTCATCTTAACTAACATGTCAGATCATTGCCCAACGGAAAACAAAGGGTTCCCATTCCCAGCACACTTTGCGGACGTACTTTTGCGAACCCAACGCGGCACTCCAAAATTACGTCTCGGCAGCATCGCCAGAAGCAGAGATTGCACAAGACAAATTACCCACGAGTACTCTTAAACTAACCGGCGAACGAAGTATCGTGACCAAAACAGATGTACCATCAAACCCAAGACCGGAAAGAAAATGAAATGATTAAAAAAAGAAAGAAAAAACAGAAAAAAATTGAAGGAGAAGAAGAAGCACCTGGAAGTTCCAGAAGTGAGAGCCGACGAAATTAGCAAAACCTCCGACCTGCACCGTGACGATTTCCTTCATTGCTGCGTGACGATGGGAGTTTCCTCAGATGGGCGCAGACAAAAAAGCGAACTTTTTTTGTGGGTTTGAGCTTCTTCTTGTTCTTCTTATTCTTCTTCTGTGATCTTTCGGGGTTTAAGCCGAGCGGGGACTGTCGAGCGGGTCGTTTCTCGGCATGCCCGAATGCGCGAAGAAGGCACAAGCACCTGGAGAAGGGACTGTGAAAGGCAGCCGAAAATACAGTTTTAGCCCTCTGTGAAAGTGGAAAATACAGAAATGGTCACTCAAATTCGATAATCGATTTTCAGGCCAATTAGGCTGCGTTTGTTAACCATTATATTCCCAACAATAATTTTTGTTCAAAAATAATTCATTTTTATTATATTCATGAGAATAATTTATGAGCATATGAAGCGATTGGTAATTACCAAAAATTTCTATTTTCGAAATATAAATGCGTTTGTTAAAATCTTAAAATTTTTAATCCAAATCATTTTCTTTTAATATTTTGGTAATTTTATTATTTTTCTTTTTTATTTTCTATTTCCCTTTTCATCTTCTCCTTCCTTTGGTCAATGAAAGCCGATGACCTTGTTGGAGCATCATCGATAAGGCTAACAACTTGAGCCTCACCTTAGCTTGGCATCGCCTAATCTGGCGAGGCTAGCTCGCTCAACCATCGGTAAGGCTCAAGGTCGAGCCTTGCTTTGGCTCCTCGCCGTGGCTTGGTGTCGCCAACCTAAAGGAAGAAAAAGAAGAAGAAAAGGAAAGAGAAAAAAAAAAAAAAAGAGAAAAGAAAAAAAGTTATGCTTAATTCTGAAATTGTTCTTGGTAACAAATAAGTAATTGTTTTTGTACCTTTTAATTATGTTCCAAATCTATTTATGGAAACAAAATAATAGAATTAATTATTATTTAACCCATTAGCAAACAAGCCCTTATCATGATAAACCCACAAATTTCGCACTTATTGTTGAAAAAACAAAATGAAAACGTTAGGGTTTAAAATTTTGTATGAGATATGGCCAGAATTACAAATGGAAACCATTAAAATTATACTGCCAACAAATACTTTATTTAGATTGTTCTTCACTGTCGACCTCCTATATGAACCTACGTAGAAAAATCGACTACTTTTTTTTTTACTATTATTGAGAATATTAGAATCAATTCACTGATTATTCTCCTGAATGGTGGTATATTGAAATATTGTCAACCCATCTCAATAGGATCAAGTTATATTAAGCTTGCAATACTCATAAACTATTAAATCATTTACATCATGCTTGACTCCACAAAGCCCTTTGTGGCATTCTCATAAATTTTCAATATCCATGCCAAGTCGCAATTTGAATAATCACTATTTCGAGCAATGCAACCCTCTTGACGGACATATTGGGAAAAATGCAGATTTAGATATAATATTAAGTTGGGGACCAACAGTCCTCAATCAGCATAGATTTTTCCAAATCTTTACCTCATGTGACCATTGGAAAACTACAGAAAGTGATCTATAAGTCTAACTTAGAACAGATACTAACTTATTGGGTTCAACTAGGGACCAAGTGAGACACTCTTCCTATCTCACTTGGTTATATGAATTGCCTAATTAGTAGCTTTTTGGTACCTTAATTTAATTGATTTGTTACCAAAGAGATTCATGCAATCTCTAACCATTTTATTACTATGCCACTAAACAATATCCATGCATGGGTGCACAGCCAAGAAAGAGTAAACATCACAATTGATGTGATAAAAGTAACGTGTAGGAAAGTAAACTCAACACATGACATTGTTATTAAACCCCATGATAGCAATCCTCATTAGCTAAATTCAAATTCTATCCAATTTCTTTTCTAAAAGATTACTGTATCAAGGCTTAACTATATCAAAGATACTCTCACTAAAATCCCTAAATTAAATGTATATTAACTACGTGAAACAAGGTTAAATCTAATGCGAAAGTTCGACAACTTACTCAAGCCCTCATTTCTAGCCATTTTCTGATTGTTTTTTTAGTTTTTTAGTTAAATTCCGAAAATGGGACTAGGGCTGGGCCCTTGGGCCCAGTCCGAATAAGGAAAATGTGGTTTCGCGGGCCGGGGCCACAAGTGCAAAGGGGCTTTACCAGCTAAGCCTTTCTCCAGTTCAAATCTCACAAGCCCCATTCCGAATTTTAACACACAAAGCCCATCACCCATGGTTAACTACTCTAGCCCACTTGCTCCTCTAACCGCACTAAGCCCACTGCAAAGAAATTTAAGCCCAACTCAAATCCAGTTTTTTTTTTTAAAATAACTTAAATCCAGTTTGTGATCCTCTCTTTTTTAAATTTTTTGTACCCATTAAAAAAAGGAGACAAATTGGTACTAACTCGGTTCCGGCATTCCATCTAACAGATGTGGTGCATCCAAACGAGAAGTAATTTCCCATAGTCTCAAATTCAGCCTCACGGCTTGACCGAAACGAGAATAACGAACAACGTTCAGAATCAACGAAATCGGCTCATCCAGACCCGACACATCTATGATCTGAAGAAATCAAGCTTCGGCTTAGACTTCGACTGAAACAGGGCAGCACGGAGAGAACAGCTTACCTGGGTCTTTTTTGGCTACGCCGAGCCTGCAACGAGCATGCGAACTGGCGAACGAAAACTCTTACAATCGTTCACAGACGAAGATATGAGTATGACTAGCGGAGAAGATTCAAACGAGGCTTGGGCGGCCAAAAACAGAGCCGAACATTGCGTCGATGAACGGCCACGAACGGCGGTGCCCCCCTCGCAAGCTTCAGATGTGACAAGAAAACCTATGAAGACTTGAGGCCGGGCCTTTTTCAACTTCATGGGCCGAACGTCTGAATGGACTTAAATGACATCAAAACCGGATAACGGCCTAGATTCTGGGCTTTTTGGTGGTCCCCATGATGCAAGTTGGGTCCAAATAATGTAATTTGGGCTTAATGGATGTGCGGGGGGTGGCTAAGCAAATGACCCAATTTAGAATTTTTTTTTTTGTTGTTGCTATTTTCTATGTTTGTACTTTTATAAGAATGAATGCTTGAATTGTTTATCTCTGGCGGTTCCTCGGTCAACAAAAAAAAAATGCTTGAATTGTCAATAAAAATTCAAATGTCGACATCGAGACCAATTTCTCAAATTTAGTGGCCAAGCTATAAGTTTACTAAAGATATCTTAAATCCCTACAAACATGCAATGATGTTCTTAGTGGGTTTCCTCTTCAGTTGGGCCTAGGATGTTAAAAAATCTTGAACTTTAGCTCTTGCATTAATTCTATCTTTTGTCTCAATTATACTCTAAACTTTTTGTTTCATAGGAAAGTTTCAACTTTAGGTCTAATACCAATTCTATGAGATTTTTTTTTGTCTCATAAAAAAAATCCCAACTTTAGGTCTAGTTTTAATTTCACTCTAATTTTTTTTTGTCTTATAAAAGATTATCAACTTTTACTTGAATCCAAAATCTGTTCTTTGTTAACTCTCCGTCAAAATTGCCCTTAGTGAATTTGCCCTCATCAATCTCTCATGCTTGGAAATGTTCTATCTCTCACAATTAGAGAGCTCATGTTTAGAATGCTTGAACAGCTCATACTTGGGAGTTTTTCATCTCTTGATTGTCAATGAGAAATTTTGGATGGAGAATTGATGGAGGTAAATTATAACTCAAGTAATAGTTTGTGGTTTTTTATGAGATTGTAAAAATTTAGAGTCAATTTGGGACTAGATAGTAAAATAAGGACAAGACCTAAAGTTTGGGGTTTTTCATAAGACAAAAGAAAGTTTAGGGTAAAATTGGGACAAGACCTAAAGTTAAGAGTTTTTTATGTGACAAAATAAAAGTTTCTAATAGAATTAGGACTATACCTAAATTTTGAGATTTTTTATAGGACAAACGGTAAAATTGAGACAAAATATAAGTTAGAGGTTTTTTAAGGTATTAGGCCCTTAAGGTGGGGTTGGTTAACCGTGGGCAATTAGTGAGAAGTTAAAGCAACTACCTTATCGGTGGCAACGACTAGCACATAACTAGTCGTATTAAAGCGATAATCATTCCTTGTTCGAGAAATCGGATGTCGAAGAGAAACAAGGCGTGATTCAATTGGTCATAAGTTATGATGATACGATTCTCGGGATAGACTTAGAGAAGGTTGGTATGGTTTTTCAACTTGCCAGACATTGCATAGTCTTGTTCTTGGCCGGTGACACTAGATAATCATTACCCACCTTCGAATCAAGTCATTACCAACCCCCCGACTTCCACATGATTTCTCTCTAGATGACACTGGTACTGAAACTTGGAATGAGCATGGTGTGGTTTGATTTAATTTAATAAAATCACAGGCTTGTCCACTGATACATTTAATTAGTTAGATTAGGTTTTTAAAAAATTGACTTAATACAATTTAGTAATCTCGTCGAGGTGTGATTGTATTTACATCTTTGTTGTATCTTCAGCTTCCTCAAAGATTCCTCCAACTCCAACCCAACCACAAAATAAGAGATTACGAGGAATTATAGGTGGCATTCTTTAGAATCTTCTTGACAATTTGGATTTTAAATATATGATTTTTACGTTGAGCTTCTTAGGCTCCGTTCGTTTCATGGAAAATATAATGTTTAGGGAAAACATTTTCCTGGAAGTTATTTTCCAGGAAAATGACTCTATTTTCCGGTGTTTAGCCAAAATCTAAAATTTGAGTGGAAAATATTTTCCGTTGTTCGTTAGCTCAAACATTTTCCTGAAAAAAAATTATCAAAAATTGAATTTTAATATTTTTAATTGACCAAAAAGTTTATTTTATTTATTTATATTTTTTTAAATGATTTTTTAATTATTTATATTTTTAAAATAGAAATTTTTATTATTTATTAATTTTTTTTTTTCCTTCCTCCTTCCTCCCGATTCCTCACAAGCGGCTTCGTCCGCCGTCGCCTCCTTCCTCCTCCTTCTTCCTCCTCGTTCCGCCGCCGCCGCCTCCTTCCGGCCTGACGATGGCCGGCTGCCCAGCGGCCGACCAAGACCCGGTGGCCACTCCGGCGAGCTCGAGGCTCGACCGATCTCACCCGAGCTCGCCAGATCTGGCGATAGAGCTCGAGCTCCGCCGCTAGATCTGGTGAGCTCGAGGCTTGGCCGATCTCACCCGAGCTCGCCGGATCTGGTGATAGATCTCCCCACGAGCCTCCCGGCGCCGCCGCGGAGCTCCCTCTTGAGCCGGATCCTCCCGAGCGGCTTCGAGCCGCCAGGGAAGCAGAGTGCGGCGGTGGCGGCGGCGCCCCAGCCGGAGCAGGCGGGCAGGAACGGCCAGGGAGGGCGGAGGCTGGTCTCGGAGAAGGATGTCGTCAAAGCCAACTTCGCAGCAAGGAGAGCAAGAGACAGAGAGAGAACAGGAACCGAAGGAAGAGAAGAGGCGAGGCTTGGAAAATGTTTTCCTCTTTTAAACATTTTCCAAGCTGCAAAGAAGGAATTTTCAGGTCAACGGAAAATGTTTTCCGTTGACCGTGATTTTCCGCCCACCCGAACACCGGAAAATCCGGAAAATATTTTCCTGGAAGTTATTTTCCGCGAAACGAACGGAGCATTAGAAAAAAAAATTAATTATTCTAAACCTACTCCATCAACCTCTTGTCATTCATATGAAATTCCATTCTAAATAATGGATTTATGCTCCCAAATTGTTATGTCCATGATGTTATATGATCAATTCTTTATGTTTTAAAGAATGTGTTTTATCGAAACAACTAATGGATTATCATGGTTGTATTTTGTCCTAATTATTCAATTCCTAACCCTCTATTAACTTTTCGTTTGTTTGCTTTTTTCAGTTCTACAAATGCTGTCAAATCTAACCCTTTTTTTTTCATCGGATGCCGTACAATAATGTTCTATCTTAATCTAACCTATTTCATTTTTTTAATCGGATGCCCTAAAGATATTGTTATTTTAAACATTAATCTTGTTAAAAAATTATAGGTGATTCTATTGTTGTCCAACGGTTGCAATGTATGGTATTCACTATAAGGTCTGGATTCATTCCCAACAACTGAAAATCTCGACTTTTTTAACTTAGCATCGGAAGCTCTGCAAATTGAAAAGCTGCTGAAATGTGCAGGTCCTATCTTCTGAATATACGTGCTCTCTCACGGGAACAACTACTAATTTGAGAAAAGCTGCTGAAATATGCGATTGTAGCACGGAAGGCGAAAATAAGGGCCCGTTTCGTTCGGTTTTTGGAGAATGCATTTGCAAAAATGGTGAAAGTGGTTTTTTGAAATGTAAATAACGTTTGATAAAATTTACATTTGTAAATGACTTTTATTAAATTAAGAAAACAAAAAAAAGTTGTATTTTTTTTTTTAAAGTCCAGCCACCGAACTGCCGAATCTGGTGACTGGATGGCCAGATCTGGCCCCTGGACGGTTGCCGGGGTTGGGCAACCCCAAGCGACAGACACCTGGGTCGAGCAATTCAAGCCATCAGTCGCTTGAGTTGCACAACTTAGGCGTCACCTGAGATCCGGCGACAGTCACCCGAGTCGGGCGACCCTCAGGCAGTGGTAACCGGTGTGCGCGACCCCTTGGCTAGTGATCGTCGGCCTTCAATAGGCTTCTCTACCAGAAAAGATGAATAGTAACCGGAACTTACATTCCGAAAATACAAGTTTCCAAAGGAGTTCTAGATCTGCTTTGAACTAAGAACCTTTAGAGTTATTTGGAGGTACAATTGCATCTTGCCAAAGTCGCCCAAAAAGTCGAACTAAACGCGTTTGCATTTGGCCAAGGGACTTTAGAGTCCCGAAGCCCATTCTCAAAGCCGAACCAAACGGGACCTAAGTCGATTAAGGATTGAGGCAGTCGAAAAGAAGCTCCGCATGAGGATAAGATACCATCCTTCATATTGCAAGAATTGACTTTGAGAAAGCCACCTCGGGAGAGCGAACTCTCGGCCAATTCGGAGTCGGACTGGGATAACTTCGTGGACTTGCAGAGGCATCATAATTAGTCAGCAGTAGCCGCAAAAATCCTAAAAACGCACAAGCATTACAAGGAAGACGAAGACTACAGAAACGTGTTCCTTTTCGCTTTTTCACGTTGATTCCACAAGGAGCTTTGTAAAGTCGCAATGGTTATAATGGCCGGCTTTCATTTTCTTACACTCAATTCGTTGAATCCTCGCTTATGATGTCTGCCTTTCGCCCAGGAGACCCATTATTCCTTTCCCGTCAACGAAAATCTCTACTTTTTTCTCCTAGGAGACGTGGATTTCATTCCCAGTAATGGAAAATCTCGACCGTCACTTGACATTTTTAAATACGTGATGCGATTGTGGTTGACTCTTGTGAAGCAAACTATACATGTGTAATCATGATTACGTACAAGTGATTGTCCCGTGACATGACAAAAAAAAAAATAGAAAATGCCAAGAATTCATCATTTTTCTTACCAACTTTGGTATTCATGAATTACTCAAAATTATAGGTTGCGATTGGCCAAGTTATTAAATAAGACTACTTTCCATTATTTTCAATCAAAAACTACGTCGGGTCAAATGGGCAAATCCTCCAACCAAAGGCAAATGGTTTAATTTGCCTTTGAGCGGAACTTTTCACTGCAAAATGATTTTTTCTTGTACGTCCGATTAAAAATATCTAAAATGTGATTTGAATTCTATGCTTGATCCAATAAAATTAGATAAGTCGAAACTTGCCATTGAACAAACAATCGTTAACTCAAATGAGCAAGAATTTAGATTTGATACTGTTACATTTAGACTTTATTTATTTTACGGAAAATGAATGATTTTGATAAATATTTTCTTAAAAATAATTGTCTATATTGTGTGAAATAATTAGTTAATAAAAAAAGTTTTCATTATGGACAATAATTTATGACTTGACATTTTTGGCAACAGCAGAAAAATTATGGTTCATTCTTTTTTGTAATCAACACAAGTTATTATTTTTAGAAAAATATTTTCTAAATTATTCATTTTCTCGAAAATGGAGCTTTGGTATTCTTTAATACGTTTAAATTACCTTGAGTTCATTATTACCATTAAAGTCTCACACATATCTTGTTGCTTGAGGCAGGTCTCAAAACTTCAGAAACTTAGTACTACCCACGAAATCAACATGCTTGAGTAAAGTTAGAGTGCCATGAGAGAGCACGTTTTAAGTGGCAATTTCAACATTTGGAAAGTGTAAACACAACATAGGTTTCGGTGCAATCAATCTTATAACATGCGGCACTCTGAACGTCTTGAATGCACAATTTTTTTTTTTTGTCATAAAATACTAAGCCTCACGTAGTTTCTCCAAAGCAAAAAAAAAAAAAAAAAAAAAAAAGACATGGGCCTTAGAATTAATAAGGGTCCCATAAAGTACTAGGGGGATTAGTAAGCCAATCTCTAGAAAGGTAAATACATCTATGGGCTACCCAATCTACTATTTTATTTGCTTCTCTCGGGCATTGAGCTACACAATTTTTTTTTTTTTTTTTTAAGTAAGATGGGTTACACAATTTGCCTATAGTTATTTTGAACTAAAATATTGAATGCATATTGGGTTACACAATCAATTATAAAACTATTGTATGAATGTCAATCCGATCCTATTAAACTTTTCGAGTTTGCTAATGTAGTCCTCTTGACTAATTTTTTGCCATTAATCGCTAACATGACAATGTGTCACGTAAGACAGTCGACTATGATTGAATCACTGCATTAGTAATCTCTCGGCTAATTTTTACCATTAATCAATAACATGGCAGTATGCCATGTAATACAATCAACTATAATTGGATCGCTATGTTAGTAATTTCTAGTGAAAATTGGCTGGAAGAAGTGCATTGTAATTTTACGCAAAAGGTTATGACAAGCAAACCTGAAAATATTAGGATTGAATTGACATATGTGCAATAGATTTAGGATTGATTAATAATTTTCTCAATATATAGAAACCAATTTTATTCTAACCTTTCAACTTAATTGATACTTAAGGATACATGCAAACAAACTTGTCTAGGTGCACAGGTTGAGGATCCATCAACTAGACAGGGAGAACAACCCTCAAGATCAACATGAGTAAGAAATCACATAGAATCCCCCAAATCCAGACGATATTTATTACTCTCTTATGCGTGTAAGAGATGCAAGCAATTGACTTGGAAAACGACAAAAGAGATTTACTACAGACCTACCCAAAGTCAATAAAGCGTATAAATATTAAAACTATTGCTCTTTTTACGTATCGTGACGTGATTTGATATCCTTTCCTTTATTTAACTTCCTTCGTCTATATAATTATTCAAGGAAAAAAAGAAAGAAAAAAAAAACACGTGAGATCATTTCTCATAAGTTGCATAATTCTCTCTCTCTTTCTTTCACCAATTTGATAATCTACTCCTTCAATCACCAATTATCTCTTCTTCATCCTTGCTTCTCATGGTGAGCTTGAGGGCAGTCTTCCTTCACCGACATTTTCTCATCACTTTCCCCCTTCAATTCAAACCTTATTTTTCACCTCAATTTTCTTTTTCCTTTTTTGTAGGCGAAAATCGGCTCGTCGAGTTCTGTGCCAGCAGCTAGTGTGCAGGGAATCACGCCACTCCAGAGTACGTTCTTATTGATATAATCCTATTTTGCGAACTTAGCTTCTTCTTTTTTCTTTTTTTGTTTTAAATATCTGGATATTTATATTAGGACTTGAAATGCAAACTTCTTAATTTTTTTTTGGCTATGAGAGTTTCAGACTTAGTTTCGAGTCTTCACCCTTACCTCCTAGCCACTAGACAATGTGCGTAATGATGATTAAAAAACGTATACTCGAATAGTACCACGAAATCGATGCTTAGGCCTTCCTTGGGTTTTTCTTTTGTTGGTTGGATCCTTCAATTTTATAGAAATTTCACATGAGGCTCAGGAATTTCTCTATTGTCCTAAACTTTTGCTTAGGAAAAAAAAACCAAAAGTCATGATTTTTTTTTCTTTTCCAATTTTTTATTGTGATCGGGATCTCTCATTTATATTCGTTACTTTTTCAAGATGAAAAATTCTTGAGATACTGGCATTTTTATGTGGTCTTAGTCAAGTAAAAAAAAATTACAAAAATATAATTCATGGCCTATTTGGATTACAACTTTTTTTTTTCTCCTTACATAGTGTACCTTTTCGCATTTTTCCCTCTAAGATTATTAATTTCTCAGTATGGAAGCTGTAATCTCATGGTAAGGCAAGCTCACATCTTCTAGGTGCTGACCAAATGAGAATGCCTTAAATGCTAAGTTCCGCAATTAGTCTTGTAATAAATGAGAGCATCCGTCTTTTCTTTTATCTTTTTTGGGCTTTAGGTACGTTGAAAGAGATGCATTAATTACAAGACAAGTCAACTCAGGGTGTCTTGTATTTTAAAATGAGCAATAATGAGCGTCCCAACCAATAAATAAATAAATAAATAAGTTAAGGAGTTCATTAAGCAACTGCCGACATAAACGTGATGCCAGTAGACTACTTAAATACTCTAATTGGGGTCCAATCAAATACAAATTAAAAATTCTATTTTTATGGTCAGGTTAAAGAAAGCTCCCTTCATACTTGTTGAGCATATTTAATTTTATTTTTATTTCAAGATATTAATTACGCTTAATGTTATAATGGAGAATGCTTGATATAATTCAAAATTTCCAAAATCTGTTGTTAAAAAAATGCCTATGAAAAACAGATTTTCATAATTAGATTATACACAAATTTTCTCTGTCTTCACATTTTCATTCACATTGGCATTAGTTACTAGCCTTTTACACACGGAATAGTTCAAATGACTAAATTAGTAACTGAAAATATTAGTTAGAAGTCCTTGTCTCTTTTCACAGTATTATCAGTCCCTTTGTTGAAAAAAAATAAAAATCAATTTACTTATCAAAAGAACTTAAATAACTGTTAATGATAATGAATCTATGCATCTTTATGATGCGATGTGTTTAGTATTAATATAAAGTCGCATTTTAATGGCCAAATAAAAATTTAAATTAAAAAAATTAAAAGTAAAAGCTATTCAAACATGCGCATTAACTAAAACAAATTACCAGTTGAAAATTAGAGGTTAAGCACCTTGTTTAATGGTGGAAAAACTATAAAATTGAATCGATTTAAAACATCATATCTCAAAACTTTATAAGAAAATGGTCGGGAAAAAAAAATAAAATGGCTTATGTGCTTCATAAATTGGCCTCCTTCATCTCGGTATTAATTTATGGAAAATGAGAAGGTAACGGTTATTCTCATATGTGATGGAGTTGTCCGCACCTTTGATTTTTTTCCCCGTACCAATTCTGTTTCGAATTTCAGGGAATACCATTCTCAGTTTAATGCTCTAATGTTGGTAAAAATTCCACTTGATGGGATCATCAAAGTGGCAAAGTTTAAATGAAAAGGAAATGCATATTTGGCCCAAAAAAATTATATACATAATTTTTAGAGAAAGAAAGAAGAAAATATACATGATCAAAACTCTGATATAATCATAGGTATGAATATTTTTTTTTTTTTAAATTTGAAAAACTTCCAGATTTTTCAAGTTATCCCAAATGATGCACGAAAGTTTACTTAAGGGCAAAATGATTCACTTTTAAGATTTCATCCATGAAAGATGATATCAAAATGTGATGTGTACAATAAACACATAAGGAAGAGGAAAGCATATAGTTTCTTGTGAATAAAAATGATGTTAATTATTTTAGTCTTTTCAATAAAGGATTATTTATTTCGCAAGAAAATAGAGAAAAAATGATTATCCCTACTTGAAATTACCAAAGTTACGAATCAAGTTCTTTTTGCCCCAAAACCAAACACCACTCCTCCGAATTCAACAATTTCAAACGAATTCATAAATTTGCATGAATGAAAAATTTAACGGTCGGTCATTTTTTCCCTTAAGCAAAAGTCAATGCATTTTTTTGGATCATTAGAAAAGCAATGACATTTTTATTCCGTGTGTTCCGACATTTCACCAAAAGTATTATAAGTGAAAACATTTCTAAAGCCGTCGAAAAGAACTACAAAAACGATTTCCAAGTTTGAATAAATTTTGAACCCATATTAGCTTTAGCTCCAAGGTCAATTTAATATTCCCAGATACTTTTTCTCTTTTCCCTCATAAATTAATAATACCCCGTCTTGATTTGCTTTTCAATAATTTCTCATGGTCTTCAATTTTGTTCGTTTGACTTTCCCAACCGATCCTTCCTCCTAACAAATGGGAATCCGTGGTGAATCGCGTCGCCGCTATCGGTGGCAAAGTGGTAAATAAGGGGGAGGGGTCGCGTTGGAAAGGGGAAAAAAGTTCGGGTCCGAGGCTTTTATTGGGCCGTACAGCTTGGGGAAAGTCAGAAGTTTTTCCTTTGATCCGAAGGCTTTGCCCCTGATTGGTCAAACGCCTCCCACCAAACTCCCCTCGAATGACCACAATGCCTCAACCATCGACCCGGTTTTACGAAACTGCCCCTCGAACGATCTTGGCCGTCGGTGAAAGAAAAATGGTGGATAGATAGAGACGCATCCTGTGAAATTTGAATAGCACGACCGCCAAATTTTTTTTTGAATTTATATTCCTAATAAAGATTCGCTGTGAATTTGTTTCATTGAAATTTCATGACAAAGGGAAAATATTTTTCATAAAGGTCATTTTCAGATAAAATTATTGATTTTTCATTTTGTTTGGTGATTTTAGGGGAATGACTTTATTCTTACTAAAATGGGAAGTCGTTTTTTTTCACTAATTTAAACTCGTTTTCAATTCATGGAAAACATTTTTCATAGGTAGATTAGTTTGTGAAACAATTTCCGAAAATATTTTTCATTCAAGCAAATGAACTCTTAATATGAGCGTGACCTATTTATTAGATTAGGCCTTCACTATATTTTTATCATAACACGGATGGTCAAAGACATACAAGGTTGATTTGATATCTATTATAACTACATATAAAAAAGAGCACTGCATGATAAATTGGTAATTTAATGTTATCGGAATAAATTTACTTGGGATCTTATTTTATGCCATTTCATAATTTTTAAAGACAACGAGAGTTAATTGTTGTGCTGACGTTTCACTTAAAAAATGAGAAACACAATTTTTCCAAGCTAAATGTTTCCATTAATCTGATAAAGTAACCAGCACATAAAAATAAAAGTATTTTTGGAAAAGGTAAAAAGAATGACAATGATGTAGACGGCCAGCATAAAATTCAGGGGATCGGGCTCCGACCAAACCCTAAAAAATTCTAGTTTAATCACCCGAATCATGTGCAATTTGCAATATTAAAACGACACCCCGTCATGTTCTCGTACCAAACTTCTTGTAATTTCGCCAAAAGGGCAGCCGCAAGCCCAAATCGCTCGTAATTCACCCAGGGGCATTTCGGTCATTCCGCCCCCCGCAACCATGGTTTAGTTCTCGACAAATACGACAAGACACGACCCACCACGATCAAAACGGAATCGGAAACGCATTGTCGGTTTGCTCCTCGCCGCCGGTAATAACGACGCCGCTTCTGTCCTTCCTCCTCCTCCTCCTCCTCCTCCTCCCCGCCGCAGCTCCGCCATCATCGCCTCCGTTCCCGAGAGCCCACCGAAGCTCTCACCATTTCTCCACCGTTCCCCAGCTCACTCGAGCTCGACACGGCCCTCCCGACTCGCCCCGAGTCGAAACTCGGTGTCCGACCGGTCGTGATAGCGTGGTGGCCGCCGCCGCCGCCGCCGCCGCGGATCGCCGTGCCGTGCGTTCGTTCCTTTGTTTGACCGGCTATGCTGTGAGTTTGTTGGGTGTTGTGAATTGGGTTCGGCTTGGTTAGGGCAACGCCCCCTGCGAGCGATGGAGCGGGCCATGCTGACGGTCGGGCCGGGCATGGACATGCCGATCGTCCACGACAGCGACAGGTACGACTTGGTGCGGGACATAGGCTCGGGGAACTTCGGGATTGCAAGGCTCATGAGGGATAAGGTCACGCAGGAGCTCGTCGCTGTCAAGTACATCGAGCGGGGCGACAAGGTTAGTCGGTTGTTTCCCGACTTCACATGTGTTCTTTTTTTCTCCCCCTTCCTGGTGAGGGTGATTGATTGGTTGATCAGTTAGTTTATCTGTACTAATAAAGACTTCAGGGTATTAATTGTGTTTTTAATGCATCGGAGATGATTTGAAAAATTCATAGCCGGCTTTATTTGCTTGGAGTTGTTTCTGCTTATGGAAATACCGTTTGATCAGTTAGTTTATCTGTGCTAATAAAGACTTTAAGGGTATTAATTGTGTTTTTAATGCATCGGAGATGATTTGAAAAATTCATAGCCGGCTTTATTTGCTCGGAGTTGTTTCTGCTTATGGAAATACCGTTTGACAGTTAGTTCATCTGTACTAATGAAGACTTTAGGGTATTAATTGTGTTTTTAATGCGTTGGAGATGATTTGAAAAATTCGTGGTCGGCTTTATTTGCTTGGAGTTGTTTCTGCCTATGGAAAGACCGTTTGATCAGTTAGTTTCTTTTGCCAGGAATGGCTAGTGTGTTTTAAAAATGCTCTATTTACATGGTTCATGGTTTCATTTGGTGCTGTAGCCTTGAGGTGATAATTTGATAATTCGAGGGGAAACTTTATTTGCAGTTGGTTGATAATGAGGCCTTCATAATGGTTCTTGTCCCCCTTTTTTCGTGATCTCGTGAAAAGAGCTAGTGTTTTTGGAATTACCATTTAGGGGATGAGCACCGTGGATGGGCTTCTTTGTGGATGGGGTACAAGCAATGCTGGGGATTTATGCGATGCTCTACTTGAAAGTGTGAGAAAAAGGACATTTCCAATTGATCTATAAAATGTTATGTCTAAAGGAAGGATCTTGATAAGCAAAGAAGTGATTAGTAATTAGAAGATTATGTCGGAAGGACAAATGGGGGAAGGAGAGCCATATTAGTGCTGTTCTCAGATGTTCTTAAATTGACAACTGACAAGTGCTTGTTGCATCTGAGTCCCCTTTTCCGTGTCTAGACATGAATGGCAAGCACGATTATCGACTTCTGGCTCACTAATTTGTAGCTTTCTATGTCTATCTCCCCATGTTGCAGATAGATGAAAATGTTCAGAGAGAGATAATAAACCATAGATCTCTGAGGCATCCGAACATTGTTAGATTCAAAGAGGTTAGATTCACCTTGTTAGTTCCGGACCTTATCTCAGTTTAAGTGAATAAATGACTGAATAAGATCTATTCCAGGTCATTTTAACACCTACGCATCTGGCAATTGTGATGGAATATGCATCTGGTGGAGAACTTTTTGAGCGAATATGCAATGCTGGGCGATTTAGTGAAGATGAGGTTCTTCAATTTTCCTTATGCATGATGCACTTTTTATCTCAGTCTCCAATTTCGTGGATAGCTCTCATCTGGATGTTTTGTTGCCTTTCTGGTGCAGGCTCGCTTCTTTTTTCAACAGCTCATATCTGGTGTTAGCTACTGTCATGCTATGGTATCTAAATACTATTTTACATGTTATGGAGTTTATTAATTTTGTTATCTGGTCAGCTTGTCTTTGATAGTAACTGGCTTTCCAATGCTTTGTTCTTGATGAAGCAAGTATGCCATCGTGATCTAAAATTGGAAAATACTTTGTTGGATGGAAGTCCGGCCCCTCGACTAAAGATATGTGACTTTGGTTACTCAAAGGTATGTGTGGGTTCTTCTCTTTTTCTTCTCTTTCCTAAGTCTGCTTCTAATTGCCAGTGGCTCAATGGTGTCTTTTGAGTAGAAGTCTTGCTTTGGTTTAAATTGCAAATTATAGGGCAACTTGAAACGAACCTGTTAGTTTTGGCTGTGGCTGGCACTTTAGGAGGCAAAGATCTTACTACTAAATTGTTATGCTCTTTCTACCAGTGCCAGTTTTGGTGCTTTAGAGTAAGAGGATACACTGCCTGACTTGTAAAATAAGGCGAAATTCCTCAATTGGCATATACTATGATTCAAATCTGCATTTATAGTTTATACGTTTTATCCTGCCAATTTTTTTAATTGATGTTGAGAGAGCTTGTATATTATCATGGCGAGAGATCACTATATTATGTTCATAACCGTATTGGCAAATCGCGATATTCATTTAGATTCAAATTCTCAATTAATAATTGTGAATTTGAGAGTGGACATGATTAGTAAGATTCAGCGGTGTTTTTCACAATAGAGACATACTTGACTTAAGTAAAGTCTATTGCAAAATATTAATTACTGAATAGGATTATGATTAAATGCATAGATATCTTTATTTAGAGAATTAAGTAAATTCTGTTGCAAGATAATAAATTTTTAATAGGATTATGATCAAAAGCGTAGATATCTTAATTTCATGTACATGTGACATGCTATGGTTTCTACATGCAAGATATTACGGCACATTTTTTTCTCTTTTAAATAGAAAGATAAAAAGTTGCATTTTAATTTTAAATGGTTTTCGGATTATAATATTTAGTTTCCGTTGTTGGGAAATTGTTGGAGTATAATAAATATCGTGATAAAGACAATCTACATTAGTTGATGAGTCTAAATAGAATCAATTACATATCAACAGAACTGAGAAGTGCATTCTGCGGCGCACTGATAAATTGGCCTGTGATTGAGTATTTATAGGTGAGTGATTGTTACGTTTTAAGGCATATATAATTTAGTTTTTGTTGTTGCAAAATTATTGGAGTACAATAAATATTGAGAAGTCAGACAATCTACATAGCTCGATAAGTCTATATACAATTAATTGCATACTGGTAGAGCTGAGATTTGCATTCCTTGGTGGACTAATTTCCCTGTGATTGAGTATTTTGTAGGTGATTGATGGTTAAGTATCGTTTATGCCTTACGAACTAAATTGTAAGATACTAGTAAATGATACATACATTTTTGAAGTGTTGCATCTGTCACTTTTGCAGTTTTTAGAGGTCATCCACGAAAGTTAACTTTGTGTCATGGCATGCTTTGTGTTTTTTAGACTTGTTTCCATCCCTTGTAGATGTGCACTTCCTTGGAAGAGTGAAATTGGTGCAACATATCTAAAATGGAATTTTACAGATAGTTCATGTGATTTCATGGATTTTAGATGATCTGATTTTAGTCACTCTTCTTAGTCCTCAGTGCTGCATTCGGAACCTAAATCAACTGTGGGAACTCCAGCGTACATTGCCCCAGAAGTCTTACAAAGGCGAGAATATGATGGCAAGGTACAACAAATATCTTTTAAGAAATTCTGCTGAACAGTCTGGTTATCATAATTGCATCAAGCATTAGTGTCCTAGAGATGATTGTAGTCTTTTGATCACAAAATTGCTATAAAAGTTGATCCATTACCTTTGGGAGATACCCTGTAAAGGAAGCTCATCCCATTAGAAAGCATGGCCTTTCAACATGAATTTGACAAGAAGCCATTGTCATGTTGTTTAAACTTCAGTTTTTAATCTTAGCACCTTACGATTTTATGATCTATAATTTGAGAAACATTCCTCAGTCCAGATTTTACTGGTTAGTCTGCAAGGAATAATTAAAATAGTCTGTTCTGAATGCAAACAAATCCTTATTCATAAAACCCCTAATCCTAGATTTGGCTTAAGCTGACTTTGCTCCGCGTTGTTGTCAATGCAAATGCCTCTATCTTGCTCAGCACCTCCTCTGTCTCTACACCATTGCACATCCGCCCTTTCTTGTGATAAATTAGAAGTGAACTGCCTTTCAATTAGATCTTGTTGGCATGCAGTCCTGCCAACCTGCTTTGGCATTGCAGTCAATCAAGTTTTCTCTTCCAAAACTATGTGTGTTTGATGTCCCCAAGGTTTGGTTGCAAAGGGGACAAGGTATCACAGAAATCTGACATAGTTCAATGCTTTGCTTGTTGGAGATTCGATTGCTTGTTGATTTGCTTACACTTAGAAGTAAAGTGGTTTGTGTTATGCTTTCCCTTTGTAGACAGATAGAGATATCTCTTGTCTCTAGTTCTCTACAATTGTGTCTCATGATCATTCATGCAAAGCTAAAAGATTAAACTTGTGGTTTCTCTGTGGTATTTTTGATCTACTTTTGTTGGTTGCCAATTTGAGAAATAAAATACTTTTACAGTCTTCATCCAGTGCTGGCATTGAGCAGTGAAGGCTTGATAATGATTAGCCAGCCTGAGCGTCAGGATGAGGGCTGATAGTGAACAAATGTTAATATATTTCTCCTGCCTTCCAAATTTGAAAAGATTTCTCATATAGAGCGTGCTTTGCATTTTTTTCCCACTTCAGTGGATTCTTCTAGGCTCTCCAAGAAATGGATACTTTTCTTTCCTCTATCAATATGAGTAGGTCTGTCTTTTAGTCTAATGCAATACTGCCATTAGGTTGTTTGACATGTTTTCCTCTTTAGCTTGTATGTGTGGAAGGAGGTGGTGGATGATCTATTACTTTCATCAGATTGCAGATGTTTGGTCTTGTGGGGTGACCTTATATGTGATGCTAGTAGGTGCTTATCCCTTTGAGGATCCTGAAAAACCTAAAGACTTTCGGAAGACAATTCTGGTAATTCAGGGACCTTGTTTTCTTGTTGTTTTACACTATATAATTATCTATTCTTTACACACTTCTCATTGTAATTCATGCAGAGAGTTATTAATGTTCAGTATTCCATCCCAGAAAATGTCCAAATATCGCTGGAGTGTCGGCATCTGATCTCTCGAATATTTGTTGCAGACCCTGCAGAGGTAATAGATGGAGAGTTTAATGTACCAGTTATTTTTGGTAAAAATCAATTTATGTTGGAACATTTTAATCCTTTGGTGGGCTAGAATTTGCTCAATCTTAGATTTTCCGACCACCTTTTGATGGTCTCTCTCGAAGTGAAAAGTAGCTACATATTTCTGCCTCTTTAATTGTGTGGCTCAATGTTGAGCCTGATACTTGACGTGTACGTGGTGCAGAGGATTTCCATCCCTGAGATAAAGAGTCATCCATGGTTCCTGAAGAATTTGCCTGCTGATCTTATAGATGAGAAGACAATGGGCAATCAATTCGAAGAGCCTGATCAACCAATGCAGAGCGACGAGACGATCATGCAGATAATTGCTGAGGCCACCATTCCAGCGATCCCGCCCCATGGCCTTAATCAATTTGTCGCTGATAGCCTGGACATGGATGATGATGACATGGATGACTTGGACTTTGAATCCGAGCTAGACATTGACAGCAGTGGTGAAATAATCTATGCATTATGATGAAAGGTCTCTGTAGGCAGAAGTTCTGGATGATGGCTTAGTTTCTGAAAGTAAGTGATTTGCATCAACTATTTATAATAAGCCAAGAGAAATATATCTCCGTCTTGTCTTAGATTAGGATGAATACTGTGGAAAGAGTACATTATCTAAACCTCTTGTTTTGTGACATGGACATTTACATTTGTCAGGCTCTCTAAGCTGCCGTTTGCTGTCATCTTCATCACCATTATCATCTCTCTCTCTAGCATTTGGTTTATTGTCAGCAAATAGAAGAGAGTATTCTAACTACCTCTTACATTATTGATAAACTTGTTCCGGGAATAAAAAATGAATAGAAATACTTTTGGTAAATTTTTATTATTTTTTTTGTTTCTTTTAATTTTTAATATTTTTATTTTATTTTTCTTTAATTTTTCTTTTTTTCTTCTTTTGGCTGGTCGCCGGCCTCGGCCATGGCTAGTGACCGGCCGACGAGGGCTGGCGGCCTCGCCTAGCCACGACGAGGCTCGCCGGCCCTTGGTGAGGCCAAACTCGCCAAGCCTCACCCTGCGCTGGCAAGGCTCGGCCTTGCCTTGGCTGGGCGAGGTCGGGGTCGCCGGATTTGGGCGAGCTTGAGCCTTGCCAGGGGTCGGCGAGGCTCGGCCTCGCCAGGAGCCGGAGACCATCCTGTGAGGTCGCCGGCCATGGCCGAGGCTGGTGACCGGCCAAAGAAAAAAGAAGAAAAAAAAAAGATTAGAAAAGAAATGAGAGATAAAAAAATTTATTCTTCAAAAGTGTTTCTGGAACAAAAAAATAACTTTTTTTTTCTTATTTTGTTCCCACAACAAAATAACAGATTTTAAAGTAAAACGCAAAAAATCGCGTTTTTGTTCTTTTTTTGGTTCCCGGTAACAAAAAAACAAAAAATCTGTTCATGAACAAAAAAAAAGAATACAAACATGCACAACCCGAGACTACTCTTGGGAGGCCTCCTCATGATGGACGTTTTCTACCACCCACTATGGCGTCCCAATCCGCCACTTTATTAACGCGCGATACTAATCTTTAATTTTTTAGCAGAAGTGGAAGTTGAAATTAAACATCAAGCAAACCATCAACAATAGTTGACAAACACGAGAGAGAAAAAAACAACAGCTCTCATTTCTTGTATTATTTTTAAATATCGGTGATAATAGGGATATAATGAGGGGTCAAAAGGACATAATACTTTCACAGGCTATCTATTCAGCCATCATCTATGCTTTCAAACTATCCACAACCTACCACCCATCCACACGATTCAATCTCAAAAAGTGCCAAAATCGTATCTAAAAAATGGATCCCTACCACAACTCATCTCCCTCCTATCCCTCCCCATCGGCACTGTCCTCGTCATTGCTGCTGCTGCTATCCCTTGGGTATGGCAGATGACCATTTAGATGTCCTTTGATATTGGCGTATAGTGCCACAAAGCGATAGGCAATACAGCTAGTCAGTGGACCTACATCTATCTAGAGTGTGGATGCATAGCGTACAAAAGTCATAGAAGGAAAGTATGGAACAATGAACTCGTACAGTTGCCCGTCAAGATTTACAAGGGCGTTGAAGCATAAGATAGGGGGAGGAGGAACTGTAGCCGTCTATGGATTTGAAAAAAAATGTGAACAATAATAAGGGTGAGCTAATGCCTAGTAATGAAATATCCAAAACACTATACCATATGATCCAACCGTCACTTAAGTAACACCGACACTGACACGCGATACGCAACACGACATAACATGACATGCCAACACGTCGTTTCTCCAAAAATAGAGAATTTCAACACGTTGGGACACGTTGTATGGTAAATATATATTTTTATATATACATAATAAATGATCATTTTTATGATTATTTCATAATTTGAATCAAATTCATAAATAAATAAATAAGTAAATAATTAATAAAGACTAGAATGAATATATACTAAAAACATTTATCTGCAATTTATTAATATTATTCATTATTTCAATTTAACAAATTCAACTTCATTTCAATAATTCACAAAACTTGGAGAAAAAACAAGTGATCCATATTCTGAACTCGCATGTTAGATATGTTAGAAGAGGAGAAAAAAAAACTTAAGGGATAAATTATGCATCACGAGATGTGAGAGTCGAAAAGAAGAGAAAACTAGGTTTTTATTCTTTATCATTTTTATTATTGTTTTTATTTTTATTATTGTGTTTTATTTTTTTATTTTACACACACACACACACACACACACACACACACACACACACACATTGACTTCTCATTTATTGAATTTTTCACATTGACTTCTCATTTATTGAATTTTTAAAATTGACATCGATATCGGAATCACGTGTCAAAATTCTGACTCGAGTGACTTCTCATTTATTGAATTTTTAAAATTGACATCGATATCGGAATCACGTGTCAAAATTCTGACTCGAGTGTTGGAAAGTGTCGAGAAAGTTGATTAGGTGTCGGATTTTCCGACAAATATTGACCGAGTGTCGGAGAGTATCGGACATGTGTTGAAGTGTTCGACACGACACGAAGGCTCTTGGAGAGTGTCGGTGCTTCATAACCCGTCACATGAACAAAAATTTGCCTAAGATACGCAACTCACTCACCCCCTAGACAGGATTGTACAAAACTATGCTAAGGACAAATGAATTATAACGATAGGACCCAAATATAATCTAGACTCACGACTAGACTCACAACATAAAGACCTATTGACCTCGATGAACGACGCAATCATGCACGCACACACAATTCACATGGTTGGTGTGCTCGCTAAACCACGCAAGGAAGAATACTCCCATCTAATGGTATTCCTGTGCACTCTCTAATCCTTCGCGGTGTATGCTAGTTTGTTGTCTGGCCCGCATAGGTTTCATGGTCCACTGACCATGGCATCCCTACTCTGCATAGGTTTGTAGAATTGTAAGGATCGCTACATACCTTTAGTCATTGATAAAATTTTGCAAACATGGAAATCCCAAACTTTGAATGGATTCACGAAGGATATATTGATTGATCCTGCTAATGTTGAATCACTAGATTTGAGCGTCTCATTTCACTAGTCAATACCCCTCAAAATGTGATGGTGTGTTTTCTATACTGATAGGGTTTGGTCTAGATGACTTGACATCTTTTATTCCGTTTTTTTACGTTATAGGCATTTTTCCATCAAGATTATTATGATAACAATTAACGGATAGCTATCATGTAATAAATCGGAATTAATTGAGAAATATAATATCGGGATTGCATTTAAATTAATAAATATTATAACATTCTCCCACTTGATTTTGACATTCCATCAAAGGAAATATTAATCCAAACGCACATAAACTTCATGTTAAAATAAAACACATGAATCATGGCCATGAGTTCTCTTAGAGCAAGTATTATCTTCCATATATCACAAAGTTTTTCATCAACTCATATGCGATAACATAACTTAATGAATAAACATTATATTTATTCTAGGTCAAACATGATTGTTTTTCTCAAAATACTGAACATATACAATTGTATTGAGAAAATCATGCAAAAAAATAAAAGTCTCACAAATTTTTCTAAATAAAGAAAACAAATGTCCATTATGACTATATGATTCTTATAACTTATTGGTGGATTAGCTATTACCAATTTAGTGCTTACTTGTTCTATGACCATTTTTTTCTCTTTAACATGCTCCCTAAAGGTTAAATATTTGATATCGATGTGCTTGCTTGGACTACCACTTTTGTGATTCTTAGTTATGAAAACTACAACTAAATTGTCGCAAAACATTTTTAATGGGTTAGCAATAGGGTTCATAACTCCATGTATCAATATGAAACTTTTCAACCACACATCAAGTTAGATTGCCTCAAAATAAGAAATGAACTCTACCTTCATAATGTAAGTGACAATCGAGGTCTATTTTGCACTCCTTCAAAATACAGCTCCGTCAGCAAACATAAAAATGCATCTTGATATTGATTTACGGGATCAACGTAGCTAGCAAAATTTGAATTCGAGTATCCAACTACTTCTTGGTATGTTGTCAGTTTATACATAAGCATGTGGCCCTTTGTATCTTGAAGTACCTTATCACATTCTTTGTAGCTCTCCAATGGTCCATACTTGGATTACTTTAATATATTCCTAACATTCTCATACAAAAGTAATGTTAGGTAGAGTGTAAACCTGAGCATACATCAAGCTTCCGACAATATAAGCATATAGCATGTTCTTCATTTATTCCATTTCAAAATATTTCTTTGGGCATCGGTTCAAATTAAATATATTAACCTTCATAATGGGTGCTATTCTTGGTAAATAATCTTTCATCAAAAATCTCTTTAACATCTTATTGATATAAATTTCTTGAGATTCTTAATAAACATTGAGGTCTATTTCTATGAATTTTAATGCCAATGACTTAAGATGCCTCACCTATATCCTTCATGTCAAAACTCTTAAAGAGAAGTTGTTTCATTTCATGTAAGAACCCCTTATCATTGGTAACAAGTAAAATGCCATCCGCATATAGGACAAGAAAACAAATCCTGCTTTTACTTACTTTTTGGTATATACATCAATCCATGACATTTTCCATAAAATCAAATGAAAAGATGACATCAGGGAAACTCATGTACCATTGGCAGAATGTTTGTTTCAAGCCATATAGAGACTTCTTAAATTTGCACACCAAATGCTCATCACTAATAGAGAAGAATCATTTTGGTTGTTTCTTGTAAATCACTTCTTCTAATTTTCCATTGAGGAACACCGCTTTCACATCCATGTGATGTAATTCCATATCAAAATACAAAGAAAATCTTTCTTAGATACATAAGAAAATATATCCATGTAGTCGATTTCCTCATTCTGAGTGAATCCCTTGGTAATGAGTCTAGCTTTGTATCTTTTAATATTGCCCAATGAATGCTTCATAGTTTTGAAGACACATTTACAATCAATGGGTTGCACACCATCAAATAACTCAACTAATTCCCAAATCTCGTTAAATATCATAGAACTCATCTCTTTCTTCATGATATTGTACCACAAGTTGGATTCATCACAATTCATGACTCATGAAAATGTTTCTGCATCATTTTTATCTTCAACATTATAGTTAGATTCTTGTAGATACACAATGTAGTTACTAAGGATTGTTGATTTCTTCATTCTAGTACACTTTCTTAATATTGCATCAAAATTCTTTAAAGAAGGAGGTTGTTCAACAGTATTTGGTAATTGCGGTGTACCGAATTAATATCAACAGGTTGTGGATCGTTAATGATTGGTTGGTTAATGGCCAGTTGAACTGAAATGGACATTGTATACAACAACCAATTTAGTACCTGAGGTGGAAGGTTGAGTATTTGAATGATCTTTTTTAAAAACAAGATTCTTGAAATGATCGCTCCCACTAATTAGGTCATTCTTAAGAAACTTAGTATTTATCGATTCCACAAATCTAGTGGTGTGAGATGGATAATAAAATCTGTGTTCATTAGACTTTTTAGCATATCCGACGAAATACCCACTTATATCATTGGGTCTAATTTCTTTTCATTTGGATTGTAGATACTTACTTTAGACAAGTATCCTCAACGCGTATATGTCACAAACTTGGTTTTCACATTTGAGTAACTCAAAAGACATTTTTGGGATGGCCTTGGTCGGAGTTCAGTTTAATATGTATACTGCCATTTTAAGAGCCTTAGTCCACAAGGATCTAAGAAGTTTGGAGCTATTAAGTATACTCCGCACCATGTTCAATAAAGTTCAGCTTCTTCTTTCTACTACACCATTCTGGTCCGGAGAACTAAGCATAATGTATTAGGCAATAATCCTATACTCTTTAAGAAACTTTGCAAATATACTAGGTGCTTGTCCATTTTTAGTATATTTACCATAGTATTTTCCATCTCTAAATTTGCTTATCATATTGTTTTTTTACTTCGGTTTTAAATACCTTAAAGACATCCAGCACTTTATGCTTATCATCTATGAAAGAGATGAAGTATCTATGACCATTTGAGTTCATATATGGATTATAAATATTTGTATTTATGATTTCTAATATTTTTGTATTCCTCTTTGTACATTTCATTGACTTGTTGTTCTATTTTCACTTTATGCAGTCCACACAAGTATCATAATTAGTAAAATCTAGATTACTAAATACTCAATTATTTACTAATTGCTTAATTCTATTCATGGAGATATGTCCCAATTTCAGTGTCACAACATAGAAAAATCCTTATTCACAACACATAGCTTTATGCCAACATTATTATGAACGTGTGTCACATTATAAATAATATTGTCTTGTAAATTAATTCGAAATAGACCATTAGATAATATACCATTCCCAACAATTTTAGATTTATACGATAAACTGAATGTTGAACTTGAAAATTTAAAGGAATATTCCAAAAAGTACAAGCCTTGAAATTGAAATTAAATTCCTAGAGAAATTAGGAATATAAAAGGTCATTTCTAAATTCAAAACAAAATTGCTATTGAGAACTAATCTACATATCCTAATAGCTTCCACACGTGAAAATATCTTATTTCATGAATATATATTTTATTCACTTGCGGCTAGTTTTCATTGGTTTTAAAAACCCTGTAAGAAATTCGAAATGTGGATTGTAGAAGAAGAATCAATCCACCAAGTGTTGTGATCCACATCAATCATATATATATATATATATTTGGTGACCCAAGGAACCTTCGTGCGCCGCTTCGTAGCGGAGTAAACCCTGAGGTGAACTGGGCCCCCACCACTAACCTAGCCACATGTGAATTGCGTGAATGCGGACGCGGAGTCTTGAACCCTTCCCCCGGCGAATGGGGTACCAAGTCTTAACAATCGCGGCCATCGCGGGCGGTGGTCACATCAATCATATTTAATTCATAACAAACACTTAAAAGAAGGTTATCATTCTTCTCGAGTTATGTCTTAAATTTGGGACATTTTCTAATTTGCTTGCCTTACCCTTTATACTTATCTTGCGTGGCAATATGAGCACTTTCTCCCTTTTCTATTAGCAGCTTCTAGTCTTCTTAAACACACATGGTCATGAGTTTATTAGTTGACAATTTAGTATTATGTTTGTTGTAAGAGATCTTGAAAATGACATACTCTTGTGGGAGAGTGTTCTTGATATAATATACAAGAAATAATTATGATATCCCAACTTCAAAATTCTTTAGCTAAATTGTAGTGTCCTTTATCATCATGATGTGTTCATTTGCACTTCTTACACTAGTTAGCTTCAACAGTGAGAACTTTATAATTAGGAATATGGCACACGCCTTCTCTGAATATTCAAATTGCGCATTAATAGCCTTCAACAATTTATTGGTATTGTTATGCTGAATGATTGAATCATGAATGCTAGTAGAAAACTTTGTTTTTTTGTACGTTACACTAAGGCACTTGGACCGCTCCCATTGTACATAAATATTAACTTCAACTGAAGTGCTAGCCTCAATATGAGTAAGTGGTTCATTTGAACGTACAACATAATTAATATCCATACACCCTAATTAAAGAAGGATTGATTCCCTCCATTCTTTATACTTGTCACTATTCATCTCGGGAATAATTACACTAGAACTAATCATAGATGGTAAAACTGTATCATAATCAAAAGGGAAACTTATGTATCGATATAATTGAGGCAAATAAACTTAAATCATGTTTTACCAATATAAAAATGTAATAAGATATGAACCACATAATATCAAACACTGCATGTGCGCAAAATTTCTAATTTAAATAGATTCATAATTACTTTGTGATGAAACTATAAAATTATATTTTCTTACTCAATCCCTGTAGGTAAATTAAGAAAGATAAAATAGTATTTCATCCTAATGAATTACATTAATATATTGAAAATTCCCGGTGACTAATCGCAATTAATGTTTTTGACTATATGTGATCCAAAGACTTTCAATGTATATAATTGAATATAATCAAAGATGTTGTGGCTTATTTTTAATTAATAAAATATATATGGATCACTAGACATTTAATTTTACGTAGAGGCTAATAGTAAAATCACGTGTAAATGGGTAAAGTTGGAATTTTACATGTAAGGGCAGAATTGGAATGATAGGAATTTTACGCCCGAAAGGGAAAAATTGTAAATTTTCATGCCCAAAGGGAGCAAATTTGGAATTTTAGTGCGGTCATGGCAAAACTGTTGTTTTCCTTTATGTGGAGGGGCAAAATTGTAATATATGTGGGCAAGGGCAGAATCGACATTTTGCATTGCGGGGACCATTGCACGCACCCATTGTAGGCACTTGGGTATGTGTCGCATGCGCCCATGGTCTCCTTTGTGACTTGCTTCGTCGTGACCCACCTCCATTTCGCCACCTAGGTCTCCTTCCACAATGCATATCCGATCAAATTGATCACTGGGTTTTGAAGGCAATGTTGGGATGGATACATAGTTCCAAGATTCGGTGAAAACAACTAATAAAATGACCGAAATTGAGCCTAAAACAATTTTCCTAAAACCCTAACCACTGAAAATTTTACTGCTTGATTAGCCTTTGGTAGTCAGTAATATGCCAAATTATCTTACGACCTTTCTTCTTAATGGCGGTTTAACCATGCAGGTCCATTATCACATGGTGGGTAGCTTTAATTTGGCCAGAATTTGCAATTTCGTTCCAATCCACATAAGATCCGAATTTTATCCATTCATAATCCAATGAAAACTTATAAAATTCCATAAAATTTCGCCAAGGCAGAGATTATAAATAGCTCTGATCCCAAATATTAGATTAAATCTAAACGAAGAACTGATGATCCCAATTTACCATTCATGGAGAAAAACGTGCAATATCAGAACGATTAGCAAAGACGTAAGGACCGAAACATACCTCCAACCATTGATGAGATATTGCAAATGCGAAAAACCCAAACCCTGAATGGATTCACGTAGCATATATTGATCTATCTTGCGGATGTTGAATTACCAAATTTGAACATCCTGTTCCACTAGTCAATACCCATCAAGACTCAATGGCGTATAATCTGTATTGATGGGATTTGGTTTAGATGACCTAACGTCTTTTATTTCATTTTTTACGTTATTAATGTTTTCCATCAAGATCGTTATGGTAACAATTAACAGACAGTTATCACGTAATAAACGTGGGCAATAAATTGGACAATAAATTGAAATTAATTGGAACATATTTAAATTAACAAATATTATAACATTAACATCATCCAATATATTTGAAATTTGTGACCAGACACCAAATAGAAGAATTCATATTGTATTTATCATCACTATCAAAGACCCACTTTTAATTTAAGAGCTCATTCAGTTGGTTAAAATGTTTTCAAATTTATTTTTTAGTGGGATCTACTAAGTTTACCATAGAACCTATGAAAATCTTTATAGAATTCGATTATGGTGCATGCAAAATGAAATTTTCCATTCATGATATGGAAAAGAATAAAGCTTGGTCGTTACCCGCTTAACTAATCGTCTCGTGGCTACCCCTGGTAATAACAACCCAACCTAACTTACTTACCATTCTTTTCCAACGTTTTGTCCGCTGGACCTCGGGGTCAACCCAACATCGCTGGATTACACTGGGTTGGATAAAATTAGGGGTGTCAAATTTATTTTTTAGTGGGATCTACTAAGAAGAACCTATGAAAATCTTTATAGAATTCGATCATGGTCCATGCAAAATGAAATTTTCCATTCATGATATGGAAAAACCGAACGGTAATAACAACCCAACCTAACTTACTTACCATTCTTTTCCAACGTTTTGTCCGCTGGACCTCGGGGTCAAAAAATTCGATTTTTTCGATTCGGTTCGCATTAAAAACTAATATTTTTTTATTGGTTCGGTTTTTATCGGTTAACCGAACCGAACCGACCCACAAACCGATAAACAATTAAAAATTTGGTTTTACTCTCCCCCGACTCTCGTCTCCTTTGGCTCGATTTCGCGTGCCTCCCTCCAATCCATGGTGGCCCAGCTCGAGAGCCCCCAGCCCCCGCCCCAGCAGCAGTAGCAGCAGTCACCGCTGCAGCGGCAGTGCGAGCGGGACGGTGATGGTTCGCCGACCCGAGCGTCGACGTGGAGGGCGGGAGAGGAGTTGGGTAGGAGGTAGCAACGCTGGAGGTCGAAGAAGAAGCAGGTGAAGATGGATGCAGAGATGGAGGCGAATTGCAAGAGAGCATTTTGAATAAAAGAGAGTGGGTCTTATCCGTAGAAGACAAGAGGAGAGAGAAAGGAGGAAGACGACGTCGCTGGTGTGCGCCCTCAGCCTCATCTCCCATAATCTCCCCTTGCCCCCCGACCTGCTGAATGCTGTCTCCTCCATCTGCGACGACGTGGCGACGGCGGCGACAACAGGGACGGGGATGGGGAGGACGGCGCGGGCAGCGGATCCGAGGAGATTCCGGTGGTGGTCGAGAAGGGTCCAGTGAGGGTTTTTTTTTTTTTTTTCTCTCGGTCGTTGATCTTTTGGGGGTTTTTGATGATGTGAGCGTCCAAGAAGATGACGCAGAGAAGGAAAGAGGAAATAAAAGAAATGTAAAAAACTAAAAACCGAAAACCGAAAACCGAAAAACCGAATCGAACCGAAATTTGGGTTCGGTTCAGAAAATTTTTCTAACGGTTCGGTTCAATTCGATTTTTAAAAAAAATCGAATCGAATCGAACCGTTGACACCCTAGATAAAATAAGCCCATAGCTTTAGACATGGACATATTCAACGACTATGACAGGTCTCTTTAAACCCTTAAATCATTAAATAAAGTAGCGTCAGATCGATGCTTCCAATGGTCGCTCTTCGTGCGAAACTTCCCATATGATGACTAACTTATTTGGCCAGAAAATAATCTTTAACCACCACTTTTAGAAAAAGAGTCTAACTCGCCTTTCCCGTCATGTCCTTTCTCCAGTGTTGTTTCGGAGACCAAAGAACTTTTCTTCCTCCTTGCCTCTGCAGAAGACCAGAAGAGAAAGCAGCGAGAAGCAACCTTTGCAAATCTCGGGACGTGGGGTTTCAGTTCCTCGAAGGATCTAGGCTTGTTCGTTCTGTGAAGAAAGAAAGAACAAGAAATGGTTGATTGTGCGGGAGCTGCTTTAAGAACAGCATTCGACGAGCTGTTTGGCCTCGTTAAGCACCTGGTGATGACTATTGCCGCGTTTCGTAGCCAGTTAAAGAAGATCAAAGCCACTTTGGTCAGCATAGAACCAATCATCAACGACATCAACAAGTTCAACGATCAGCTGGACCGTGGTCCGGAAGAGATGGCTCCGATCAAGGAACTGTTGGATGAAGGCAAACGACTGGTCGACAACTGCCAGAAGATCCACGCGCTCAATCTGTGTATGAAGTATAAGCACTCGAGAAGGCTGACCGCCTTCAACGCGGCAGTCGTGGAGAAGTTCCAGCTTTACATGCCGCTGCTGGGTGTGAGGGACGGAAAAGAAACGTTGGTGGGCGTGAATGAGATCGGGGAAGACGTGAAGGAGCTCGAGGAGTGGTTCGTGCGAGTGAACGACAGGGCCCTCCAGAGCGAGCTTGAGACTTCGAGCGACCTTGCGGTCCCTGCAGCGCCCGATTTCTTTGTCGGTTCAGAGGTGGAGGCATCCTTGAGGAAGCTCAAGGAGCAGTTGCTCGAGGAGGGAGCGTCTGTGATTGTTGTGACCGCCCCGGGTGGGTGTGGGAAGACCACTCTGCTTAAGAAATTGTGTCATGAAACGGCAATCAAAGGTATGTGTGTTTAGTGTTTGGATTGATTCGGAACTAAAAAAAGTAGGGATGAATTAGGGATGAATTTATTGAGTTGATCATTGCCAATTGATATACTCTAATAGTCTTTTGATTAGCTAATTATAATGAAAATGATCAAAAAAGGCTCGAAACATATTATATGGATGCAAATTTAGTTCTAAACTTTTCATCCATACCATAAACTTAAGTTTTTTTTTTTTTTTTTTTTTGGGTAATTATGCCGCCATTTATGTGTATAGGATCTGTTGCCTGAAAGATGTTCCTCCTTCGGACATATTTCAATAATTGAATCCCATTACATCATCTCTCCCTCTCAAGCAATTCACTTTCTATTAGATGTGAATGTTAGCACAGAGAATTGCTTGGGGTATCATGCAGATTGATGTTTCATCAAGAAGAATCTTTTTTTCATAGTTCCCTTTCGGGTTTGATATCACGTCCAATCTTCCCAAGCTTTTAGATATGCAATAACTCGCTTCTGTTTCATTGCGCTGAGCACCTTTTTTAATCAGCTGAACCCTCCTGTTCACAGCCACATGCTTTAGACTTATTATTTCTGTTATATGGAATCTACTTAGCTCTGTTTCTTATCCTACCGAATACATTAATGAAAAGTGCCGAGGCAAAATTTCATACTCTTTGCAAGCAATAGGGATCGGACTCACTGTGGTTTCCATATAGGCAAATTTAAGGACAAAATCATGTTTGTCCCTATCTCGAAGAAGCCCAACCTGACAGACATTGTCCAGAAAATGTATCAACACAATCGTTTACCGGTACCCAAGATTCAATCAGAAGAGGGTGCAGTTTATTGCTTGCAGCAGCTGCTCAACAAAATAGGACAAAGTCCTGTGTTGCTCGTGCTGGACGATGCCTGGAAAGAATCGGAATCCATCGTTGACAAATTTGTCTGCAATGATATCAAAGATTACAAAATCGTGGTGACATCAAGATACGAGTTTCCTCATATCCGTCCTGTGCATCACCTTAACCCACTGACTCATGACGAAGCTGTGGAACTTTTTCGTCGATGTGTTACTGTTGATGATAGAAGCATGCGTCCACCAGACACTCAGCTCTTGAATGAGGTACGCTCTCGCTTGCGCTCATCAATTATAGGACATCGAAACTCTGGGTTAATTTTTTCTTTAAAGATTATGTTTGATAAAATCAAACCTGCCTATCCCTACTTTCAACTCTCTTTCAAAGAAAGGCCTTGCTTAGTACTATATCATGTTCCGACAATTGCTGTCTTTTTACCCTGTGGCAGATAGTGGAACACTGTAAGCGATTGCCATTGGTTATTAAAGTCGTTGCCAAGTCTCTCCAAGGAAAGAACTATGCATTCTGGAAAAAAATGCTAAATGAGTTGTCCGAAGGTCATTCCCTTCTTGATTTGGAGACCGAGATTCTAGCTTGCCTCAGAAAGAGCTTGGACGACTTGGATGGTGACCCTTCGATCAAGGAACGTTTCATGGACCTCGGTTCATTCCCGGAGGATTGCAAGATCCCCGCCACTGCCCTTATTGATTTGTGGGTGGAATTGTACAAGCTAGATTTTGATGGTGTGCGCGCTGCTACTGACCTCCATGAACTCGATTATAGGAACCTAGCTGATCTCGTATTTCCCAGGTATGGCCCCGAAGTTCATTTTGTTCTCTCAACCAACTTTTCTGGTTTTCTACTACTGTGAGATTTCCTCATCAGATTCTAGTCGGCATAATCAATTTTTTTTTTTATAGATGACAGTTAGAATGCGTATGAAATGGGCAAATGCATGATAAGATCTTTGCACCAAGATTGATAGAGTAATTTATGCCATTTGATGACCCGTATCTAACCCCAAAATCATTAGATTTTTCATAGCGCTACGAACTATTCTATTCCCAAAAAAGGGCATTCTACACGTTTTGAATCCACACCCCAGTTACTGCGCCTGACCTTCAGCTGCAGTGTGTTCCGCAGTGCAACGGTCAAATGGTTTATACATAGGCCTCTAAAGAACATTTCTAAGTCCTCACTTAACTTCTCAAGAGTGGGAAAGATCAATGTCTTCTTTTTCTATTAAATTGATATTATCAAATGCATGGCACTAGAATTTAGCTCAAGAAACTCAAGCACAAATGCTTATATCCGATTTTTTGATTGTATACATACAGGAGAGATTCAAGAGACGACATTGACAAATCTTACCATAGCCACTATGTTATGCAGCATGATCTGCTTAGAGAGCTGGCCATCATGGAATGCAATCAAGGGGAAGTGGTGAATAGAGAGAGACTCATTCTAGACTTGATGGCAAATAACTTTCCCAATTGGTGGAGAGAGCAACAGCAACAGCCTCTTCGTGCTCGTCTAGTATCCATCTCCACAGGTTTGTAATTCTCCCTCTCTCAAAGATCTGTAGGGAAAAAATTATTTGGTTGGTAGTTAGTTACCTTCTAACCTTCTTCAATCATAACGCAGATGAAAAATTCTCAACATCCTGGCCAAATCTCGAATTGCCTGCAGCAGAGGCTCTTGTCTTGAACTTTCGGACCAACATGCAAACCAAAACCTATGCTTTGCCTGAATTCATTGCAAATTGCCCCAAGCTCAAGGCCTTGATAGTAACAAACTACAGTTTCTTTCCCACTGAGCTGGGCAACTTCCATGTCATCGGTTCCAATTTAAGGAGGATCAGGTTTGAGCGCATCACAGTTCCATTCCTAAACATGGGAAAGATATGCTTGCATAATTTAGAAAAGATATCATTTTTCATGTGCAACATTAGTCAAGCTTCAACGTCGAACGATGCCAAAATCTCAGATGCAATGCCAAAATTAAAGGAGCTCGACATTGACTATTGCAATGATCTTGTAAGATTACCGAATGGCATCTGTGAGATAAAGCCTTTGCAAAAGCTTAGCATCACAAATTGCCATAATTTCTCTGCTCTCCCCGAACAAATTGGGCAATCGACATCCCTTGAAGTGGTCCGGCTTAATTCTTGCACAGCCTTGTCGCTGTTACCGGACTCTATTAGAAGCCTCCAAAATGTGAGACTTCTTGATATATCTGAGTGCTTGAATCTGAGCGCATTGCCTGATCAAATCGGTCAAATGGTTAATCTCAAGAGGATAAACATCATAGGATGTCCAAAGTTGTCTGGATTGCCAAGGTCGATTGTAAAGTTGAGGAACTTAAGGAAGGTGGTTTGTGAGAAAGAAAAAGCCGTCATGTGGGGTCCTCTTAAGAACACTCTCCCTAGCTTGGACATAACTCTTTTCGAAGAAGAACCTGACTTAGGTTGGCTGGAGTGACCAAGGGCATTGTAATGACATTGAGGGTGTGGAGTTTTTATCAAATATGGAAGATCATTTTTTAACTTTTCAATATTGATGTGGACCGACCAGTTATATTTTCTTTAATATTTTCAAGTCAGAATTTTTTTATTTTTTATTTTTTCTTCTTCCCATTTCTTTCTTTCTTTCTTCCTCCTCCTCCAACTACCAACAATGCCACTGCAAACCATAACCACTGCGTCCCTATTATTACTATCATCACCAATGCCTAACTTGCGGCTTGTAACCACCATGACCACTTCAGCATTGCCTTCTCTCTCTCTATCTCAAATTGAGGTGCAAATTCAGATCTAAGCTGCTACAACCTAATGTTTGAGGTCATGGCAGCCTTAACTCGGAGGTCCTCTCAAATCGGAGGTGCAAATTCAGATCTAAGCTGCTACAACCTAATTTTTTCTTTTAAATAAAAGAATAGAAATTGCATTTAATTTGTAAATGGTTTTTGGATTATAATATTTAGTTTCCGTTGTTGGGAAATTATCGGAGTATAATAAATATCGTGACATCAGACAATCTACATTAGTTGATGAGTCTAAATAGAATCAATTACATATCGACAGAACTGAGAAGTGCATTCTGTGGCGCACTGATAAATTGGCCTGTGATTGAGTATTTATTGGTGAGTGATTGTTACATTTCAAGGCATATATAATTTAGTTTTAGTTGTTGCAAAATTATCGGAGTATAATAAATAGTGAGAAGTCAGACAATCTACATAGCTCGATAAGTCTATATACAATTAATTGCATCCTGGTAGAGCTGAGATTTGCATTCCTTGGTGGACTAATTTCCCCGTGATTGAGTATTTTGTAGGTGATTGATGGTTAAGTATCGTTTATGCCTTACGAATTAAATTGTAAGATACTAGTGAATGATACATACATATTTGAAGTGTTGCATCTGTCACTTTTGCAGTTTTTAGAGGTCATCCACGAAAGTTAACTTTGTGTCATGACATGCTTTGTGTTTTTTAGACTTGTTTCCATCCCTTGTAGATGTGCACTTCCTTGGAAGAGTGAATTTGGTGCAACATATCTAAAATGGAATTTTACAGATAGTTCATATGATTACATGGATTTTAGATGATCTGATTTTTGTCACTCTTAGTCGTCAGTGCTGCATTCAGAACCTAAATCAACTGTGGGAACTCCAGCGTACATTGCCCCAGAAGTCTTACAAAGGCGAGAATATGATGAAAAGGTACAACAAATATCTTTTAAGAAATTGTGCAGAACAGTCTGGTTATCATAATTGCATCAAGCATTAGTGTCCTAGAGATGATTGTAGTCTTTTGATCACAAAAGTTATAAAAGTTGATCAATTACCTTTGGGAGATACCCTGTAAAAGAAGCTCATCCCATTAGAAAGCATGGCCTTTCAACATGAATTTGACAAGAAGCTATTGTCATGTTGTTTCAACTTCTGTTTTTAATCTTGGCACCTTACGATTTTATGATCTATAATTTGAGAAACATTCCTCAGTCCAGTTTTACTGGTTAGTCTGCAAGAAACAATTAAAATAGTCTGTTCTGAATGCAAACAAATGCTTATTCATAAAACCCCTAATCCTAGATTTGGCTTAAGCTGACTTTGCTCCTCGTTGTTGTCAATGCAAATGCCTCTATCTTGCTCAGCACCTCCTCTGTCTCTACACCATTGCACATCCGCCCTTTCTTGTGATAAATTAGAAGTGAACTGCCTTTCGATTAGATCTTGTTGGCATGCAGTCCCACCCTGCTTTGGCATTGCAGTCAATCGAGTTTTCTATTCCAAAACTACGTATGTTTGATGTCCCCAAGGTTTGGTTGCAAGGGGGACAAGGTATCACAGAAATCTGACCTAGTTCAATGCTTTGCTTGTTGGAGATTCGATTGCTTGTTGATTTGCTTACACTTAGAAGTAAAGTGGTTGGTGTTATGCTTTGCCTTTGTAGACAGATAGAGATATCTCTCGTCTGTAGTTCTCTACAATTGTGTCTCATGATCATTCATGCAAAGCTGAAAGATTAAACTTGTGGCTTCTCTGTGGTATTTTTGATCTACTTTTGTTGGTTGCCAATTTTAGAAATAAAATACTTTCACAGTCTTCATCCAGTACTGGCATTGAGCAGTGAAGGCTTGATAATGATTAGCCAGCCTGAGCGTCAGGATGAGGGCCGATAGTGAACAAATGCTAATATATTTCTCCTGCCTTCCAAATTTGAAAAGATTTCTCATATAGAGCGTGCTTTGCATTTTTTTCCCACTTCAGTGGATTCTTCTAGGCTCTCCAAGAAATGGATACTTTTCTTTCCTCTATCAATATGAGTAGGTCTGTCTTCTAGTCTAATGCAATACTGCCATTAGGTTGTTTGACATGTTTTCCTCTTTAGCTTGTATGTGTGGAAGGAGGTGGTGGATGATCTATTACTTTCATCAGATTGCAGATGTCTGGTCGTGTGGGGTGACCTTATATGTGATGGTAGTAGGTGCTTATCCCTTTGAAGATCCTGAAAAACCTAAAGACTTACAATTCCGGTAATTCAGGGACCTTGTTTTCTTGTTGTTTTACTCTATATAATTATCTATTCTTTACACACTTCTCATTGTACCAGTCATTGTTTGGTAAAAATCGATTAATTGTGGAACATTTTAATCCTTTGGTGGGCTAGAATTTGCTCAATCTTGGATTTCCCGACCACCTTTTGATGGTCTCTTTCGAAGTGAAAAGTAGCTACATATTTCTGCCTCTTTAATTGTGCGGCTCAATGTTGAGCCTGATACTTGACGTGTACGTGGTGCGGAGGATTTCCATCCCTGAGATAAAGAGTCATCCATGGTTCCTGAAGAATTTGCCTGCTTATCTTATAGATGAGAAGACAAAGGGCAATCAATTCGAAGAGCCTGATCAACCAATGCAGAGTGACGAGACGATCATGCAGATAATTGCTGAGGCCACCATTCCAGCGATCCCGCCCCATGGCCTTAATCAATTTGTCGCTGATAGCCTGGACATGGATGATGATGACATGGATGACTTGGACTTTGAATCCGAGCTAGACATTGACAGCAGTGGTGAAATAATCTATGCATTATGATGAAAGGTCTCTGTAGGCAGAAGTTCTGGATGATAGCTTAATTTCTGAAAGTAAGTGATTTGCATCAACTATTTATAATAAGCCAAGAGAAATATATCTCCGTCTTGTCTTAGATTAGGATGAATACTGTGGAAAGAGTACATTATCTAAACCTCTTGTTTTGTGACATGGACATTTACATTTGTCAGGCTCTCTAAGCTGTCGTTTCCTGTCATCTTCATCACCATTATCATCTCTCTCTCTGGCATTTGGTTTATTGTCAGCAAATAGAAGAGAGTATTCTAACTACCTCTTACATTAGTGAGGTCGTGAGCCTCCTTAAGTCCGGAACCTGTCTGTCTTGTTTCTTAGGTTGTGCTGGGTGTTCTCCAATCCAGTGAAAAGAGGACATGAAATAGTATACTGTGACACTGTCTAAATACATGGATCGAGGTAGTAACTTTCTAAGTTGATATATTAATGATCACTAGACCATAGAAAATAATGTTGATACTCTATGTAGGTACAATTAGTTTGTTAAAACTCAGTTTGGTCACTGTAGCAAGAGTCGAGACCCCTAGGTAAGGCACACTTAGATTAAATGTGTCACAATGACAACAGGGCAAAGCTAGAAAGGGACCTTATCAGAGTATGCTAGTCAGGAAGTTGATTTTTGGTGCCTTTTGGGAAGAGAGGATACAAGTAATTCCCAGAGGTTCAAGAAGAATGTCGAAGATGCTGCCTAACGCGGTGTAAGTTCAAGCCATTTTGATTGAAGACGGTGTTTTTTTCCTGAAGTTTTGATCGTCTCACCACTTGTAAAGTTCAGGACGCCCATCCAACATGAATAAAGACTAAGAATGAAGAGGACGGCACGCTGTGGGGATGAAATTAGAAGCAGCAGTGTCTTTCTGAAAATATATGTTTACACGGCGTTTTTCTTGTTTTTAGGTTCTTACCCAATATAGGTTGTGAAACTGAGACCCCGTGTCTCGAGAAGTTTCTCAATTGGGCTAGTAATCTAAGAATCTAAGTTGGCCTCTTCTTCAGACACTATCATCTGCAAGATATTGATGATGCGTTTGTTTATATTTCTGTTCAAAAATTATTCTGGGGAACAAAAATAGGTTCCAGGGAACAATTTTTGACCAAAAAGACGTGTTTGATAAACTTGTTCCGGCAATAAAAAATGAATAGAAATACGTTTGGTAAATTTTTATTCTTTTTTTTTTGTTTCTTTTAATTTTTAATATTTTTATTTTATTTTTCCTTCTTTTCTTTCTATTTTCTTTTTTTCTTCTTTTGGCTGGTCACCGGCCTCGGCCATGGCTGGTGACCGGCCGACAAGGGTCGGCGGCCTTGCCCAGCCACGACGAGGCTCGCTGGCCCCTGGTGAGGCCATGGTGAGGCTAAGCTCACCTCACCTCACCTCGCGCTGGCGAGGCTCGGCCTTGCCTTGGCTGTGCAAGGTCAGGCTTGCCGAATCTAGGCAAGCTTGAGCCTTGCCAGGGGCCGGCGAGGCTCGGCCTCGCCGGGGGCCGGCGACCATCCTGTGAGGTTGCCGGCCATGGTCGAGGCCAGGCGACCGGCTAAAGAAAAAAGAAGAAAAAAGAAAAAGAAGAAAAGATAAGAAAAGAAATGAGAGATAAAAAAAATTATTCTTCAAAAGTGTTTCTGGAACAAAAAATAACTTTTTTTCTTATTTTGTTCTAATTTTGTTCCTAAACAAAAGAATAGATTTTGAAGAAAAACGCAAACAAACATGGCTTTGTTCTTTTTTTTGTTCCCGGAAACAAAAAAACAAAAAATCTGTTCATAAACAAAAAAAATGAATACAAACATGCACACCCTGAGACAACTCTTGAGAGGCCTCCTCATGGTGGACTTTTTCTACCACCCACTGTGGCTTGGCCACTTTATTAACACGTGATACTAATCTTTAATTTTTTAGCAGAAGTGGAAGTTGAAATTAAACATCAAGCAAACCATCAACAATAGTTGACAAACATGAGAGAGAAAAAAACAACAGCTCTCATTTCTTGTATTATTTTTAAATATCGGTGATAATAGGGATATAATGAGGGGTCAAAAGGACATAATACTTTCACAGGCTATCTATTCAGCCATCATCTATGCTTTCAAACTATCCACAACCTACCACCCATCCACACGATTCAATCTCAAAAAGTGCCAAAATCGTATCTAAAAAATGGATCCCTACCACAACTCATCTCCCTCCTATCGCTCCCCATCGGCACTGCCCTCATCATTGCTGTTGCTGCTATCCCTTGGGTATGGCAGATGACCATTTAGATGTCCTTTGATATTGGCGTATAGTGCCACAAAGCGATAGGCAATACAGCTAGTCAGTGGACCTACATCTATCTAGAGTGTGGATGCATAGCGTACAAAAGTCATAGAAGGAAAGTATGGAACAATGAACTCGTACAGTTGCCCGTCAAGATTTACTAGGGCGCTGAAGCATAAGATAGGGGGAGCAGGAACTGTAGCCATCTATGGATTTGAAAAAAATGTGAACAATAATAAGGGTGAGCTAATGCCCAGTAATGAAATATCCAAAACACTATACCATATGATCCAACCGTTACTTAAGTAGCACCGACACTGACACGCGATACGCAACACGACACAACATGACATGCCAACACGTCGTTTCTCCAAAAATAGAGAATTTCAACACGTTGGGACACGTTGTATAGTAAATATATATTTTTATATATACATAATAAATGATCATTTTTATGATTATTTCAATCAAATTAATTTGAATCAAATTCATAAATAAATAAATAAATAAATAATTAATAAAGCCTAGAATGAATATATACTAAAAACATTTATCTGCTATTTATTAATATTATTCATTATTTCAATTTAACAAATTCAACTCTATTTCAATAATTCATAAAACTTAGAGAAAAAACAAGTGATCCATATTCTGGACTCGCATGTTAGATATATTAGAAAATGAGAAAAAAAACTTAAGGGGTGAATTGTGTATCACAAGATGTGAGAGTCAGAAAAGAAGAGAAAACTAGGTTTTTATTCTTTCTCATTTTTTATTTTTATTATTGTGTTTTATTTTCACACACACACAGACACACACACACACACACACACACACACACACACACACACACACACACACACACATTGACTTCTCATTTATTGAATTTTTATGTGTCGAAAACTCATATGTCAAAATTCTGACTCGAGTGTCGGAAAGTGTCGAGAAAGTTGATTAGGTGTCGGATTTTCCGACAAATATTGACCGAGTGTCGGAGAGTATCGGACATGTGTTGAAGTGTTCGACATGACACGAAGGCTCTTGGAGAGTGTCGGTGCTTCATAACCCGTCACATGAACAAAAATCTGCCTAAGATACGCAACTCATTCACCCCCTAGATAGGACTGTACAAAACTATGCTAAGGACAAATGAATTATAACGATAGGACCCAAATATAATCTAGACTCACGACTAGACTCACAACATAAAGACCTATTGACCTCGATGAACGACGCAATCATGCACGCACACACAATTCACACGTTTTAGTTCAATTTTTGTTTCCACTACAAGACACATGGTTGGTGTGCTCGCTAAACCACACAAGGAAGAATACTCCCGTCTAATGGTATTCCTGTGCACTCTTTGGTCCTTCGCGGTGTATGCTAGTTTGTTGTCTGGCCCGCATAGGTTTCATGGTCCACTGACCATGGCATCCCTACTCTGCATAGGTTTGTAGAATTGTAAGGATCGCTACATACCTTTAGTCATTGATAAAATTTTGCACACACGGAAATCCCAAACTTTGAATGGATTCGCGAAGGATATATTGATTGATCCTGCTAATGTTGAATCACTAGATTTGAGGCTCTCATTTCACTAGTCAATACCCCTCAAAATGTGATGGTGTGTTTTCTATACTGATAGGGTTTGGTCTAGATGACTTGACATCTTTTATTCCGTTTTTTTACGTTATAGGCATTTTTCCATCAAGATTGTTATGATAACAATTAACGGATAGCTATCATGTAATAAATCGGAATTAATTGGGAAATATAATATCGGGATTGCATTTAAATTAATAAATATTATAACATTCTCCCACTTGATTTTGACATTCCATCAAAGGAAATATTAATCCAAATGCACATAAACTTCATGTTGAAATAAAACACATGAATCATGGCCATGAGTTCTCTTAGGCGCGCATGGTAAAAATTCTGTTTCTCAATTTCTCAATTTCTCTGTTCCCGGTAACAGGTTTGGAAATGTAAATCCGTTTGGTAACGCAAATTGATTTCTCTGTTCCCGGAATAGAAATCTGTTTCAGAAATTGTTTTGGGTGAGAAATCAGAAGCTAAAAATTTTAGCTTCTTAGTTTCTGAAACAGAAATAGAAATTTTTTTTCTCAACTTTTCAATTTAGTCCAAAATATTTTAGATCACTAATATTGAAATAGAAATAGAAATAGAAATAGTTAATTTAGTCCAAAATATTTTAATAATTTTTTAATACAATCATTTCAATCAATATTGATTGAAAATCTTAACCATTGGGCCAAATGGTGGGAATTGAATGGACAAGGTTTCATTTGTTGCACGCAAGAGATTTCACGCATGGTAATAGTCAACTTGCCACATTATATCTAACGAGTCTTTCTTCACCTACTCTTCCGTAGTACACCAGACAACGGCTCTATCTAGTTAACTATTTTTTTATTCATAAACTTCATATTAAGACGGTAAAAAGGGGTCAAATCATTAGGGTTTCATCCGATTTTTCTTTTATAAGGAAAAGAAATCTAATAAGGAATCTGTTGTTCTTGTAAGAGTGTTGATGAAAATACAGATTTTGATAATAAATTTTTAAATAATCCTAGTGTTGATAATTTTGAAAAAAAATTGGTGACGATTTTTGAACATGGTGAGGATTTTTTTAACAAAATTTGGAAAGAAATTGGAATTAGACTTGAAGTTAGGACTTTTTTAGGAGATTAGACTATTATAATCATGGCTATCATTAGACTTATTTGATTAATGTGAAATCAATTTCGGCAAAAACATAACGACATATTCACTACAATTGAATTTCAATTGATTTTTTTTTTTGCCACGTCGTTTATTTTTCTAAAGAAAATATTACGTAATACGAAACGTAAACACATGTAATAGGAAATTCCATGAAATTGTATTTTCAACTTTTGTAATGTATTAGTATTATTTCGACTATTATTTTGTATTTGAGGATTTCCTATGTTGTTTTAATATTATTTTGACTATTATTTTGTATTTGAGGATTTCCTATGTTGTCATCTAATCAATTTCTATTCCTAGAAATTAAAATTTTATTCTGTTATCAAACGGATTTCTGTTTCAGAAATAGAAATTTTGAGTCGTTATCAAACGGGTTTCTTTGCTCGAAACTTGTCCGGGAATAGAAATTGAGAAATTGATTTCTGACCAGAAATCAATTTCTGTTTCAGAAATTTTACCATGCGCGCCCTTAGAGCAAGTATTATCTTCCATATATCACAAAGTTTTTCATCAACTCATATGCGATAACATAACTTAATGAATAAACCTTATATTTATTCTAGGTCAAACATGATTGCTTTTCTCAAAATACTGAACATATACAATTGTATTGAGAAAATCATGCAAAAAAATAAAAGTCTCACAAATTTTTCTAAATAAAGAAAACAAATTTCCATTATGGCTATATGATTGTTATAACTTATTGGTGGATTAGCTATTATCAATTTAGTGCTTACCTGTTCTATGACCATTTTTTTCTCTTTAACATGCTCCCTAAAGGTTAAATATTTGATATCGATGTGCTTGCTTGGACTACCACTTTTGTGATTCTTAGTTATGAAAACTACAACTAACTGTCGCAAAACATTCTTAATGGGTTAGCAATAGGGTTCATAACTCCATGTATCAATATGAAGTTTTTCAACCTCACATCAAGTTAGATTGCCTCAAAATAAGAAATGAACTCTACCTTCATAATAGAAGTGACAATCGAGGTCTATTTTGCACTCCTTCAAAATACAGCTCCGCCAGCAAACATAAAAATGCATCTTGATATTGATTTACGGGATCAACGTAGCTAGCAAAATTTGAATTCGAGTATCCAACTACTTCTTGGTATGTTGTCAGTTTATACAAAAGCATGTGGCCCTTTGTATCTTGAAGTACCTTATTACATTCTTTGTAGCTCTCCAATGGTCCATACTTGGATTACTTTAATATATTCCTAACATTGTCATACAAAAGTAATGTCAGGTAGAGTGTAAACCTGAGCATACATCAAGCTTCCGACAACAGAAGCATATAGCATGTTCTTCATTTGTTCCCTTTCAAAATATTTCTTTGGGCATCGGTTCAAATTAAATATATTAACCTTCATAATGGGTGCTATTCTTGGTAAATAATCTTTCATTAGAAATCTCTTTAACATCTTATTGATATAAGTTTCTTGAGATAGTCTTAATAAACATTGAGGTCTATCTCTATGAATTTTAATGCCAATGACTTAAGATGCCTCACCTATATCCTTCATGTCAAAACTCTTAAAGAGAAGTTGTTTCATTTCATGTAAGAACCCCTTATCATTGGTAACAAGTAAAATGGCATCCGCATATAGGACAAGAAAACAAATCCTGCTTTTACTTACTTTTTGGTATATACATCAATCCGTGACATTTTCCATAAAATCAAATGAAAAGATGACATCAGGGAAACTCATGTACCATTGGCAGAATGTTTGTTTCAAGCCATATAGAGACTTCTTAAATTTGCACACCAAATGCTCATCAGCAATAGAGAAGAATCATTTTGGTTGTTTCTTGTAAATCACTTCTTCTAATTTTCCATTGAGGAACACCGCTTTCACATCCATGTGATGTAATTCCATATCAAAATACAAAGAAAATCTTTCTTAAATACATAAGAAAATATATCCGTGTAGTGGATTTCCTCATTCTGAGTGAATACCTTGGTAACGAGTCTAGCTTTATATCTTTTAATATTGCCCAATGAATGCTTCATAGTTTTGAAGACACATTTACAATCAATGGGTTGCACACCATCAAATAACTCAACTAATCCAACACAATTCATGACTCATGAAAATTTTTATGCATCATTTTTATCTTCAATATTATAGTCAGATTCTTGTAGATACACAATGTAATTATTAAGGATTGTTGATTTCTTCATTCTAGTACACTTTCTTAATATTGCATCAAAATTCTTTAAAGAAAGAGGTTGTTCAACAGTATTTGGTAATTGCGGTGTACCGAATTAATATCAACAGGTTGTGGATCTTTAATGATTGGTTGGTCAACGGCCAGTTGAATTGAAATGGGCGTTGTAAACAACAACCAATTTAGCACCTGAGGTGAAAAGTTGCTTATTTGAATAATTTTCTTTAAAAACAAGATTCTTGAAATGATCGCTCCCACTGATCAGGTCATTCTTAAGAAACTTAGTATTTATCGATTCCACAAATCTAGTGGTGTGAGATGGATAATAAAATCTGTGTTCATTAGACTTTTTAGTATATCCGACGAAATACCCACTTATATCATTGGGTCTAATTTCTTTTCATTTGGATTGTAGATACTTACTTTAGACAAGTATCCTCAACGTGTATATGTCACAAACTTGGTTTTTACCTTTGAGTAACTCAAAAGACATTTTTGGGATGGCCTTGGTCGGAGTTCAGTTTAATATGTATACTGCCATTTTAAGAGCCTTAGTTCATAAGGATCTAAGAAGTTTGGAGCTATTAAGTATATTCCGCACCATGTTCAATAAAGTTCAGCTTCTTCTTTCTACTACACCATTCTGGTCCGGAGAACTAACATAATGTATTAGGCAATAATCCTATACTCTTTAAGAAACTTTGCAAATATACTAGGCGCTTGTCCATTTTTAGTATATTTACCATAGTATTTTCCATCTCTAAATTTGCTTATCATATTGTTTCTTTACTTCGGTTGTAAATACCTTAAAGACATCCAGCACTTTATGCTTATCATCTATGAAAGAGATGAAGTATCTCTGACCATTTGAGTTCATATATGGATTATAAATATTTGTTATTTATGATTTCTAATATTTTTGTATTCCTCTTTGTACATTTCATTGACTTGTTGTTCTATTTTCATTTTATGCAGTCCACACAAGTATCATAATTAGTAAAATCTAGATTA